>OLKM01000043.1:53505-71005 GCA_900291075.1 Melanogrammus aeglefinus
TCTCTCTCTCTTCTCCTCTCCTCTCTCTCCTCGCTCAGTCTCTCTCTCTCTCTCTCTCTCTCTCTCTCTCTCTCTCTCTCTCTCTCTGAGCCTGTCTCTGTCTGTCTTTGATTGGTTTGAGATTAAGAAACTTGACCTTCTTGACAACAAATGTGTGAATAGCATAACATTATTAGCAACAGAATGCCATGGACTGTTAGCTTAGCCAAGGAGCCGAACATGAGGGGCAGGATGAAGGCAGGCTCAACTCTGTCTCCAGCTCCTAACCCTGTCCACCCTGTTTAGATGTTTTTGGTTGCTGTAGAGGTAACTGCAAATGATGAACTTAAGCGTAATATGTCAGGTAGCTATGTATTTCTTTGTAAATTTTGGGAAATGGGGAAAGAAATGTCTTTGATATAACTAAAATAAAAAGTTTAGTTTGGGTTGTTACCATAGAAACAACATGTAATCATGTACAATGGAAATAACTAACAAGTGGGCAGTGGATTTAAAGATGATGGTAGGTTAGTTAATATTCTCACCATGATGTCACCAACAGGGCAAAGACCAATTTCGGTATTGCATGTGAAACATATATTGTATATGCCCTTTTACTAGTTTCCTTTCTTTGGAACGGTTAATAGCTTATTACAGCAGCATAGGATCCATTTTTGGATTACGTAGTGATCTACGTAGCGAGTCCTCAAGGACACTGTGGGAGGGGGCAGGTGCCTTGTAAATGACAGCAATTAAAAACCTTGGTAATTGAGTGCCCACTTCTTGACTCTCTCCCGCTCTGCAATTTCTTATCCCTCTTCCCTCTACAGCTGTCTGCTGTCGTCCCATTGGTTCAGGGAGACGGGTGGGGGCGGGTCTAATTTAATTAATCGATGAAGCTGGCTGCATCTTGCATTAGCATGGTTTAATAAAAGGCAAATCAATTAGCGAAAGAGCCTTCTCCGCCTCTTTATGCAGAGCAGGATTGGGAGTGTCATTGACAGAGCCTTGCACTCTGATTAGGCTCATTGTCACCATCTCACATACTGGCTGGTGCCAAGTCACTGCAGCGGGAAGCGATCAAGTGGAGGAAAAACAAGATTCAAAGCCCAGAAGTGTGTGAGGCTGCAGAAGGACTGTCAATGCATTTGACTACAAATATTGCCAAATACCCGATCATTGAATGGTGAATGTGGAAACTGAGGTCAATGTAACTGAAGTTATTTTCATACCCCGTGTCTGGTAACAACAGAGCGAGGACACTTGAGGTAAAAAACTGCTATCTTTGTTCTTTTGCACCCCAGCCTCACAGACGACACTCGCCTTAACGGCTTTTGCACTATCTCTCAAATACTACACCAAGATGCCGATGCGATGGGCGCTTTGGCAGCCATACAAAGGAAATCCATTGCTAAAAAGCATCGGCCTGCGAGCAGAGAAAAACAAGCCAATTACATTGGCCGTGGAGTAAGAATTAACGCCCACTGAAATGCGCTTCAACGCGACACCCCACTGCTTTTATGCCCATGCTCTACCACCTGCGCTCACACTGGTCCAGTAATTGCCACGGACTGGAAATCAATGGCGGCGCGTCGCGAGGCGCGAGCAGCCATTTTCTGACCTTGCATCTTACAGCTGTCTCTCTTCCCCCCCCAATCAAAGGCGAGTTGGTTGCCACGGTAACCTCAATCCCAAGCCTTTTCGCGGTAATGGGGCCAGGGAAGAAAAGGCAGCGATGGTGTGTGGGGTGGGGGGGGAATGAAGTTGCAAGAGCGAAGCGTAGCAGCTGAACCTTTCATATATATATATATGAACAGACATCGACTCTCTTTAAGCGGTACAAGCGGAAGAAATGCATGTGCTGCAGAGTATCAGCCGTCACTTGTGTTCGGTGATATTCCTCTCCTCGTGTCTTTGACACCAAGTTGGACAACATTCTCTTATCGAGCGTTTGTTCATTTCATTCAACCATCACCTAACCCCAGCAAAAACAGCATACAAATCTAGGTCTCCCTGTTACTTCCCCCCCATTGTGACCCCTCATCCAATATATTGGCAAAATATCCCTGATGTTTATGTAATTCTACCATTTTAATTAAAATAAGGTGGTGGTGGTGGGTTTCTAATAAAAAGCCAAATGGCAGATACCAAAGACTTTTTTTGCAGGGCACGTTAAATCACAGCACTATTGAATGGAAGGGCGAAGGCAATAACACAGTGAATAGAGGCTGGTATTTGTGAAGAAATGTCAGAGACAGGAGATATGAAAGGGATGGTGGTCCGTTATAATCATAGCCACTCATATGAGGAAGGTTTCTCTTGGATACTGGATGACATATGTGCTGTGTGAGTCCACTAGGCCTTTTGCTGCTGCGGGGGTGGGGGTGTGGTGTGTGTGTGTGTGTGTGTGTAGCAAAGAGACTCCGACCTGCATGTGCAGTATAGATTGATGTGTGTACACCCAGCACCAAAATAGAAGCATAAAGACATACACACACATACATGCAAACAAACTTCAGATGTTACTAGCAATAGTGTGGGTCAGCTTTCCAATCCAATGTCTTGTCTTCCTTAAGCATTGACCTAGAGCAAGACGCATAACCCCTACCTGCTCCTTATGCCATCTATCGATGCTGGGGTTATTGAGGTTAACATGCCTGTTAATATAATAACATGTACCATTTGGGGTAGTGATGTGACCTTGGCGAAGCAGTTTGCTTACCCTCACCCTCATCACAGTTACTAACAGTGATTCGATATAAATTACTTGTTAGTTAATCTTTAATGCTTGAAGTTACTGAAATGAAAATAGTCATCCAGTACGTTGAGCATAATGTTTTGCCGTTGTCAAGGTAACATCGGGTAGATTAGTTGCATTTGAACATCGTTATCGTTTTATTTGTAGCACATAAACGTGTTCAAAAGCAGAGGTGTCCGGTTATTGTGAAGATAATGCACATCCTTCGAACATTATTGACCAATCCGGACCAAGTAATTTCCAATGCTGGGGTGTAAGGTAATATAATAGGCTCCTGAGAGGCCGACGCCCACTGCACTACTATCTGTTTTTTATTTATCTCTCAGGCTTCAATACTGTAATTTCTGCTGTAGCAGGCGGCTGTTGTTGCTCAGTAAGTGTAGACGCGCTGGTAAGGGGCTCAGTGAGTCGGTGAGTGGTTGGTGGCATACGGTGTGCGTAGTACGGTCGATGGAGGAGCGGTTAGACCTTGATCGATCAATAGATCCTTTGCCCCAGTTATCAACGACTTCACGCATGCTGAATACCGCACTGACTGACAGTCATACATTTAAGTGTGCGTGATTGTATTTAGTGTCGGTGGGCTTTCTTTGGTATAGGGCGATTATTATTCTGTGTGCGGCTGCTGCGGCATATGTGTGTGTGTGTGTGTGCGAAAGTCCAATATATGCATTTGTATGAGTGTGTGATAACAAGCCGCTGTCATTCCGAGGGTGGCCAAGCATGTCTTTATTTAAGTGGAAATGCAGGTGCCCTGACAGACTGACACACACACACACACAAACAACACACACAGACACGCTCAAACACACACACACACACACACACACACACACAAACACACACACACACACGCTCACACACACACACACACACACACACACACACACACACTCAAACACACACACACACACACATGCAGGCGAGGGGTTAAGTGTGTGTGAGTATTGAATTGAGCTGCGTGCTGTAAGTCTGCGAGCTGACCCTCGGGGTTATCTGGAAGGTTCCTCCGCACCTTGCTGCAGAAGCCAACCTCTCGCCGTCGCCATGGCAACACAGGCTGCGAAGACAATAGGTGCCCGTTCCGGGGGTAGTTGTTTGTGTGTGTGAGTACACGCACACAGACACACACACACACAAAGGACGACAAACTGATAAAGGTAATAAAGATAAAAAATAAATGTAAATTGATTGAAGAAAGCCCGCACAAACACAAGCAAACACGCACACGAAAGAAAGAAGAGCCTGAGCCAAGGTTGCGTGGATCCTTCCTGTCCTGCAGGTGTGGCGTCTGTGCTGCTCTCTATGCTCCTCTGCATCTTAACGGAATCATGAGACAGACCAGCCATGAGGCAGAACACCATGAGGAAGAACCGCCATGATGAAGACCACCATGAGACAGACCAGTCATGATGAGGACCACCATGAGACAGACCAGTCATAATGAGGACCACCATGAGACAGACCAGTCATAATGAGGACCACCATGAGACAGACCAGTCATAATGAGGACCACCATGAGACAGACCAGTCATAGATGAGGACCACCATGAGACAGACCAGTCATAATGATGGACCTCCACCCATGAGACAGACCCAGTCATAAATGAGGACCACCATGAGACAGGACCAGTCCATAATGAGGACCACACCATGAGACAGACCAGTCATAATGAGGACCACCATGAGACAGACCAGTCATAATGAGGACCACCATGAGACAGACCAGTCATAATGAGGACCACCATGAGACAGACCAGTCATAATGAGGACCACCATGAGACAGAACCAGTCATAATGAGGGACCACCATGAGACAGACCAGTCATAATTTGAGAGACCACCACATGAGACAGACCAGTCATAATGAGGACCACCATGAGACAGACCAGTCATAATGAGGACCACCATGAGACAGACCAGTCATAATGAGGACCACCATGAGACAGACCAGTCATAATGAGGACCACCATGAGACAGACCAGTCATAATGAGGACCACCATGAGACAGACCAGTCATAATGAGGACCACCATGAGACAGACCAGTCATAATGAGGACCACCATGAGACAGACCAGTCATAATGAGGACCACCATGAGACAGACCAGTCATGATGAGGACCACCATGAGACAGACCAGTCATGAGGCAGACCACAATCCACTCCACAAACATTACATTTACAAAAAGGACACAGGCACACGCACACAAAAACAAATAAATTGCATACCCAGGGGGACACACATTTATTCGTGCACACAGACACACACACAAAAACATGCACAGGGACACACACACACACAAATACACACACATTGCTAATGCACAGTGACACACCAAATCCAAAAAACACACATACACATTCATTTACACAGACACACGCAGGCGTTCATACACACAGGAAGAAGAAGAAAAGAACACACGCAATCTGCAGCCTCATCTCCAGCGGCTCACTGGGATTTATTTGGTTGATGGCAGGCGTGTGCTGTCGCAACACCCCAGAGAATCAACACATAAGACCCTCTGGAGTGGCTAGCGCTACCGCTAAGCTAATACACTCCAGACAGCACAGAGACACAGTGGGAAGGTATATGTGGGGGGGAGAGGGTGTGTGTGTGTGTGTGTGTGTATATGTGGGTAGGGGTGTGGTGTGTGTATGTGTGTGTGTGTGGGGGGGGGCATTTGGTAAATGAGCCTGATGTGAGCAGCTGTTCAATAAAAGGATGGACTGATGGACGGAAAAAGATGCGGCTTCGGACGGCTGGACGGACGGGAATGGTTTCTTCTTCTGTTCTTCTGGTTTTCCTGCGTATTTCTCGGCATTGGTAAATGAGCCTGATGTGAGCAGCTGTTCAATAAAAGGATGGACTGATGGACGAAAAGATGCGGCTGGACGGCTGGACGGACGGGATGGTTTCTTCTTCTGTTCTTCTGGTTTTCCTGCGTATTTCTCGGGGGTGGATTCAGCCATGGTTGACCGACGAGCCCTGCGGGTGAAAGGAAAGAGAGGAGAATCTTGGAGAAAAGATATAGGCCTTGCCAACATATGTTGTATGTTCTCCAGCCAAGGGTTTCTCAACCTGTGGCACGCAAGGGTACTGCCGGTGCTACGGTGGATTTGCGTCTTAAAATAGACGACTACAAAATGATATAAATAAATTACGCAGAAAATCGCTAATATGCATACATATTTTTCATTTTATATAAGATTGGTGGTTATTATTTCAAAACTAGTAAACCTGGGTGCAGTCAATCCAATTTTTTCCATCGTGATGTTTTACATTGAGGCTCTGTGTTCATTTGGGTTTGCTAAATGAAATCTTGGGAGCATAAGCTATTCTTTCCTCTGCTTCCCAATGGCCTACTTGCAGTTATCATTATAAATGGTTAATGGCCTGCGTTTATATTGCGCTTTTCTAACCAGCGGCCACTCAAAGCGCTTTACAATATCGCCTAACATCCACCCATTCATGCACACACTCACACACCGACGGCAGAGGAGTCAAACCCTGCGAGGAGACAGCAAGCTCGTCTGGAGCAGTTAGAGTGAGGCCTCCCGCTCAGGGACACCACGACGGCTAGGAGGAGCCGGGGATCAAACTAGTAACCTTCCGGTTACCACCCCACCCGCTCGACCCCCTGAGCCACATGCCGCTCCTGCCGTTGTGCTATAGGTAGCGCTGGCACTCTTTGCTGAGCCCCTGTTCGACTATTCATCTATCATTTTGTGGCAACCCGGCCTGGGCCACTTAAGGACATGGGGAACACCTGTGGAACAGGTGGAGAAGCAGGGCTTAAATAGCCTGCTTCTCCACTCGTTCAGGGCTCTCCCAACCATGTGGATCCTGCACGGAGAGACCGGTCCTCGTGGGTGACGGGATTCCACCCACGAAGGAGGGGACCGTGGATTCCTCCCAGGTTTTTTGTTATTTGTATTTTGAGGGACTTTGTTTGCTTTGGAATAAACATGCCTTTTTGGGTTTTGCCCAGAAAATTGGTGTCCTGTTTGGGAGGAGGTGGTTTGCTCACCGTGCCGGGTTGCCACAGTTTACAGTTTGCCGATGGTGGTCTGAGAAAGGTCACAATGTAGAACCCCACCTAAAGTCAAAGGCTTGGAACCACTGCTCCAGCCAACACATGTTGTATGTTCTCCAGCCAACACATGTTGTATTTGCTCTATCCAACACATCCAACCATGTGGCCACCTTGTTTCTTATACCACACCACTAACAAAAAGTAGGATATATTAGTTTGACTCCAAATAAAAATTGAAGGATTGAAGCTGCAAAGGTATTAGTCAAAAGCTTGAACCTGAAGCTGAATGCCAGCTGATCAAAGGTGGAAGCAACATCACAGTCACACCCGCACGCACGCATACACACACACGCACGCACGCACGCACACACACACTTAGAGCATTAGCGTGTGGCTGCTTGGTAGGCTAACCAGCAGAGTGCTACCCTGGCAGGCGGGCAGGTTAGCCGTTAGCTTGCCAGGTGCATCCGGGGGCGCGGTTGCCTGTGCCATTGAATCGGAGATGAGTGGCAAATGTGACAAGAGGATTTAGCTTTAGCTTTCTACTCACGTCCGGAGATATGAGGAGCAACTGCATGCATGAAGACACCCGCTGTGGCTTTAGATATGCACACATGCACACACACACACACACACACACTCACGACACCCGCAGCACTTTACACATGCACACACACACACACACACACACACACACTCACACTCACACACAGGTATTCAGCCCCGCATTTGGAGCGTGCACGTATCCTGGCAAGGGTCCTTGCGTTTGTCGCTTTTGTCGTGTGTGTGTGTGTGCGTGCGTGCGTGGGTGTGTACGTTTGTGCACGTGTTTTTAGGTGCAGGGTTGTCTGAGTGTAGGTGTGTGCGTGCGTGCGTCTGTGTGTGAGGGTAGGTGCGTGTGAGTGTGTGAAGTGATGGGTTGGTGCGTGTGAGTGTGTGAGGTGCTGGGTTGGTGTGTGTGAGGGTGACGGGTTGGTGCGTGTGTGTGTGTAGGTCGGTCCGTGTCTGTCTCTGATGCCTGTGTGCATCAGTGAAGGGTTAGGCTCAGAGCGGGGTGTGCTTGGCATTGCCAACATCACGTAGAGGCGGTAGCGAGGGGACGCTGAGCCTCATGCATAGTGTATGAAGGGCTCCCTGGGTCCCGGGCTGACCCCTACCACCTTCTACACTCCACACTAAGCTCTGCCTGGCGCCTAAGGCTGGCGTTTGGACCAACGCCACACACACGCACACTCACACACGCGCACTCACATAGCTAATTTCAAGACCGAGAGAAACACTTGCATGCAGAGCACCTTGAAAGACCAACACATGGCACCAGAGTGTGGCTCTAGGCCCATGCAGGGACATGAAGCCCAGCTGGACAGGCAGGGCGTTCGTCATGGAAGTAAACTCCCAAACTCGCTCAGCTGGGTGTGTTTAAATGCCTGGATGTTAAAATCAAATCAGTGAAATAACGTGACATATAATCTTAGCGCATTTAAACTGGGTGCTTTCCGATGGTAACCATGGGCAGTGAGTAGAACGAGACTAAACAAGAGTGACGCTTCCCTAACTGTAGTGCATAAGAAAGTATGCAGAAAACAGCAATACTACTAGTACACTGCACAGTCTACACACTAAAAACTAGAGGTGAAGATTTGATTTAAAGTCAACCAAACTGAAAATGTAGCAATCACACACACAGAGACACACACACGCACGTACGCACGCAAACACACACACACACACACACACACACACACACACACACACACACACACACACACACACACACACACACACACACACACACACACACACACACACACACACACACACACACACACACACACCTGTCAGGATCAATCCAATTACTTGCAGGCAGTGTACAGAGCATGTAGGCTGCCATGTGTTGACCAGCTAGCAGCTATGACCCCCAGCAACCTCCTAGCACAACAGCTACAGCCTGACTACACACAAACACACACACACACACACACACACACACACACACACACACACACACACACACACACACACACACACACACACACACACACACACACACACACACACACACACACACACACACACACACCAGCACACACACACACACACACACCAGCACACATGCACATACACAAATACATATCCAAACAAACAGCAGCTAATGGTCACCATACAGACAACTAACTAATGGTAAGCGCACGTTTCAAACCGCATGAAGGACACATATATACACACACGCACGCACACAAATACACCACACAGTTGAGTGACTCGCTTGAATCTCCTATCCGGAAAACAAAAATAATAGAAGGGTAGAAAATCAATAACTGTCTTTTCCATGCCTTGCTAACAGCACTTTCTCTCTATCTATCCATCTGTCTATCTCTTTATTTGTCTCTCCCCCTCTCTCTCCCGTCTCTTTCTGATGTCCTCAGTGGAGGCCCACATAGAGCAGGAACCAAGGAAATTTTGTCACTCACGCTCACTAAGGGAGAAAAACAAGCTCACCAAGTCACCGTTGGCTGGCTGGCCTGCCTGATAAACACGTAACCATTCACATACAGTCAGTAAGAAAGGCATGCCAGTTAGTCTTTACATAAAGAATGCACTTGGTGAGATGGTTGACTAATCAGTCAGTCAATGAATGAGTGAATCAGTCAGTCTGTAAATTTGTCAGTCGTTCAGTCAGTTAATGAATAAGTCAGACCGTTAATCAGCCAGTCAGTCAGTAAATACATGGGTTAATTCAGTCAGTCAGTAAATCAATGAGTCGGACAGTCAGTTAATGAATGAGTCACAGTCTCCTGTTATCATTGAGTCAGAGAGTAAATCACCCTCCACTTATTAAAGGGGAGATGGAGAGTCATTAATCACATATTAACTGGACAACGTGACTTGATGAGAACCAATTTGGTGACAAGACTGCATACCAATCAGCTGTCATGTATTGTCAAAGTCTGCCTACTACAATATATAGGCCAATACATTTGTAAAGGGATTTTTTGGACTTTTTAGGCTGATCCAGTGTTAGGACAGGTATGTTGAGCGATGTGGAGTATATCAATTACATTTTGAACTGGGAGAGATGAGAGGGAGGGATATCTAGGGAGTGTTAAAGGGGGAGGGAGGTACAGGTAAAGACGAAGATCTATAGAGAGGTGTACAGAGAGATAGAGAGAGATGTAGAAGGAGAGACAGAGAGAAGAGGAAAGGTAAAAAGGGAGAGGTGGACAGAGATAGGCAGATCCAGAGAAAGAGAGGGGCTAAGAGGTAGAGATAGAGCTAGAAAGAGATATATGGAAAAGAGAGAGAGAGTGAGGCGAGAGGGAGGAGAGGGAGAGGTAGAGGAGAGCTAGAGAGAGGTAAAGTGGCTGCCAGGACAAGGACAAATGAGGAGACAGGGTGCATATGAGAAGAGCTGTAATCTCTCCGTGGCACGGTGCATCTTCAGAGAATTGGTTGTGTTGGGAATGATGGATGTCCCGGAGACCATTCACAAAGGGCTGGGGAGAAACACACGCAGAGCGGGATGGGAAATATGTGTGAGGGAGTATAGATTTAAATACATTTGCGTATTTGCATTAAATCACGAGGCCCAAGACTCATAGTGGTTATTATCCAGTATCCTGGCTGTACTAGCAAACATTGCAACAGCAACCCAAACCAAGGTTGTCCGAGTGGACGGCACAATGAGCCTATTCGCCTAAGCTAACCTTAAGCAGCCCAGTGCAGAGACACACTAAAGACGAAACAACGAGCAGATGGCAGGACGAAGAGCTGTGATGAAGATTCGGTTGGAACAGCTGTTGTTGGAGATGTTTCCAGAAACACATACACTGACATTCATCATTCTCAGAAACGAGAAGGCCTACTGACTGCGTCAATGCTTCGGTGCAGTCTTATCGTCTTACTCGATTTCCGGATTAGCATGTTATGCAATGGCACACACTATAGCTGAAAAAACGCATCATTTCAGAAAACTTAATCGGCGATGGGACCCACATTGGCCATGAGTCCCTGAAACAACTCTGCCAGAATATGGACGCTTCGGCCATCAATGTCAACACAAAGTCCAAATGAGAAGTGAGGACATTTCAGTGGAGGAGGAGTGCTTAACTTCGGGGCTAGACAGGTAATCTTATTGACCTCAGGGTCTGCGTAAGGCTGCCAGAGTAGACTATCGTTGAGCACCCAAACTGCATGACTTTGGCAGATAAACTGTCCATCCCTCTCGGGGGGGCCGGAGTGAGCTCTTCAAAGCAAACATACTGCTAAATTCTGGAGCATGCCCGCGCCTTCTTCTAGGCTTCTTCCAAATCTGTTGCGCTACTTCCCACTCCCCTAGCCTGCAGCTTACTAAATAACAACTCTCTCCTGACTTCCACAGAATGATTCCCTGCTCCCACTGGACTCTGTTTGCTATCCCTGCTCACAGCCTCTCTGGCTGTGGCAGGCAACGCAGGCAACACAAACCCAAGGTTGAGAATGTGTTATGGTTAGCCCTTTGAGATGGGACTTTTCGAGTTTATAAATAACTGATTTGTTCTGGATTTGGACCGCAACGGTGTTCTTTTTGCCAGCCTCTATTGCTGATTGAGCCAGTAAAAAGGTTCGCATTAAACGCAATGTTGTTTACAAATCTGAATCTTAATAAACATACTAATATTATTAATTTCAAGTCTAAATACAAATAGAGGACCATGCTATTAATAGATTGTATTTGCTATTTAATGAGGTTAAAATGACTATAATAAAATTACTTCAAATTATTTAACATAATGAAAATGCCATTTATCAATTATTGATTAATTATTTTAATCATTGTGAATCATTTTTTAATAATGCTTTTATATTTCGGAGCTTGTATTTATTTACCTGGCACATGTCAAATGATTTTATTTATATATATACACCGGTATATATTTTAAAAAACAAAGACATATATGTGTATACATACATGCATATACTGTATATGTATCCTGTATCATATACTTTTTAACTATTTGTTTTCATTTTTTTATTGTGTGATTCTGGGCAACATAACAATAGAATATTATAATAAAATAAATCCAGCAATGAATAAAACAACGCATTCACACACACCTTCCTACACACATTACAGTACAAACTCTCTTTAACACTGCATTTAGAGGAGTGAGAGAGAGAGAGAACAACCTACTGAGAGAGTTATTAGAGACAAAGCGTGACAGTTAGAGCGAGAGAGAGAGAGAGAGAGAGAGAGAGAGAGAGAGAGAGAGAGAGAGAGAGAGAGAGGAGAGAGAGAGAGAGAGAGAGAGAGAGAGAGAGAGAGAGAGAGAGAGAGAGAGAGAGAGAGAGAGAGAGAGAGAGAGAGAGGGAGCGAGTAGGGGGTGCCAGTGTAATAAGT
The DNA here is from genome assembly GCA_900291075.1 of Melanogrammus aeglefinus. Taxonomy (NCBI): domain Eukaryota; kingdom Metazoa; phylum Chordata; class Actinopteri; order Gadiformes; family Gadidae; genus Melanogrammus; species Melanogrammus aeglefinus. The sequence continues at coordinate 65,653 of OLKM01000043.1, forward strand.
GTCCAAGTAGAGTGGAGCGTGTAGCTCCAGCGCTGTTAGCCCCCCACAGATGGGGATTTAAATGGCAGGGTGCTAGTGTTAGCATACTGATGATCTGCCACTGTAGGCGCTGAAGGAGGACAGGCGCTGTCTGCCACTGAAGTTGTGTTTCTACAGGCATTTCTTTCTCAATGTGACTCAAAGGGTGGCCGTGATTTTGATTTCCACCAAAGAAGGATGCCAATAGGATAGGGTATCAACATAGACTATATTAGGAATAGGAATACGACGGCCATTGACTGAAGCACTCCTACTAGGACTAACTGTCTGTCAATTCAATCACAGGGGTTTCTTTAGACAGACAAAGGACAATTATTCAGGACAAAAGATGTAGCCCATCTACCCAACAACTCTCTTTCCCACCCCCAAACCAGTGCACAGACACACACAGTCACATGGACAAACACACACACACACACACACACACACACACACACACACACACACACACACACACACACACACACACACACACACACACACACACACACACACACGCACACGCACACGCACAGTCGTGTACGCCTATTAATGATCCTAGCAGAATGGTGGGTGGGACAGCAGGACTGGTTGCTTCTACTACGCCACTGTCCTCTGCAGGTGAAAGAGGGAATATAGAAATAAATATTAAAAAAGGACATTTGTTGTTGTGTGTGTGTGGGTGCATGCACAGGGGCGTGTGTCCACCAAGCTGGCTTTCAATGTTCAACTTGTGATGAGAGAATGCACTGTATTGCTGTAGATGTGATGAGTTTGTAGACCCTAAAGAGAGCCTCTCTTTCTGTGAGAGTGAGAAAGAGACTGACTGAGAGAGAGAGAGAGAGAGAGAGAGAGAGAGAGAGAGAGAGAGAGAGAGAGAGAGAGAGAGAGAGAGAGAGAGAGAGAGAGAGAGAGAGAGAGAGAGAGAGAGAGAGAGAGAGAGAGAGAGAGAGAGAGAGAGAGAGAGAGACAGACAGACAGACAGACAGACAGACAGACAGACAGACAGACAGACAGACAGACAGACAGACAGACAGAGAGAGAGAGAGAGACGGGCTCTGAGAGAGAGAGACGGACTCTGAGAGCGAGAGCGAGACTGACTCAGAGAGAGGGAGCGAGATACACACAGACAGAGACAGAAACAGGGAGCGAGATAGAGAGAGAGATAGAGTGTGTGTGAGAGCGATTGTGAGAGATAGACTGCAGTGAAACACTGGCAGGGAAACAGGGAGCTGGCAGACTGCTGGTTTCATTGGTAGATTGATTGACAGCTGCAGGCCAACAGAGAGACACACAGCCAACAAGAGCACCCGACTAAAAACATCACATTGGGATGCAGCCATTTCCAACCACTTTATTCTATTTGTAGAAGATTTAGTTGGAATTACATAGAATAGCACTGGATATTGCTAAACTGATATTGCTAAACTAATGAATTGTACAATCATACCTCAAAATCTAGAAGAGCCAACAATGAACCGGCAGCAGGATATGGTAGTAAGACTGAAATCTCCTACAAGCTTACGTCAAGAAGGAAATAAGCCTGAGATAAGGGTGAAAAAAGGTGTCCACTCTCGCCAAGATAATATTTGAGGGATAAACAGGCATTCTTTCTTTAATCATGGATATATCAGACAAAAACTGTTCTTTTATATCAAAATACAGTTTTTTCTGGATCTTCGCATGTTTGATGTTTTAATTATTACTCATCTCACAGTACTAAAAGCCTAGCTTCTGGAGAAAAGCAAGTACCTCTCAGTGGAAATAGATTTGGCCTTCTTTCTAATGTTAACCAGGACAATGTATAGTACCAACAAGGTATTTGGAGAAATCACCAATAAAAAATGTATGAATCCTTTGTTAAACCATCAGTATAACAATCATGAATGTTTTAAATGTATAGATTAACTGAATACTCTGATAAATAATGAATTATCCATTGCTAAAATAAGTAGGGCTGCTGCAGGCAGATATTGATGGCGCTTAACCCAATTCCAATTCAAAAACAGATCATAAAGTATCCGACACTCACACTATATCAAGCCGTTGCCTCTCTCAGATCTTTTTTTGACAGGCAGGCTACCGCTGTGTCCAGAGAGGTCCTTGGAGTGCCGACACATCTCTTCTCATCAAAGTTGACTGGTGAAAGAAACCCTGGGGCAAGTCCTCCAACGCTCTTTAGTCCTCCAACCCTCTTTAACAGCCTCAGTGTACTTTACATTAGTGACTGCATAAGGTGTATGTCATCCAGCAGCCCTTTAACAAAAGACAGCATGGATTAATTCATTAATTCTGATGATATTTTAAGAGCCAATTGTTCGTACTAAATCATTCAATGTTTGAGTTTACAAAAAAACCTACTTGCATGTCAATCCTTCTGAAGGCTACATTCCTCTCAATTGATTGATGTTCAAATTCTGAACAAAATTGTTATTGCTTTCTTGTCTGCCTGTTTTTTTCTGACTGGAATCATGCTATCTTTCTGCTGCTCTAAACACGACCCTAGTACACTCCATCCGTCTAATATTGAAGCAACAAACTTCAGCAGCAAAACACTTTGATAATAGAGTTACCAGAAAGCCAATTTGTTTTTCCTTTCTGAAACTATGGGTCTATTAGAGACAACACAAAAGTGCTGCCTGACTTAATATGATTTAATAAAGTTTCAATGAAATAAAATAACCTTGCAACAATACAAGGTATCTTGTATTGTTTGTATCACAGCCTAGCAAAAGCCAGAGGAAAATGGGTTTATAAACGACAATAGATGGCGATGGACAGAAAGCAGAGGAGACTAGGTCTGTTCAAGTAGGAATGTGTAGTTGCTAAAGCCTTGCTGAAAGTTTCCAGGTTCACTCTCAATAACTGCAGCCTACCAATAGACCTCATGGAGCAACATGCTCCTTAATGCCCTTGCTGTAAATTGCTTTGGATGAAAGTGTCACCTACATCATTAAAAAGCCTTGAAAACATTGAAAGCGATATCAATGACGGAGCATGTATTGAACAATTTAGTTAGCCAAGTATCTGAGGAGAGAGGTAATTTAAATTGACAGAGTAAAATGTCCCCTGATTTCTACCTTGAAATATAACACGTCCAAATACCAGTATGGCTTTAGGTTTTAGCTTGGGATAAAGCACTCCTCAGAAGTCTTAAAGGTCAACTCCAAATCCAACCGGCTTCAGTTGAGCGGGAAGGGTCTGTCAGTGTTGAAGTAAACTTTAAGATTTAATCTTGGTCAGATTAAGTCAATAAAGAAAGGTTAGATGGAAAAGATGTCAGCGATAAAACTGTTTTGGGTTACCATTTAGAATGAGATATCCCTAAGAAATATATATATTGCTTTGCTATCTTCATATAAGACTTATTGTATCAGTTTAACTTTTCCTTGAGCCAAAATATCAGCATGTACTCAAACCATAAAGAAGCTGTTCACATTTTGCTTCGAGTATAAACTCTAAAAAACTCAATCCTCGGGATCCCTCAAATCCTCACGTCTCAACAATTTGGAAAGTAATAAAAGCCCTCATTGCTGTGGAAGAAAAAAATACCTGCACTATAATGTCAGGAAGGAAGAGGGTAGTAGGTCCAAGTGATTTGTGGCAGGCACGCAAATACACGGTTTTAACCAGTTTCTTCTGCCTCATTCCTGGCGCCGGAAGAGGTTTGTGTGGGGTGGTGATATGTTGCAAAACACTGCATTTTTTCTTATTCAGAAATTGGCTCTGTTACTCGCTCACTGTCTGCCTTACAATGGCTCCTTTCTGCTCCGCTTTGTTTCTGCCTTTGAATCTCATTTTGTTCCACTCCCTCAAGGATATGCCTGATTGAATCGGAATTAAACAAGTGTTGTGTACGGAGAGAAAAAAAAGAGAAAACACCATTGCGTTACTCTCCTCTGTTGGTTCAAAAACAAAACACACTCGCACGTATACAACTCATGCTTGCAGTTGTAGAAGATAGTATTGACGCCCATACAAAGGTAAAAAAAATAGGTCTTTGGGCTAAATTTTGGCTGGGAAACAGATCTTCGGAACCAGCTTTAGAACCAGCTTTTATAGTTCGACTTTATGCTTTCATCTGTGTTTAAACTGCTAAATTCTGCTAAAAGTGTTGCTTGGTGCCTTTATCTTTTCGCGGAGCAGCACCACCATATTTTGTCACAATAATAAATGCATAAAATTGCAACGCTCATTATATTCTTTGATGAAGAAATGGGGTAAAATAAGCACTTTGTAGATACCCGCAAGGTCTTGCAACTTTCCGTGAAACGAATAGCGTAAAATCACAACGCTCTATTACAGAGTGGCTGATGAAAAATTAGTCCATTTATCGTGGAAAAGTCTTGTCGTTTCCCTATTAAAGAGTCACAGTGCCATTGCCTGTCTGTAGATAGTTAGTTCATTGTGTTTAATGATTAGCTATTATTAATAGAAGTTAATCTTGGTAAACAAGTTCAATACTCTATTAAGCTTGTTTGCCAAGATTTACTTATTTTGGTTAAATTACTCAGTATGGTTTTTGAAGTTTCGACATCTGGTATTTTCTCTGTGTGCATATCATTTGGGAAACTACCAAAACAAAATATAATTCACACTGTGCCAATAGCTAATCCAAACTGACAGAAGTCATGTTATAGAATTCAGTCCGAGAAATCATCTTGATTGAAGATTCATCTTTAGCAAAGGTAACTGAGAGAAAGGATTTTTAGTGAGTATCATTGTCTTGCATCATTCTGTTGATCATCAGGGGGATATAGCCGTCTTTTATCACCTCAGGATTAACCTCATTTCAGGATTCATGGGAATCAGGCAATCTTTTGTTATGTTATCTATGTATGTTAAGGATGATTTTAAAGATGGGAGGAATGTCTTTTTATTTTATTTCTTTACGTAAGTGGTATCCCCACAGGATATTGCCTGTATATAATTGTACACTTAAACAACACACGCACAATTAGTTTCACACACACACACACACACACACACACACACACACACACACACACACACACACACACACACACACACACACACACACACACACACACACACACACACACACACACCTGACCAACATTTGATCTGTCTCTCTTGGTGGATACAGCCGCGTTGCCTACCTGCTTGGCTTGCTGGATGCAGTTCATATACTGCCTGGCCAGGCTGGAGCAGGCCAGCGTCTGCTGTGGGTTGTCTCTGTAGCACTTGAACACCTGTCCCTGGAGCTCAGTACAAATAGCGGATGTGTGGCGGGGCCTGGATGGACACAGATCATAGAGGAGAGGGTCAGTGCATCATCACAACCGCCAACCATTTTAAAACGGACAGAAATGTA
>OLKM01000043.1:76005-83505 GCA_900291075.1 Melanogrammus aeglefinus
GAGTCCATGTAGCATGCTTTCCATGTGATAAACCTCTGAGTGAATCTGTGCAGACAGGCGCTGTAATATGTAAAGGCTAGCCTTCAGCTCCCTTGAGAAAGTGTCCCAATACACATTTTTCACAGATGCATACGCTTACTTGAACAAGTGGACAGGTCAGGAATCTATGCATTTTTGTATCAGTTTTCTTGCATTGAAATTGAATGGAAACAAATGCAATGAAAATATGTAAAAAAATATTGCACTTTAATTTTATTTAACACTGCACTATCTCCATTCCTATTAATTTATTGCTCATAATGGTACTGTTTGTCCTTGTATTGTGTTTTTGTCTTTCTGTTTTACTGTGTGTTACCTGCATGGAGAAGACCAAATCAAATTCCTAGTATCTGTAAACATGGCGAAATAAAGTTGAATTGAATTGAATTGATATTGTTATGCAAGGAATGAGATAATAATATAGCATAATATAGTTCAAGCAAGCCTAAGGACAACCAAAGTATATAACACAAATAAATATCCCCTTAAGCACGATACGCAAAAATACTCCTGTGTGTTACTTGATGTATGAGGAAATTCATTCAATCATTTATCATAACCTCATGAATGGTTATAATATACAGTGGCAAGGCCTTTTAAGATCCAACTTATCATATCTTTAACGCTTTATTTTCCCAACAAATCATTTAAATAGATAGAGTACATTTTGTTTGCTGAAATCCAGCTGCAGACACAACCACCTGTTTGTGAAGCCGTGGAGGAATCAACTAATGTGTCTTTAATCTAACTGCTTATAGGTGTCCCAAAGACCAGCCACCAGTCACAAGTCAATGGGAATCTCAATTTAATTCTTGTTATATAAAGCAAATAAATAAGGATCTGAGTGGCTTTTTCATCTCCACATCATGGTTCATGAGAGGTCCCGCTCGACAGTTTAATGTCATAAAAAATGTATTATGGGTTGAATAGTGATGCATTTTGGCCAGACTTCTTGGATGCGGCAATCCAATACCCGCCCTCAATGGTCCAAATATAGATTTTTTTTCCGGTGCTGGTTGCAAAAATTGTCAAGCAATGGACTTGCCAATAACGTGAAATTGAAGGCCTCAAAATGGTGTGTCAACCAATAGGCGATGTCAGAGCCGCAACATCCATAATGTTTACATTCTTAGTTGAAATCCAAGTTGAGGTACGTATATGTTTACATCAGTGTTTAGCTCAAATGTGCGACCCCCCGTTGTTGTTGTTGCGGTACGGACTGGAGTCCATCCATCAGTACCAGATTGTATGTGGAGTGATGGAAAACACAACCTTCGGGAGTGGTGGCTCTGGTTGTAGAGAAAAACATGGGACGACATGCTGCTTGCTAGGATTTGTGTCAGGCTCTACTTTATACATTCCGAGTCATTATAGTAATATGTTCAACATAGCCCCCGCTGCTCTCCTTTCACAGGACGTCTTGTTCTGTCGGAGCTCCAGCACAGCCTCGTGTACATGCTGCAACACTTCTGTCTTTCCAGGTAAATTTTGAATTTGCATCCTCGCATTCAGGGGCTCATATTACACAACAGCGGATTAATTTGGCCTGGGCTTGGCACGAAATGAATTCAAAAAACATCAAGATTGTTTATCAATCAGCAATTCTGGGAGATAGATCGCCCCGGGCTGAGTCCTGAATGCCCTCAAGTCCACAAGTATTGTGTTTTTTGTTTACATTAAACATGAACACTGAAGAATAACTTTAAAGCCTATGGCACCAAAGTTTACCTATTGACCCCTTTTATTTGCTCCAAAATAAAGTCGTTTTCAGACAATGAAGCAATAGTACATTTGTGTCATTATGTATTTATTTAGGCTTGTAGCTGCACAAAAGAGTAAGTGTACAATAAATAATGGGAACCTATTATACCTTCTATTATACCACTAAAAACACCAAGAAATTACGCCAAAAAAAAAACGGCTGCTAAGAAACCAAGCAAAGAAAGAGTGAAAGAGAAAGCAAATCCTGCTCAATAAATTTAAATCAGCCCAAAAAACAAAAGACAACAGGAAGCAAAGAGCAGTCACACAGCAGGAGATAAGAAAAAAAAAGTTCTCATAAAAGAGAAGCGTGTTACAGAGCATTGACTAGGCAGAAGAGGAGAGCGAGAGAGGGAGAAGAGCGAGCAAGTGTCAAGACACAAAAGGAAGAAGAGGAGAGCGTGTGGACACAAAGGCAGCACCCTGGCAAGATATGTTGGGTTGTTTGAATGTATGTCCGCACAGCGTGCACACATTGCACCCACACACTGCGGCAGCGGCTAAATAGAATAATTACCATGTGGTCAGTGTACTGTGAAATGACAACGTGACCAGACACAATGAAAGGCCGGCCAGACGCTGACAGAACACGACCAGCACATAGCCGGCAGAATACAAAGCCAGAGCCAGGCGGTGCGAGGTTGAGATAGGCAGCAGAAAGAGAGAGAGAGAGAGAGAGGGGGGGGGAACGACACACGATCATGCATGTGAGTGCACGTTAGTCCGTACTGCCGCTAAAACATTGGGAGAATAATGGGCACAGCGCTGCTTGACAATACACTCCTTCTTTCACCAAATAGCAAAGCACCGGGGAGATGAGTGGGTGCATTGGTTCTGACCTGAATTGGGCTCCATTCAAATGAATTGGCCAGGAATAGTGAGTGAGTGTCTGCAAGTAAGGCTTAGTTAGTGTGTTAGTATTCATCCCTCACCCACCCGATTGTCATACTACTGCCACATCACATCACTTCAACCGTTAACATTACTTTGATCAAGTATGCTAATGTAAAACTAAATGAGGCATCAATCGAATGTATTATCCTGACAGTGGTAGCACACGATACAGCAGATGTGTCACATATTGACCGTTGCACTACAGATCCAAGTGAGTTAGTACATTTTTACTCATTAGTATCTTTTGGCTGTAGAACCACCGATAAGATTCTAGTGAGTGTGTCGCCCAAATTTGAAAAACAAAAGGCAAATGTGCTTATGTTTTAACAAAAAGTTTTCCGATTGCTCCTGTTCATGGTGTCTACCTCAATGTTAATGTGAGTAGGGGGTGGGGGGGGTTAGGAGGGCGTTTGCCGTCAGGGTGCTTTGACACCTGTAGTTCGGTAGTTGATACTTGGTTTGCGTTTTCATTTGGTTCGGTTAGCCTGCACAGTGGAAGTTGTTGGGCAGATCATCCAAGGGCAACTCACAAGTCACTCTTCTTGCAGACAATAATGGAGCAACCACAAAAGTCTTGGTTAGTTCATTTTGCCTTGGTATAAACGTCAGTATTGTTGTGATGAGTGACCACAAGCAGTTGCTAAGTATCGTCGTCCAACCCTTCACTTCCACATTGCACCATGTCCGACTGCGACAAATTCAATCTCGGGAAAAGTTATCGTAGGCTGGAGCCTACCTGGCTGAATATAATTATTTAGAATCCAAATTTGTACATTCAACCCACAATAATAATCTTTGGCTTGCTTCCTATCGCTGGCTCTGATTCAGTTCGTCCCTGTTTACAAGCGGACCAGGTTTGCCTTGTTTGGTCCACACCAGAATTTGAATGAGTGTTCATTCAAATAGCCTAATAATTATATTGGAATAAAACAAATAAGAATATTATTACCTGCCAAGGTGGCGATCAGGATTTCTATTTAGCGGTTAATTGGAATTCTAGTCAGCCAATGGCCGCTAATGGGAACCCCGAAACACACACATACACACACATGCACAAACCAAATAGAGGGATGCAAAAGGGCTTAAAACCCTGAGACGCAGACGCACCTACTAGAGCACAAACAAAACAAATCCCATTGTTTAAAAATGTAGCACGCCGGTCACAAAGAATTTGTGGAGAGTCTGTTGATAATCAAATCACACACATCCAGGGATCACACAAATAAACCATTTAATACTTTGAATCCAAATGTATTCCAACTCATCATTATTCTATGCAAAAGGTCTCAAACTAATCAGATACAGGTGTGTTGTTTGTGTTCATAAAAGCCGCAAGGGGATAGTCTAGTCTGGTTAGGGTGTTTGACTCCCAGCCAAAAGGAACCAGGTTCGAATGCCGTATTCCTGCAGGAATCCTTAAGCAAGATGCATAACCCCTGCCTGCTCAATAATGACATGGACCTAAAAACATTCCCTTTGTTGCTCTGGAGAAAAATGCAAAATAGCTTAATAGTAAACATGTAATTTTACTAACAATGGCAGGATTAACAACAGCTGTGAGACTGATGTTCAAGTGGCAATAAACAAAATACTTAATGAGTTAATTAAAGACATATGAAAAAACAAACTATTAGAATAAGTGTTTTTATACCTGCTGGATCTTAGCCCTGCCTCGTGAGACAACAATGTGTTTAATATGGCAGATGCAAGAGAATAGGGTGAGCAATTATAATTCTCCCAGGCTGTAAACACACACATATTTAATGCAGGAGGAAATGTATGATACAAGTTAGATGTTGAAGGTTACAAAAATACAATAATAATTGTAAAGAGAGACCGAGACAGACAAAGAGCGAAAGTAAGTGCGCAAGAGAGAACGAGAGTGAGAGAGTGAGAGAGGGAGAGGGAGAGGGAGAGGGAGAGGGAGAGAGAGAGAGAGAGAGAGAGAGAGAGAGAGAGAGAGAGAGAGAGAGAGAGCGAGAGAGAGAGAGAGAGAGGGGGAGATCTAAGCAGTGGCTTAGGCAAGAGGAAGTTTCAGATGGTTTATACAAGAACTGAACATTCAAATGTGAGGCGAAGGCAAGTGGAAGGTATTACAATAGGGACAAACAGTGTGTATTTATTAGCCTTCTTGCAATGGTGACAGGAGCAATCATTGTCCATGCATGCAAATAATTTGGGAAAAAGTGAATGAATCAAAATCTGATTCAGAATCATAAATACTTTATGGATCCCCAGGGGGGAAATTGTGTCACGTTGGTGTTGCTCCCATAGCAAAATATGAATATATGAATATAAGCATAAACAAACGACAATAAATAGTAAACAAGAAATAATGGGTACGTAAAAAATCACTAATCGCAAAAAAGGTACTACAACATATAAAAAATAAAATATTGTACTACAACCCTCTGATGTATAAGAACAGTGTGAATATGAATTATTGCTCCGTGACTGTGACTTCTTGGTCAGTGGGATACAAATGTATGTTTCAGACTGACCTGCTCTGTAACAGCAGGTGGGCATACAGTTCTCTGTGGTCCTAAAGGACTGAGACTCCTGCTGTTTCCGTTTTCTTTCTGGAAGATTGCAGGTGTTGCTTTGTAGACAACAATCCCCCCAATATAGAGGCCAAGTCTGGCGGAGGCTTATTATTTATCACTGTGACTTCCAAGTTGGTGCCAGGCGTAGAAGTCGACTATCGGTTGTATTTTGTTCACCTGAAGCCAGCAGTTATTGTGGACTGAAAGTGGAAAAAGTGTTGAACTGTGTGTGTCACAAAAAGACATTCATAAAGAGAAAGCTAAAATAAGGGAAAAACAGAGAAAGAAAAAATACACTCAAAGAGTGAAAGACACAGAAAAAGCAAAGGAAGCAACGAAACCTGAAGCAACTTCACAACCGAATAATAATAGTAACTGTGATCCGGTGATGCTACTGATTGCTGGATGGATGGTACTGCATGATGCATAGGCAACTTGACGGCAGCATGTGGTGATAGTCCTTAACATACTTGAATGGTGCAAGAGCATTTGCTAGTCCATTGCAACATAGCTGGCCTCAACGCTCGTGGAGCCATTAGAAAGCAACAGGCATAAATAATGACACGATGAGGTGAATCGGCCCCAATGGAAACACCTCTTTTCCGAATAATCTTTTTAATAGCTTGTACGCATTCAATTCTCTGAACTTACCGGATGTGACTCTCAGCCTTGGTCTGGGCCTGGGCGTATTGTTCAGTTGTTTGCTTGTAGTTGTCCAGGTTCTAGACAAAACAAGGGCAGAGAGATAAAGAACAGGTTAAAAGGAAGTTGGTCTGCGTGACTGAGAGTAATTTAAACTCTTTTCTCATTTCCTTGTATTGTCTAGACATATACTGTTATTAATGATGTGCCATGCTCTCATTGGACTTTCAATCAATTTCCAGCTCGGAGCAATAATCAAATAAAATGAAGGAACTAGAATCTTACTCTATGAATTTAGTGAAAGCAGGTAGAGGCTAACAACGTGCACGTCCAGGCAATGTTCACAGGGTTACCACTGTTTTAATGACTTCCTTGGGAGTCAGCCGTCGTTTAAAAAGTCTTAGACTGTGGCAATCAACTTCACACACACAGCGCGTCGTCTGAAATGTCACAATTGTTAAATGAGCCACCTTTAAAACCTTACAGCAATGCTAACAAATCGGAAGGTTGATGGCCTGTTTGTGTGCCATGCGATTGCATTCCCTACAAGGAACAGTGGCATTTAATAGCTATTAGCACAACAACTGCAGCAATTTCTAGGGGGCAATTTAAAGGACACTGTACCCCGATAGTCTGTGACCAAAACAAGGACCAGCTAAAATACGTGGCCTTAACTGATCCGAAAGGTCGGTAGTAAAGGCTTAGCATTCATTCAAATAAATCTTATTTTGTGGTCATTAATAGGACATTATTGGCCTCCATCTTTCCCTCATTTGGTAATCTCCCCATGGCATTTGCCAAGCAGTCTACTTGTCTGGAACAATCCTTAACCTAGCAGACCTAACCTATATTGAGAATATGTTTAAAGCGATTAACCCCAGGGGGGTGAATTATCCTACGGCGGATGTCGCGCTGAAATCGTTGGAATAGGGTTCGTCTCGAATGCGAAGAAAAACAACCCATACCTCCCGTCTCCCCCCTCATTCACACATCATCTCCCTACACGGTAATCATCATTTTAAACCAATAATCACAGCGTCCGTGCTTTTCCTTAATTATCTCCCCCATTCCCAATAGAGGCAGAGAGAGGCCAACAGGAGAGGTGGATAATTGAAGTGGGCGAGCGAGGGAAGAGACAGGATCAAACACAAACCTCCCACTCAATCCCTCTCTCCTTCCTCCCGCACTCCCCCACCACCACCACCACCGCCACCACCAGACATTTCCTATCTTATTATTTCACTGGGTCCTGTGACATTCTATCTCTGATCCTAGCACCTTCTTTTTTTTGGAGGAGATTTGAAGTTAAGTCACACACACACACCACACCACATCTATTCGGTAACCCCACCTGGCGCTGGTCTCTCTTCAGTGTAATTACGCAGAGCTACGCTCCTAGACAGTGCGATGAGTCACAGGAGTCACCAAAATAATTTGGACCACCGCAATGTCTAACAGCGTGTGGATGAGTGTAAAAGAAAAACAGATTAAAATGTCTTGCATAAAGAGAGTGTTTCAAAAGAGACAATGCAACCATAATAAGAGAATGAATAATACTCTCTCTCTGCTTTGACTTTGTGATCCTTTTCTCTCGGAGCAGTGAATTCATTTGTTGAGATGC
>OLKM01000043.1:88505-109964 GCA_900291075.1 Melanogrammus aeglefinus
CTGTGTAAAGAAGGAGTAACATTTATTAAGTGACTGCTCAGGAGGCTTTTACGAGGGTGAAACATATCAGCGAGGCTCAGCAGGAAGGAGCGGAGGTCATAATTTCTTAAAAGCACACAACAAACCACTTCCTACTCCCTGCTTTATTACTATTTTTCAAAAGGCAGCGGGTTAGGCTGCTGGCGACAGGCAGCGGCAATAAGAGAAGGTCTACTATATTTGATTAGTTGCTGAGTGCTGTACCATCAGCAGCCTTAGAATCACCTTCTGGAACCCCCCTGTCTGGCCACCGTTTTCACATCACGGCATAACATTTATTTTAAAAAGAGAAATTCAGGGCAGCTGGAAGAGTGGGATGTTTCTTCCCCCCTCTGGTCAGACGGTCAGTAGCAATGTGTCACTGAAATCGATTGATTGGGGTTAGGTGAGAACCAAATAGAGAGTAATAAAAACGGACTGGGCACTTTAATGCTGTTTTTTTGAAAGGCTTGCTTTGAACATGAGTTAGTGTCATCTGGTGCAAACTGCCTAAGGACATTTTAGATTGTGAGTCCAAGTACGTTTGTGCGAGATTCCCTTGTGTGTTTTATACGCGTGTGGTGTATTAGGTCAGATAAGAAATGCAAGAGTTTCCCTTTTGCCAAACTCAACGTAAGTCCATAACCGTCTGACTAAACACGCGGACCAACGGACACCGGTCGAACGAATCATCCTCACCTTCTTCTCCAGGGTTTCGAGCTGCTCCTTGTAGAAGGCTGAAATGGTGGCCAACTCGCGCTCCTTCCTCTCCAGCTGTTTGGCCTGCAATAAGGAGACGAGAGGGGGCCGTGAGAGACGAGGCAGGAGAGACCAGACGGGGGGTAGGAGGAGGATCACAGGAAAGAGAGAGAGTAGAAGGGAGAGAACAACAACAAAAGAGAAGTACTGAGGAGACAAAAGAAATGAAGACGGGTGAAGGATGCGCCTCCGACTCAGTTGATGGCATGTGAACTGTGTGTATTTAAGCACCAACCGAGCTAAGTGCTGCATTGAAACGGGTTTAGAGGGAATTTAGGAGGCTTCCGGACAGCTGTGTGCTTTTCATTGGGAAATCTAAACACCATTTTCGAGAAATACTATGAGGATACGTGCGTTTTATTACATCCACACCTGGCCTTAAATGGGGCGGGCGGGAGGTAACATGCACAGACATTAAACTGAAATCCTTCTTTCATTGTTGTATTAATGGAGGCATCGGTTAAATGAAAGATGGTTGCTAAGCAGCGGCTCGGGGAGTTGCAAGCTAAGCAGAACGCCATTGAGCTCAAACGATTAACTGAGGCAAACATAAATGACTGTATATCTCCTTACTTACTGGAGTAAAATGGTCCCTGTAAAAATAGTTATCACGTGTTTTAGAATGTGTATGTATTTGCCCCCGTCATGAAGGCCTTATCCTTATGTTTTCTTAGGAAAATATATTATACTGCAACTACATTGCACCACCACAATTTCACATATTTATTTGATGTCTATAAAAAGGATAGTTCCTATGCATGTGTCAGAACTTACATAGGTACGGGGCTGTAGAATCTTGTATGGTAAGGTTCAGGATGTTATGATGTGATGAAGCACTATACCGAAAGAGCAGATAGGCTAAGGAATGGCCCAGGGCGGACACAGCGGCAGGCAAGCAGAAGAAGAAGAAGAAAGAAAGAAGAAGAGATGGCAGGCATTAAAAAAAACGAAATTTCACTCATGTAGTTGAGTTGGTAATGGCAATGATCCCAGCTGGGTCATTGCCATTCTTTATACAGCACTACAGAATAAAAAGGCTGCGAAAAATTGTCAACAGGTTTTTATTACAAAAAAAAAATAGGAATATAATATGTATAGAAACGTATGACAAACATGAAAATGAAGCAGAACTGATATAATCTGGCTGCAAGGAAATGAAGAGATGATGGAGATCTGTAAAGTGAGAAAAGGTAGAAAAAGATAAGAAACACGATGCACATGTAAAGCAGCAGCCTGCAGGGGTGTAATCAGTGGTTCCTGAGTAACAAGCACACACTCAGTCCATCCTCCCGCATATCACCCCCTTCATCATTCCCTTCAGCCCTCTCTAAATCAGCTCATGTATTTAACATAGGCTACACGGTATATGAGACCATTCCACAGGGACCCGGTGCCCATTGTCAGGGAGGAGAAGTCATACTCAGAACTGAGTGTCGGTGCATAAGACCACTTGACGCGGACTGATGGCCTACTGTGAGGGATAATAAGTTGTACTCTGTCAGAACTAAATAATGAGCATACTGAAAGTCAATTCACACCAGTTTGGCACGAAACAACTAGTTCAACCATACACACCGCTGTGTCCAGAATTGTTCATCTCCTGCTGCTTACTTGCAGCTAATCATATACCGTAATCCACAGGATTATACAGGAGCTCCGCCTGTACCACAGAGCCCCCCCGCCACCAATAAATACATGGCAGGGAAAGGTTTTACCTAGCTAGTCAAATAATTGAATTGGTTAAGTGTCCGCAGACAGATATCGGCAAAAGCTTAAACTGGGACACGTTTCTTTCTTGCAGGAAATGCTTGAAAGTCCCGCAAAGCTGAGCACTTCCATAGAGGTGCAGTATGGATTGTCATAGGAGGGAAATTAGGAAAAGCTCCAGTCACACTGTATCCCCTAAACCTTTTATGATGGCATTCAGGATTCTACGTCAGGCAAAGTAAGACCATTTCTTTAACAACACTCAGAGCTGTTGTTGGAATTGAGTAAGTAAAAAATCCTAAACACAGGCATGTATTAAGGATGGTAAAAAGCTAAGTTTCCAGCCTTAATGCTGAACCAGAGATGGGACAGATGCAGCTGTTGATGAAATTGTCTGGTGTTTTAGCATCGGTGGGGGGATAGCTTGGGGGGGGGGGGGTCAGTGAGCTGGGTGGGGGGGCACCCCCTGGAGCGCATACATTATGCGCACTATGCGTTTAACCGTGTTACCCATGTGCATTGATATAAGTTTCAGTCAATGCCCAACTGGGGAGCTGGCAACATTTTACCCCAGTGAAAGCCGACGCGATGGGCCTAACAGATGGCTATAGCATAGACACTGTGACATGAATTGTCTTTCGCTAATGGAAATACAAAGTGAACCGTCCCCTGGCTAAGAATGTGCTGCGTGATTACAGAACAACTCGGCTCGGCAGAGACACTTTGGGTGGGAGAACACAATGGTAAATGGGGTATTATTCCACATCCAAGCCGCAGAATGCGTGTATTGTGTGCTATTGTGTGTAAGTGTCGATATACAATCCATGCTCCGATGCGTAGACACAAAGGCGAAAATAAATGCCCGACCATACATGGACAAGATAAAAGCATGGCAGCAGTGTTTTAAGGAATAATGAGGAGTGATTGCTGGTGTCTGGTTGGGTATTACCGTGTGATAAGAATCACACATGGATTGCGGAGCACGGACTTTGAGGACACTGTTTCTAAAGGGAAGTGTGTCCACAGATGCACACACACACACACAACAGGCACACAGGCACACACACACACACACACACACACACACACACACACACACACACACACACACACACACACACACACATGTTAAATAATCTAACTGTATCCAACTTAACAGGCAGACGTTCCCAGCGGCTCTATCAGAGTTGGAGGCACATCTGCATACCACATTCCCCACACATCCACCCTTCTTCTCTGCAGCAGCTGTTCCACACTTATAGGCGTGTGCGTTTCTGCGGGCGCCCGTGGTGTGTGTTTGAAAATCAAAAAAAAATTGCGAGGGGAGAGAGCCGAGAGGGGGTAAGAAAGAGAGTGCCTATGTGTGCCTACGTGTGTGTTTGTTTGTGTGTCTGCGTGTTTGTGTGTGTGCGTACGTGCGCGGCACACGTAACAATCACCTCTGCCAGCAGCACAGATGATGTGTAATTTTCTAGCTGAATAGCTCCCAAAGTGTTGTTGTGTGGAATGGTGGCAGCCATGCTCTCACAGCCCCGCTTTAATGCACAACAAAAACATGACATTTAAATAGAGAGGGAGGGAGAGGGAGAGAGAGAGAGAGAGAGAGGGAGAGAGAGGATAGAGACAGAGAGCAATAGGACAAAGATAGAGAGAGGGAGAGTTTCAACAACAACAAAAAAAATACAAACATCATTGACACCTCCACTGGTTGTTCTGCTTACCCAAGCATCCAGTTCTGCTGGCTGGGGAGGAGAAGAAAATGGAGGGGACGGAGGGGAAGTGGAGGGAGGTGCAGGAGAGGAGGAGGGGATGGTAACATATAGGAAAGGTGCAGGATAATGAGAGAAAAAGAAAGGTGCAAAAACAGGAGAGGCATAGAGCACATATAACATAAAGGTGGAGAAGAAGGATAAAGATAGATATGACACGTGTGGCAGGGAGGATGAAGGGAGCGGCAGAAGAGCAGGAGGAGGATGAGGAGGGGGGGCGAAAACAAAGGAAAATGATTATGGTGAAGGAAAGAGGAAGAGACAGCAGAAAACACATTAGTTAGTGCAGCAGCCAATCACAGTGCGTGTTACGTTGACAGCGTGTTAGTCTGTTTGGAGAAACGAAGGGAGGGGGGTCTAGGGTGGAGATCAAGGCATCCGCAGAATGAGTTGAACTGCGGCCATATTCTGTCATTGACTTTGGAAAGCGCGCAATGTATTGTGACTGATCGGGAATATTTTAACTCATCAAGTCAATGTTGTAAGTCCCGTATTATCAGTCCCCTGAAGAAGCCAAGAAGTGCCTTTTAACGACGATAAGGTACCCTGAAAGTTCCACAGGTGTGGAGAAAAATAACATTGGAAATATTTCAGTCTCTTAATGTAATAATGTTATCTTCATGAACCCAGATAACGATTACAGAACTGGAAGTAGCGGATGAGACACACACACACACACACACACACACACACACACACACACACACACACACACACACACACACACACACACACACACACACACACACACACACACACACACACACACACACACACACACACACACACACAGGGATTATAGTGCATTGAAAAGTGCTATATAAACTCAATGATTAAATATTATAATTAATGTCTTTATGTAGAAGGATGACTCAACACACCAACACATTGACTCTTTCAGAAAATACAAGGCAGGGTTAGACCCAGGGATATCAGATACACTCAATAAAACGTCTTTATGTCCTTAGACACCCACGGACCCTCTGATTATATGTTCCAATAAGAAATTACCATTTCTTATTAGACCAAGAAGGAAAACCCGAGTCAACATGTTTAAGAAAATCTTGAAGGGAAAAGAAAAACTAAATTGGTTGGCAGATCCTTTTACGAACAGCCCTTAAAAAGCCTGCTGCTCAAACAACACACACAAGAAAGTGGTCCTGAGACAAGATGAATGGATTTATTTTATGCCACACTAAATGCGTTGCTAAAGTTAGGCTGTGTGATCTTGCTTGAGATGGCTGCGTATATTTCTGTAGATAGTCATGTTTTTATGGTGTGTTCTAAATTCCTTTCTCCTCTTGTCCATTCGACAGCTATGAATGTATTTAATTAATAATGAATGATTTAATTAGGCAAGGTTGTATGTGTCTGAATACTGAAATAACTTGCAGCATTGAACATGTTAATGAGGTATGAATTCATTATAAAATAACAGGCACATTGAGGGACATGCAAACTAATTGACCTTTCTCAAAATAAAAAGCTACATTGCTGACATCAATAGGCTTAGGTAATAGGCTTTGAGTAGCAAATACATAACATGAAGGCACTGAACACCTGCAACTAACTAGTAGGGATTGAATTAAAGTGACAGTGCCTAAGTTTTACTAATGTTTTTATAAAAAATAAAGTATTGAGGTATATCTGTAGTACATACTGGTAGCTACAAATAGCAACATTCTCATATATTAAATTGAACCCTAACCCTGATATATTGAATGCTATTTTCAAAGTTTTACACCGGACCAGAGTCAAATCTTGTGTTGACCCTACGTCCAGTTATTCCAGGGGAGTAACTCATACTCCTCTTAACTCAGAAACCGGCGCAACATACCCCTTTAGTAGCACTTTTGCTTCGGCAGAGCAAGTGTTTACACTAATGAAACATGTTAGCTTTATCTGCTGGTGTGGCAGCAACTGGGCGGGGCCACGTTAGGGCCAAAAGGGGTTGTGTTGTTTTTCCTATTTTTGCCAGGAATATGCTAACAGATGATAGAGGAGCAAATCTTACACGTTGTCTATTTAATGTGTGTGGGTGAAAAGTGCAGAGAATTATCTATATTTTGTTCTCTTAAAGGTGCAGTGTGTAGGATTTTTCTGGCATAGCAATGAAGCTAAATAATGATCACCTCGCCCTCACCACTGCCTTTCCATCCCCATTGGAGAAGCTGCGTTAGCCTGTGTTAGTCTGAAAATTGCCAGTAGGTGCCTCTAAAATGATGTAATCGCATACAGAAGCAATGAGAAGCCAAATGTAAAGTGAAGAGGTTCCTTGATAAATGTATGTGTTTTATTTTATTTATATACTCTCTAAAACAACATAACTAAATGGCGGACTCCATGGAAAAGGACCCGCTACGTTTGTAGATATGCATGTCTCCATGGAAGTTAAAATAAACAAAACAATTCTTATATTCATGGTATTATAGAATATTAAAAAACATACATAATACATAATACATAATATTATATTCCAATTAAATGAAGGCCAGGAATACGGAAATCGGAAAAATACAGAAAAAACATATTGTTGACAAATCTGTTGAACCGAACGAGGGGTCATTGGGGTCTCATACAAGAGTACGTTCCTGCAATAACGGAGGCTGCAGTTTCAGGGCCGCACTCCTAGGAGCACATTTCTAGGAACCTTTTTCTTTTATACGGAGTGTGTCTCTGGAGGGCAGTGACCTCATGTTACAGGGGAAGGAGGAAGCGCATTGAACGGGTGGGCTGCAGTTTAACTATTATTTTGCAACCTTTATATTTTACCATATAAAGTATACAAGTTAGGGTAAAACAGGTAGAAAGACTCTACAACAATAAGAGAATCAGGAAATCACTTGACAATTCTGGTGAATATTTGAAGTCAAATCAATTCAGTCAAATGTTCATATCTCCTAAATGCCCCTTAAAAGAGCCTGCAGAATCAATTGCCCTAAGATCCTCTACACATGAGCACGCAGCCTGGCACATAATTATAAATGTATGGCGCATGTCTGGCTCATTGTTAAATACTTTATACTGATCCGTCAATAACATTTCCAAAAGTGTGCATTATGTATCCCAATGGGACACCTCTGCTTTTAACCGATCTTAAATCAATGCGTTTCAAAACCAACAATTACAACAACTGTTGTATACAACTATCGACCAGATGTTTTCCTTACTACAAAAAAACAATATGCTAAAAGCACCGCAGAAGCATATTTAAACGTCAGCTGATTGAGTCAATAAAAAAATTAATTAAGTTATAGATGAAATATAATATGATAAAATAAATATGTTATTGTTGTTGGCCACTGTGGTATAAGTGGACTTTTTTCCTTACATATTTGGAGGCATGTTAACTCTCTTCACGCTATCTTAATGGAGACTCAGGAACCAAGAAAGAAAGGTTCAGAACACTGTGCTGCCACTGCTGTGTTACAATGTCTAGTAGTAGAAAGAGGCATTGATGACCCGTATATGAGCAAAGCAGCTCCACAGCACTGAGGGAATACCAACAGATCCAGAGAAGGGCGCATGTCGTTTTCTGAGAAAGACTTAATTGGCCAATTAACTATGGCAGCATATTGTAGATGGCCTGTAATGTAATGTAAGAAAATACCTACATATATACACATATATAGGTATATACGTGTGTGTGGGTGTGTGTACAGTGTGTATATGTGCACGTGTGTCAGCCGTGAACGCCCCAAGGGGGGCTAAATATTTGAAACAACATCTTACTGTGTTATTCAAGCAGTATGACAAGAGAGGGTCTGCTTAACAAAAGCAAACAAGCATCGCTGGAGTGCCAATAATGGCGGCAAAGAACACCGTCTTGGGTAATGTTGCACTTATACCACAAGGTACAGCTGTGGTATAAGTGGGTTGGCTTAGCTCAGGAGGTAGAACAGTTGTCTTGTAACTGAATGGTTCCACACTTATAGGCGTGTGTGTTTCTGCGTGCGCCCGTGGTGTGTGTTTGACAAAAAAAAAATGGCGAGAGGAGAGAGCCGAGAGGGGGTAAGAAAGAGAGTGCCTATGTGTGTGTTTGTTTGTGTGTTTGCTAGATTGAGTGATTGGTGTAATGGCTAAACACCCATGTGGGCTGAGCTCCTCCGCTATATAAACTGTAGGAGTCAGCTACTTGGGCCCTCTCCTTTGACGTATGGTTGGTTTAGGGTTTGTGGTTAACTTTTTTTGCACATACGTACATCACATTCTCCACTCATCCACACACCGCACTCATTACTGATTTACATGCATCACTTTAACTTACTTTACGTTAAGTTGGTTGAATAAACTATGATTGTTAAACTTAAAGCTATCTGTGGTCTCCTCCTTGTCATTCCCTTGAGCCGGGCTGTGACAATGGTGATGATACACACCGGTGTGCGGCTATCTCAAGAATGACAACACATGGGGGTGTGTGTGGCCAGTCGAACCAAGTGCTCCCAACCCAGCAGTAGACACACAACAGATAAAGATCGGTAGGAATGGTGGATGGAGTTAATGTTAGCATGCCTCATAAAAACACTATTCGGTTAAATGATCTGACTCAAACATCCAGTTGCCACGGTTTCTTTGATCGTGTGTGTGTGTGTGTGTGTGTGTGTGTGTGTGTGTGTGTGTGTGTGTGTGTGTGTGTGTGTGTGTGTGTGTGTGTGTGTGTGTGTGTGTGTGTGTGTGTGTGTGTGTGTGTGTGTGCGCGTGTTTGTGTCAGACAAAGCCAACACCATCTGTTTAACCTCCCCACACTTCAGTTGATGCTTCTGACTGAGCGCGTGTGAATGTGTGCGTGTGCAACTATTTGTGTACTTGGACCCCAATAGCGAGCTCACAGAAGTTGTGAAGGACCATTTACATGCTGATGTGCACTTGAATGTGTGATTGAATGGAAACCGACGCGCGCACACACACACAGGTCTAGTCGGACTTGATCAAACACACACATATTCCTCTGACTAGGCTGCACACACGCACGCAGACAGGCACACGCACACTCGCGCGCACACACACACACACACACACACACACACACACACACACACACACACACACACACACACACACACACACACACACACACACACACACACACACACACACACACACACACACACACACACACAGGGTTGTGTTGAACTTAGTTAAAGCTATTGCAAATAGGTCCCTGGACTTGTACTGTTCTTACCATCTTTCTCTAGGCTCATCCATCATCTTTAAGGCCAGTATTAACTGGGACATTTACATTATACAAACAAACGCATCGGGTATCTAATAACCAGTATTGACTTACCCGGAATCCAGGTGAGGACCAAGGACAGTAGACAACCATAGAACACTTCCCTCCAAAAACTCTCTATGAATATTCATGAGCAGTGAACTGGAGGTTCAGGTAAACCGTTGTGGTTGCCATCATGATGTATGTTGTGTTCTGGTCTACCTGCTGGTTCAATGTGCCTCCTCCAGGACCGGGTGCTAAACCCTCCTGCTGTCAGATCAACACATTCATGGAAAGGACTGCCTGCTATCGCTACAGGAGCAGGTCATCCAGTCAACAACAAAGACTTGGATTGTTGATATTGGTTTATGAGTGTGCACTTGTATTGGTTTTACATTGACAGAAAAACAGCAATATTAAACTTGTATTGGATATTAAATTAACCCAATTTTCTGATGAAAGAGAAGCCAGATATCTAATGTGCAAAATACTGACAGATTCTTTGTGATGATCCTAAAATAGTTGATGAATAGTAAGCATTGAGAAAGTTGGGAACAGCCAAATCCATTTCTGCTTGGGGAAATGAAGGCCCAGCCATATCCACATGAGTATAACGTCTTCTGAATCCATACCATCTCTCCTATTGTCTAAACACCCACACCCAAATGTTTGATTCAGTTATTCATCTCAGCTTGGCAACTATTGGGCTGTCATTGCCCACCCACCTCCTACTCACAGATGCGCGCACGCGCACACACACACACACACACACACACACACACACACACACACACACACACACACACACACACACACACACACACACACACACAATTTCTCATCAATCTTTTTAACTCATTATTGCTTATATTTCCAAGCACCAAATTATGTTAAGCACTGAACTCTGCTTTATGAAACAGTACATAAAATAAGTATTATATAATCCAAAAAGTATATATTTGTATTCATAAATGTTGTTTATTATACAGCGCAATTAGGTATGTTCTGTATATTTAACTACATACCGCCTTTATTGATGTTCTTTGACAGACACACACATGCAGAGCCGGGGCATCTGAATAGTCAATATTAGATGTTGTCTGCATGGTTGGATCCTATTTGCTGTGGTTGTAGCGCGGGGGTCACCAGATGCACCAGTTTGGCGTTGCTTCACGCTTGATTTAGACTCGAAACCCCAGTGGTGCCGCAGCGTGCGAGGTGTTAGTGTGTGTCTGTGTGTGTGTGTGTGTATATGTGTGTGTGTGTGTGTGTGTGTGTGTGTGTGTGTGTGTGTGTGTGTGTTGTGTGTGTTGTGTGTTGTGTGTGTGTGTGTGTGTGTCTGTGTGTGTGTGTGTGTGTTGTGTGTGTGTGTGTGTGTGTGTCTGTGTGTGTTGTTGTGTGTGTGTTGTGTGTCTGTGTGTGTGCGTGTGTGTGTCTGTGTGTGTGCGTGTCAGAGAAAAGATAGTGCCACTGTGACATTGTGTGTGTGTAAAAGAAAAAGGGAAAAAGAGAGCGGCACTGTCACATTGTGTGTGTGTGTGTGTGTGTGTGTGTGTGTGTGTGTGTGTGTGTGTGTGTGTGTGTGTGTGTGTGTGTGTGTGTGTGTGTGTGTGTGTGTGTGTGTGTGTTTCTGCTGTGTGTGTGTTTGTGCCTTTGTTGCGCTAAGAGGACAGGACCTTTGGTCTCAAACACCTCCTCGCTCGGGAAGAAACGCTTCCTTGGAAATCAATTATGTAAATACTGGTTTATGCAAATGTCACATTTGAATAAATCTCTGTGTTTGGGGAGCAGAGGTTTTTGGCGTGGCTCTATACTTGGAACCATGGGCTGGGAAGGGCGAGTGCAGGAACGCGAGCGAGCGAGAACGAGAGAGCAAGAGAAAATATATGTAGGTTTGGGATTAGGCCTGGGAATGTCATTGGCAGGTGGTTTGCACAGTCAAACCACTGATTTGGCTTTGTAACGAGAGCGGCAGCGAGGGCAGGAGAGTGATAGCGGAGCATAGGAAGACAGATGAGAGAGACGGGGAAACGAATAGAGAGCTAATGTGTTGACAGCTTCCTCACATCAGATCTCCAAGGGTACGGGCTAAGTTCAGCACATTCATCATGTGTTCCAGTGTGCGCCTTGGGTATGACGCAGCACACGTACTCTCAGCCGTCGTACCCGGTACATACCCAACCGAGAACCACTGCCCACTCACACATTCGCATACACACAAACACCAGAGAACAACTGCATATTCACACACAGTCACACACACGCACACTAGAGAACCACTGCATACTCACACACAGTATAAATACACACCATACAAACACTGTACACACTCTGTCTCCGGCTTCACCAGACGTTGTTTAAACCTCTTTGGGTTGTGGTTGTCTAAATGTAAACAGTTACCATTCTTCAACTACATTGAGATACAACAGAGCGTCCCTGAATGTCACCAGAGGCAGAATCTTCTGGAGCCTGAGGACATCCACAGATCAGGAGGAACACAACTAATTGGGAGCTTGGTTCAACTATTTTGTTGTTTTACGTTGAAATATGTCGGATTGATAGCCCGGTGGGCTGTCAAGCAAACCTGAAGACAACAAACATATTTAAATATTTTACTCTCACAGCAAGCGTACAGGAAGGCTTGTTGAACACGACAAATACATGGTAGCCTTTTAAGCCAGCCTTGTCACGGGCGTTTCAAAGTGAACCAGATTGATGTGTTACCCGTAACACTTTAGTAAGACTTTCTTCAGTGGGTCCTGCCAGTCGAGCTACTAATCAACACTGACCACAGTTAGACTAAGCCTTGTGGAGCGGCACTGACTAAAACGGGTCAGCACTGGCGAGGGGCTGGGAGGGAGCAACAGTCAAGCAGGTTCACTCTCTCCACAGTAAGAGAAACGTACATCGCAGATCATTTACACAAACCCATGCTGTGCTGATGACATTTCCCTCACACCCACACCGAGTGCACACAGACTCATGAACCCACACATAAGTTAATTCACACACAAACACAGACTTGCACGCACACACACACCCATCGAAACACACACTAACACCGACACACACACAGAAACCCCCAGAGGCCACGTATTGGTTAGCGTAGCTGTTTGCTCATTAAAAGTGTGTTCTCCTCTCATAGCTGGGGGAAGCTAAATGAATTAGCACTTCATCACCAGGCTGCTAACCCACTGCAGACTGGCGGCGAGACAGACTGAGAGTGTGATGGCATTTAAAGGTGTGGTAGTGGTGGGGAAAAGCTGGGAGTGGATGCTGGAAGGAGAAAGGAGGCAGACAGAGTAATCCCAGTCTGAGTAGAAACAGGCGGCAAAACTAATTCGGTCCAATCGCAGTTCGCCAGCATCGGGCGAAAGTATAGCACGAATTTAAAAGAAATCACTCTGCAATGTTGTGAGTAAATAGAGCACAAAGAGTTGTCCGTCAGAGGATATGAAAAGGCTTTTTCTGATGAGTGTAAATTATGTTGAGTGCTGCAACCAGAAAAATATTCTCTGGCTAAATTGTTTCGCCCTCCATCAAGAAAAAATTTCAAAGAGGATTTCCATCTTGGCTACCTAAATACTCCCACTTGGTTACTCTGAGCACCTTGATAGGGCTCCACTGATGAGCCCAAACAAACACAAACAAATCGGGAAATCTCAATATTACGGCTATGGGATTTATAACGCTTCCAACGATGAAACAGAGTTCCCAATGAGAGCATTGACTAATAGCGTTGCACGGCGTTTTCAACACATCAAACGCCATTGCCATATGTTCGTGTGAACGTAGCACAGTCTAATTTGCGGGTGAAATGCGTCTACTTTGCATATCAATGGTGGGGTTCCCTGTAAATGCATACATTTTAATACATTTAAAGTCTACAATAAAAGAACATTCAGACCTGCATATTTAACCTTTACTCGTTCGTTATGTTTAACAATTGACTTTATTTCACATGTTTAATTCTGCAGTTTTGATTCCATTTATGGGAGAAATCCGCATCAGGGGGACAGTAACAGCCAGACACCCCTCCATCTTGATGCATAACCATTGGGAGCGCTGTTCCTCTCCAATGCATTTGGCCTTTTTTCCCCCCCTCCAACACACGCACAATCACACAAACACACCATCCCTCACACGACACCACACATACATGCCCAACGCACACATAATCTATTTCTCTTATTGTTCTTCTTGAAGCGGTCTACGCTCTACTCATCAGCAATTACTGCTCCTCACAAAAGCTGTGGGAGGGGTGGGTAGGTGTGGGTGAGCTGGTGTTCGTACACGCACGCACGGCCGGGGCTGTCATGCTTTAACATGCAGAAAAGCTTTCATGATTCTGATTACCGCTGATGAGCGATAAATATGGTGAAGATTGTGTGAATGTGTGTTTGAAGCCTATTTTAAGTTCCTAGGGGAGTGGGATTGCAAAGCGTTTGTTGAGTGTGTGTGTGTGTGTGTGTGTGTGTGTGTGTGTGTGTGTGTGTGTGTGTGTGTGTGTGTGTGTGTGTGTGTGTTGTGTGTGTGTGTGTGTGTGTGTGTGTGTGTGTGTGTGTGTGTGTGTGTTACTGTGTGCATATATAAGCAGTGTGTGCGTGTTTTAATATACATATGCAGAGTGTGTGTGTGTGTGTGTGTGTGTGTGTGTGTGTGTGTGTGTGTGTGTGTGTGTGTGTGTGTGTGTGTGTGTGTGTGTGTGTCTGCAGCTGTGCAGGTATGTCACATCTGAAGACTTAAAAAGCCGTCTCTATAGCGAGAGACTGACATTCGCCCACTCCATTTCAAGATGATCCACCCTATCGCCTTTCCCATCTCCCTTGTCGCTCTCTCTCTCTCTCTCACCCGTCTCTGTCTCACTCCCTCTCTCTTGTCTACAACTCCTCCAGCTTCCTCCTCTCTGTGCATGACTTGCTGTTCCCCGTCCACATTAGATGCATCGCTTCCTCCTCTCCTCTAGCTCCGTCTTTGGCTAACAAGGAGCGTTAGCTATCTAGCTCAGCTGGCAGGTTGTCATGATTCAGACTTTGTAATCCATTAGCATGCTGCGCTCAGGGGAGTGTGTTTCCCTGCCTCTCAACTCCTACAGACTCCTCCTGTCCAAATCCCCTCGCTAGCTAGCGTAGTGTTGCCATATGCTGGCTGCCCCGGTAGCTTCCTGCTTTAATGACAGCATCAGTCCCATCCTCCATCGCAGGTGTTCCCTGAGAGGATAACAATGACTGAGGACAAATTAAATGCTTGGAGACTCACACATACAGTACATGCACCCACATCATCCATGGACAATATGTACGATTTTGTTATTGCACATGACTTTGGCAAAAAGCACTCAATTACCGATAAAAGCAAGGTATACTTTATGTCGATCTTTCTGAAAAGAGATTAACAGAATTGTAAAAGTGAACTCTATTAGTGCATGTGTCGATGCTTTTATGGTTGAGACACAAAGTCACTAAAAATCAGGAAAATCTGCACCATAGTGCAGATTCTTAGGCTGAGGCCACCTTGGTAAGCGGATGACAAGCTCACAATTGTATTCCAATTGTTTCACTAGCTAATTTCAAATGTGCTTTAATCAACCTGAATATTGCCTTAGGGATCAAAAGGGTAATGACTTATCTCATCCAAGTCAAGAAAATTATCACAATGAGCCAATAACTTGTGTTAGCGTACGGTTGTGCATGCGTGTGTGCTCTTAGGTCTGACTTCAACACTTTCCTCACCCTTCTTTGGACCCAGTTAAGAGCAGTGCTCTGGCACTACAAATACATGGTCACATATACATTCAGCCCCCCAATATAAGAGAGGGAGGGAGGGAGGGGGGGGAAGAGAGAGAGAGAGAGAGAGAGAGAGAGAGAGAGAGAGAGAGAGAGAGAGAGAGAGAGAGAGAGAGAGAGAGAGAGAGAGCTCAGCAGCACATGTTGCTGTGCAGAGTAGCTATCAATTCTGCTTCATGGTCCTCAATTCACAAAACACACTTCAACACTGCCATCTGGTGGCCAGAAAAACAGAAACGACCAATTATTCGATCTGGAGAATGGAACAATGAATGATGATGGGTATGTCAGTGTAGGATGTAATATAGCACCGACACAACACGGATGCTGCAGTTTAAATGGGGGTTACCTCTTCCACTATTTCCCAAAAGTGAGCGGTTGCGAGCGGTTCTGTTTGAAGTTTAAACCCAATCCAGCGATTTCACCTGTCAACCTTGTGACTGTGCAGAGAAACAGCTGAGCAGCACAAGCACCAGGTGAACCACTGGTATGCCACATGGTTGGGTTCAATGTTACTGGTACAAATAACGACCTAAAAGAGGCATCTTTACTACTATCTTCACTACCGTCAAGTTCATAACAGTTCACTATCCCTTTTTTCCCCACATTGGAGGACATCTGAACAAAAGCTCACATTTGGATTTAGTGCGGCAGAAGCAGACGATAACCTACAGCTCGGGACGGTAGCACATTGAGTATCAAAAGCCTATTACTCTCTCCTGCCAAGTCTGTGACTGAAACTCAATTACTCAGAACAGATGCCGGTTCCTCCTGTGCGTGAGTGTGATTGCTGTTTGGCATTATGAGAAGCCGTGCACTCTATACGTGTTTATTTGCAGCGCCGATGACACCTTGGAGGTGCAGAGAATGGAGAAGGTGAATAAAGTGAACGCAGGAGGTGCTAATGAAAGAGGGACTATAAAAAGAAACAAGAGGCAAGGCTGTAGTGTGCTAATGTAAGGCGTCTTTCTTGACTTGAGGCGTGCACTGCATCTTCAGGCCACATTATTAACGGGCAGGTCGTTTTTACACATGCTGGAGGGAACGTTACAATTAATATTGGTGTGGTTGGATAATTAATTGTGGGTTATGAGGTATGACTGTTGAAATCCTACACACTAGCAAGTGGGATACTGGTATACAAGATTTGGATATTTTTGTGTCCTAAATCTTGATTCTGGGGAAAATCCAGCAACGAAAACTATTTTCTTCAGGAATGAATAAAGTCACCCGAATCCCGAATCATCCCAACCAATCCCACCCACCGAGGGAGAAGTCTATTCCACTACAGCTGGAGAAGTGTTTGCTCCGCACCTCGTCAAACCTCAAACTCCAATCACATACCCACCACAACCTTACCCTCACTCCAACAACATACACACACTCTGACCTTCATCCCATCACATAAACACAGCCTCACCCAAACACCTGGCACAAACCAACGCTGAATGATTGTTGTCCTACCCCAAGTATACTCTGTGTAGTGTGTGTATGTTGTGTGTGTGTGTGTTGTTGTGTGTGGTGTGTGTGTGTGTGTGTGTGTGGTTGTGTGTTTGTGTGTGTGTGGATGTGTTTGTGTGTGTGTGTGTGTCCTGTGTGCGTGTCGTGTGCGTGTGTGCGCATGAATGCACTCGTGCGTGCGTTTTGTTGTTAGAAGAGTAGTGTGAAATAAATTATAGCATGAATCTTACTATAACTCATTTTCTCACTTGGGACGCTGCATAAAAATTGGAGGGTGTTTTTAACTCTATAAAGGACGTGGATATGTTTACAGAAGGGAAAATCTAAGAGAATGACAGGCTTATCAACTTAAGCTGGAAGAAAAGGCCCTCGTTGGGCCTCAAACCAAGCAACACAGCAAGCTACCCCAGCTGCAAGAGGATTTTTGAAAAATAGTGCTGGAATCAAATTTTCCTGCTAACTTCAATTTACAAAAATCGTTGAACCATACAAACTAAGGGCCAATTTCCCAAAAGGCTCTCGACTGTGGAGGACTTGTGAAACGGGGGTAGAAGCAAAGCGAGGAACAATTAAAGATCAACAAAATGTGCAAAAACCTAATGAGAAAGCAATGGCAAGCGGCATGCCAGAGCACGTGCACGCAAGCACCCGCACACACACACACACACACACACACATACGCACACAAAAGAGGCTAAATTGACTGGTGCTGTCTGTAAAAAGGAGAAAACAAGGCTTGGGAGGAACGTGTGTGCTCGCCAGGTCTCACGGCGGCAATGCAACATCATTAAACACTGGGAGTTGCGTCAGTGAAAGCCAAGCCAACGGCTTCATTACAATATTTCATTACACAGCGAGCTAGCACGCTAAGAGAAGAACGCTTGCAGCGACCGCCGCACTTAGAAGACGCTGCGCGGCAGCAGATCAATGTGGACTCGATCGACGAAACACTTGAGGAGGCGGGAGACGGCCTGATGAACAAGACTGACAGTTGAGCACGGGTCCACCTGGTGGAGGGGAGGGAGGGGGAGAGAGGAGGGGAGGAGGGAGGGAGGGAGGGAGGGAGGGAGGGAGAGAGGGAGAGAGGGAGAGAGAGAGGGAGAGAGAGAAGAGAGAGACGAAGAGAGAGAGAGAGAGGGAGAGAGAGAGAGAGAGAGAGAGAGAGAGAGAGAGAGAGAGAGAGAGAGAGAGATGAAAGTGACAGGGATTGTGATCGACTGCAAATTGAGTAGAGAGAGAGAGAGAGAGAGAGAGAGAGAGAGAGAGAGAGAGATGAAAGTGACAGGGATTGTGATCGACTGCAAATTGAGTGTCCACTGTGGAGCTTTGTGCATCAACGTTAGCGTCAGCGGCGATGATGTCGCTATGGCGGTTGACACGCTCCCTACACACACACACACACACACACACACACACACACACACACACACACACACACACACACACACACACACACACACACACACACACACCGGTGTATGATGCAGCTGAATGATGTCACCCACCGGATATGTATTATTTCCCACAGCAAACGTTCCCCCTGCACACAGATCAACTCTAAGAAACTATGTCAACCCACCATTCCAAATCCCCTTCAGGGGTCAATGTATGATTGAGGACTTGGTGATTCTAAGATATTAGTAGCCCAGATATCGCTTCTCTCTTATGCCATTAATCGTTTACTTAAAACCTTTGAGAGTATTTCAACAAAATACACTACATTCAGCCTTTACAATGCAGTAGGTGGACATGAACAAAATAATTACCTCATTGCCTGCTATTAGTTATAAATCATTATAGAATGCTTTATGAACAAATCCTCCCCCTTTTGGTCTATTTAAGGAGATTAAACATTTTACAGTAAAGGGACCATTCAGCATTACAGGTGCAGTTTATGAGTAAATTTAGTAATATAATTTCATAGATTAATTTGTGATAATTCAACGATAATATAAATAAAATGTCATGCCTGCTGTTCCCAAGGTAGTAGAAGCACACATAAATCTCCCCCAAGGGGGTGTAATTAAGTAGAACTCGTCTTATCTTACTCTATAATATGAATAATTTAATTAGATTGGTGGTCGGGGAATTTCAGGTGATGTGTGTTAACAAGTGTGAACATGTTGAAGCTTATATTGAGGCAATTTGGTTTAAAAATCCATCTCACATGTCTGCAGATAATCATAATTAGTTGCTACAATATTCAATATAACAATTCCAACATTTGAATCACCGCCCTCAAGAATTGCATAATGTAAATTTAGCATTTTATAAGAACATTTCCATAAAAGCATCCAATAATGAGAACCAGTGGTAAGAATAAAGCAATCACATAATTTTCCAACAAGCTTAGTTGACCTTTGCGCTGAATTTATATATAATGTGAACGTCAATAATCAAACCAACCGAAATCTTAGCGTCTGCACATTTATTTCTTATCTAAAAATAACCAGTGAATGAGTTCCCTATTAATCAGGAGCATTTTCATAGACGGTGGTTTATTTAGTGTGATTTTTGTTTGATTACAGTCAGCTGCTACGCTGTGATGATTATGTGTGTGTGAATGTGAAGGAACACAGCAGGCATATTCAAAACCAGCATGGGGTCTGTTCAAAAGCAGGTTATGTCAGTGCAATAAGTTGAAATATGGGTTGTTGCCACAGTTTTCTGAGTGCTCCTACTGTGTGTCAACTATATCAGGGAGTTCAGAGAGAATCGCTGGTCTGCAGCTTATAGTCGTTTTTAAAGTTACAATGAAGAAAAGGGTTTTAAGATGGGGTTAAGGATACTTTAGCAGTTGTAGAATAAAGAAACTCTGTTGTGTGGACTAAAATAGGAATACTTTTTTAGGAATTCGTATTTCAAATCAATAGAATCGAGCGCCGTACTCCCCATGATGGAAAGGACGTTGGCAAAAATACACAACACACAACGACAATACACAAATATAATCTGGGAATCTACACGCTTGTGCCTTGTTGGTGCGATGTGTGTTGGTTGGAACACAGCGTGAAAACCCTGTCTGATAATATGAGATTTATTCGTTTACACTGCAGGTTTGTAGCATGGATATAATGGTGTACTGATAAGGACAAACCGTGGCAGGGACCTGGTCCTCTGATAGATGGATTCTGCAAAATGTTAGATAAGGTTTTAAGCTAACGCTAGGCTTCTCTGTGGGCAGAGCAGAGACATTGTTGTTGAAGGATTTCTTTAACCGGCCAGTAGAGAGGCTGCTGTTTACATGTACCAGCTAGTAGTTATATATTGTATGTACAACCATAAGTCTAGGGGTCGCCCTTTGGTGGATTGCCGAAACAGAGGGAGCATATAATAATAATCAGATGGACCATATATATATATATATATATATATATATATATATATATATATATATATATATATATATGTATGTATGTATGTATGTATGTATGTATGTATGTATGTATGTACCGGTATTACGGGGTTTTGTATGTATATATGATATATATATACACTATATATATATATATATAGTATATATATATTATGTGTTATTTCCTTACTATTAATATAGATAGTTCACCTTAGTAGTATATTACTTAGTATATTTATATAACAGTTAAAACAATTTTATTGCATTTTGTTATTCCGTAGGGCTATAGGCCTTGAGAGTAATATATTTATAAATTCTTAGCCAGCTTTGATGCTTAGTTGTAAGACATGTTATATTTGTCAAAAATCTCAGTGTATCAGGCATAAAATGATATTATAATGTCAAAATTACATTCATAAGTCACATGTGAGACAATGTAATTTATTAATATTTTTTAGTTAGATTCAGAAATGGAGGTGCTTCCCTTTGTAGTAAACATTGACCTGACAGTGTGTGAAGGTGGACGTGAAATTTAATAGAGTTAAACTATTTGAGACCACCTGCTGCAGTACCTGCCCCGCGGACTGCAGGTGGGTTCGTCCAAATGTTTTCTGGATGTCCTGCTAGATGTTGTGTCAAAATGTGTATTCTTTGGATAATAATACATTTTTTACTTAATTTTCTCCTTGGCAATTGAATGCTCGTGCGGAGTTAACCAGATTATTTATATGTCCCACTTACCACGGCTTCCATTTCCCAAATTCCAACTTTTACCATTAATATTCAACCGGAAGGGCCGTGGTACCGGCAGTGAAGAAACGCAGTTGGAGAAAATAGCGGGCAGTGGTGTGGGAAATAGAGATCGCGTGGTAATACATTAGTATTAACAGAGCTTTCCAAATCGGCAAGCAGGCAGTCCTTTGCGTGAACTAGGCGAGTGGATGGCCGAAATGAATTTTGGAAATGCTGTATCCTTGTGTGACATATTTTACAGCTTAGCTTGGCTATGTCACAGTAGCGGAATACGTGCTAAATCGGTGATTGCAGCTAGGTTGCTGGCGGAAGCTGCTGTAATTTCTTCCAGCACGAGAAGAGGGGCGAGTTGATCAAAGGCGCCCTAGTTTCAAATGTGAACTCGTTGTATCAGATCGAATTGCTGCATTCCTGTTGCTTCCCTGTCGTCATTATGATGAACCAACAAAGGTTGTGTGGCGAGGGTGGTGGCGCATAAGCCAGCTTTGTGGTGTATGTGGTGCTCTGCGTCCCGCTCTATAAACGAGGTCCCTGTGTATGTCTGGCGGTGGGCACCCAGTCTAACGATACACATTAATAAATAAATACAGCCTACTAATTTCACATATGATTGGCGATTATCACTAGATTCACATTAAA
>OLKM01000043.1:114015-191515 GCA_900291075.1 Melanogrammus aeglefinus
GCACATTTTAGCCAACATTAATTTGTCTTTGGCAGTTTTCTTTAAATATTTCATGCAGTGTTAAAATGTTTTTGCACTACAGATATTCCTGTGATGCCTGTGGACGTGGTTTCACCGATGCTGCGTTGAAGGCCAAAGAACAGAGGACAAATTTATGTGCAGCATGCTAAAGGAAAGGAAAAGAAGTTCATGATATATATATAAAATAAAAACATTTTCTATTGAAGTTTATTTTTTCATTTTTTTAATTATTTTGATGTTTTTGTTGATTGTGTTTAAATATTGCAAATGTTGCATTTAATTTTGTGTCGATTGGATTTTGAAGTAATAACTGTTTTGTTCTTAAAAAGTTAGTTAATAAAGTCTGTAATACTTGTCTGAGCCTGCCTTCCCTATGGAACAGAGGGAACGGCTATGCTGACAGTAATATTCCAAGCTATCAGGATTGTGTTCCCCCTGTTCTAAATGGTCAAATTAATGAATATCAGCCTGCAAATCACACACTCTATCTGTTGTCGGGGTAATAAGTCAGCAGTATGAATTTGACAAAGATGTTGAGCCTCCTCCTATGGAACAGAGGGAACGAATCTGACAGTAATATTCCAAGCTATCAGGATGCGTTCCCCCTGCTTTCTAAATGCGTCAAAATTTAATGATATCGCCTGAAAATCCACAGCACTATCTTTGTGGTAATAAGTCAGCAGTTATGAATTGAAAGATGTGTGAAGCCTCCTTTCCTATGGAACAGAGGGGGACGGTATCTGACAGTAATATTCCAAGCTGTCAGGGATCCGTTCCCCCTGTTTCTTAAATGGTAAACAAATTTGAATGATATCAGCCTGAAAATCACAGCACTTATTCTGTTTATGGGGTAAATAGGTCCAGCAGTATGATTTGAAAGATGTGTGAAGCCTCCTTCCTATGGAACACAGAGGGGAACGGTATCTGACAGTTAATATTCCAAAGCTGTCAGGATGCGTTCCCCCTGCTTCTAAGAATGGTCAAATGAGTGATATCAGCCTGAAACACAGCACTTATCTGTTGTGAGGTAATAAGTCACAGTATGAATTTGAAAAGGATGTGTGAGCCTCCTTTCCTATGCGAACAGAGGGGGGAACGGTGATCTGACAGGTAATATGTCCAAGCTATCAGGATGCGTTCCCCCTGTTCTAAATGGGTCAAATTGAGTGATATCAGAGCCATGAAATTCAGCAGCACGTATCTGTTGTGGGGTAATAAAGTCGAGCAGTATGAATTGAAAAGATGTGTGAGCCTCCCCTATGGAACAAGGGGGAACGGTATCCTGACCAGTAATATTCCAAGCTATCAGATTGCGTTCCCCCTGTTCTATAATGTTCAAATTGAGTGGATATCAGGCCTGAAAATCACAGCACTTATCTGTCTGCTGGGTAATAAGGCAGCAGTATGAATTTCAAGGTGTGTTGAGCCTTCCTTTCCTATGGAACAAGAGGAGGGAACGGTATCTGACAGTAATAATTCCAAGCTATCAGGATGTGTTCCCCCGTTCTAAATGGTCAAATTTAATGAATCAGCCTGCAAATCACAGCACTTATCTGTTGTGGGGTAATAAGTCAGCAGTATGAATTTGAAAGATGTGTTGAGCCTCCTTTCCGTATGGAACAGAGGGGAACGGTATCTGACAGTAATATTCTCAAACTATCAGGGATGCGTTCCCCCTGTTCTAAATATTGTCAAATTTGAATGATTATCAGCCTGAAAATCACAGCACTTATCTGTTGTGGCGGTAATAAGTCAGCAGTGATGGAATTTGAAGATGTGTGAGGCCTCCTTTCCTAATGGAACAGAGGGGAAACGGTATCTGACAGTAAATTCCAAGCTGGTCAGGATCCGTGCCCCCTGTTCTGAAATGCGTTCAAATTGAATGATATCCAGCCTTGAAAATCACCAGCACTTATCTGTTGTGGGGGAAAGCGTCAGCATCATGAATTTGAAAGATTGGAGCCCTCCTTTCCTATGAACAGAGGGGGAACGGATCTGACAGTAATATTCCAAACTTCAGGATGCGTTCCCCCTGTTCTAAATGTCAAATTTAATGATATCAGCCTGAAAATCACAGCACTTTAATCTGTTGTGGGTAATAAGTCAGCAGTATGAATTTCAAAGGATGTGTGAGGCCTCCTTTCCTATGGGAACAGAGGGGAACGGTATCTGACAGTAATATTCCAAGCTGTCAGGATGTGTTCCCCCTGTTCTAAATGGTCAAATTGAATGATATCAGCCTGCCAAATCACAGCACTTATCTGTTATGGGTTAATAGGTCAGCAGTATGGAATTTGAAGATGTGTGAGCCTCCTCTTTCCTATGGAAAGAGGGGAAACGGGTATCTGACAAGTAATATTCCAACGCTGATCAGGATGCGTTCCCCCTGTTCTAAATGGTCAAATTGAGTGATATCAGCCTGAAAATCACAAGCACTTATCTGTTGGTGGGTAATAAGTCAGCAGTATGAAATTTGAAAGATGTGTGAGCCTCCTTTCCTATGGAACAGAGGGAACGGTATCTGACAGTAATATTCAAGCTAATCAGGATGCGTTCCCCTGTTCTAAAATGGTCAATTGAGTATATCAGCCTGAAAATCACAGCACTTATCTGTTGTGGGTAATAAGTCAGCAGTATGAATTTGAAAGATGTGTGAGCCTCCTTTCCTATGGATACACAGAGGGGAACGTATCTGACAGTAATATTTCCAAGCTATCAGGATGTGTTCCCCCTGTTCTAAATGGTCAAATTTAGTGATATCGGCCTGAAATCACAGCACTTATCTGTCTGTGGAGCTAATAAGTCAGCAGTATGAATTTGAAAGAGGTGGTGAGCCCTCCTTCCTATGGAACAGAGGGGAACGGTATCTGACAGTAATATTCCCAAAGCTATCAGGGATGTGTTCCCCTGTTTCTAAATGGTCAAATTTAATGATATCAGCTGAAAATCACAGCACTTATCTGTTGTGGGGTAATAAGTCAGCAGTATGAATTTGAAAAGTGTGTGGAGCCTCCTTTCCTATGGAACAGAGGGGAACGGTATCTGACAGTAATATTCCCAAGCATGTCAGGATGCGTTCCCCCTGTTCTAAATGGTCAAATTTAATGATATCAGCCTGAAAATCACAGCACTTATCTGTTGTGGGGTAATAAGTCAGCAGTATGAATTTGAAAGATGTGTGAGCCTCCTTTCCTATGGAACAGAGGGGGAACGGTATCTGACAGTAATATTCCAAGCTGTCAGGATCCGTTCCCCCTGTTCTAAATGGTCAAATTGAATGATATCAGCCTGAAAATCACAGCACTTATCTGTTATGGGGTAATAGGTCAGCAGTATGAATTTGAAAGATGTGTGAGCCTCCTTTCCTATGGAACAGAGGGGGAACGGTATCTGACAGTAATATTCCAAGCTATCAGGATGCGTTCCCCCTGTTCTAAATGGTCAAATTGAGTGATATATCAGCCTGAAAATCACAGCACTTATCTGTTGTGGTTAATAAGGTCAGCCAGTATGAATTTGAAGAAGTTGTGTGAGCCTCCTTTTCCTATGGAAACAGAGGAGGAACGGTATCTGACAGTAATATTCCAAGGCTATCAGGATGCGTTCCCCCTGTTCTAAATGGTCAAATTTGAGTGATATCAGCCTGAAAATCACAGCAACTTATCTGTTGTGGGGTAATAAGTCAGACAGTAAGTGAATTTTTTGAAAGATGTGTGTGGCCTCCCTTCCTTCCTATGGAACAGAGGGGGAACGGTATCTGACAGTAATATTCCAAGCTTATCAGGATGCGTTCCCCCTGTTTCTTAAATGGTCAAATTGAGTGATATCAGCCTGAAAAATCACAGCACTTATCTGTTGTGGTGTTAATAAGTCAGCAGTATGAATTTTCGAAAGTGTGTGAGCGTCCTCTCTTTCCTATGGAACAGAGGGGGAACGGTAATCTGACAGTAATATTCCAAGCTATCAGGATGTGTTTCCCCCTGTTTCTAAATGGTCAAATTGAATGATATCAGCCTGCAAATCACACAGCACTTATCTGTTGTGGGGTAATAAGTCAGCAGTATGAATTTTAGAAGGAGATGTGTGAGCCTCCTTTCCTATGGAACAGAGGGGGAACGGTATCTGACAGTAATATTCCAAGCTATCAGGATGCGTTCCCCCTGTTCTAAATGGTCAAATTTTGAATGATATCAGCCTGAAAATCACAGGCACTTATCTGTTGTGGGGTAATAAGTCAGCAGTATGAATTTTGAAAGATGTGTGAGCCTCCTTTCCTATGGAACAGAGGGGAACGGTATCTGACAGTAATATTCCAAGCTATCAGGATGCGTCCCCCTGTTCTAAATGGTCAAATTAATGATATCAGCCTGAAAATCACAGCACACTTATCTGTTGTGGGTAATAAGTCAAGCAGTATGAATTTGAAAGATGTGTGAGCCTCCTTTCCTATGGAACAGAGGGGGAACGGTATCTGACAGATTAATATTCCAAGCTGTCAGGATCCGTTCCCCCTGTTCTAAATGGTCAATATTGAATGATATTCAGCCTGAAAAATCACAAGCACTTATCTGTTGTGGGTAATAGTCTCAGCAGTATGAATTTGAAAGAGATGTGTGAGCCTTCCTTTCCTATGGAACAGAGGGGGAACGGTATCTGACAGTAATATTCCAAGCTGTCAGGATGCGTTCCCCCTGTTCTAAATGGTCAAATTGAGTGATATCAGCCTGAAAATCACAGCACTTATCTGTTGTGGGGTAATAAGTCAGCAGTATGAATTTCAAAGGTGTGTGAGCCTCCTTTCCTATGGAACAGAGGGGGAACGGTATCTGACAGTAATATTCCAAGCTATCAGGATGTGTTCCCCCTGTTCTAAATGGTCAAATTTAATGATATCAGCCTGCAAATCACAGCACTTATCTGTTGTGGGGTAATAAGTCAGCAGTATGAATTTGAAAGATGTGTGAGCCTCCTTTCCTATGGAACAGAGGGGGAACGGTATCTGACAGTAATATTCCAAGCTGTCAGGATCCGTTCCCCCTGTTCTAAATGGTCAAATTGAATGATATCAGCCTGAAAATCACAGCACTTATCTGTTGTGGGGTAATAGGTCAGCAGTATGAATTTGAAAGATGTGTGAGCCTCCTTTCCTATGGAACAGAGGGGGAACGGTATCTGACAGTAATATTCCAAGCTGTCAGGATGCGTTCCCCCTGTTCTAAATGGTCAAATTGAGTGATATCAGCCTGAAAATCCACAGCACTTATCTGTTGTGGGGTAATAAGTCAGCAGTTATGAATTTCAAAGGTGTGTGAGCCTCCTTTCCTATGGAACAGAGGGGGAACGGTATCTTGACAGTAATATTCCAAGCTATCAGGATGCGTTCCCCCTGTTCTAAATGGTCAAATTGAATGATATCAGCCTGCAAAATCACAGCACTTATCTGTTGTGGGGTAATAAGTCAGCAGTATGAATTTGAAAGATGTTGTGAGCCTCCTTTCCTATGGAACAGAGGGGGAACGGTATCTGACAGTAATATTCCAAGCTGTCAGGATGCGTTCCCCCTGTTCTAAATGGTCAAATTGAAGTGATATCAGCCCTGAAAATCACAGCACTTATCTGTTTGTGGGGTAATAAGTCAGCAGGTATGAATTTGAAAGATGTGTGAGCCTCCTTTCCTTATGGAACAGAGGGGGAACGGTTATCTGACAGTAATATTCCAAGCTGTCAGGATGCGTTCCCCCTGTTCTAAAATGGTCAAATTGAGTGATATCAGCCTGAAAAATCACAGCACTTATCTGTTGTGGGGTAATAAGTCAGCAGTATGAATTTGAAAGATGTGTGAGCCTCCTTTCCTATGGAACAGAGGGGGAACGGTATCTGACAGTAATATTCCAAGCTGTCAGGATGCGTTCCCCCTGTTCTAAATGGTCAAATTGAGTGATATCAGCCTGAAAATCACAGCACTTATCTGTTGTGGGGTAATAAGTCAGCAGTATGAATTTGAAAGATGTGTGAGCCTCCTTTCCTATGGAACAGAGGGGGAACGGTATCTGACAGTAATATTCCTAGCTGTCAGGATGCGTTCCCCCTGTTCTAAATGGTCAAATTGAATGATATCAGCCTGAAAATCACAGCACTTATCTGTTGTGGGGTAATAAGTCAGCAGTATGAATTTGAAAGATGTGTGAGCCTCCTTTCCTATGGAACAGAGGGGGAACGGTATCTGACAGTAATATTCCAAGCTGTCAGGATGCGTTCCCCCTGTTCTAAATGGTCAAATTGAGTGATATCAGCCTGAAAATCACAGCACTTATCTGTTGTGGGGTAATAAGGTCAGCAGTATGAATTTGAAAGATGTGTGAGCCTCCTTTCCTATGGAACAGAGGGGGAACGGTATCTGAACAGTAATATTCCAAGCTGTCAGGATGAGTTCCCCCTGTTCTAAATGGTCAAATTGAGTGATATCAGCCTGAAAATCACAGCACTTATCTGTTGTGGGTAATAAGTCAGCAGTATGAATTTGAAAGATGTGTGAGCCTCCTTTCCTATGGAACGAGAGGGGGAACGGTATCTGACAGTTAATATTCCAAGCTAGTCAGGATGTGTTCCCCCTGTTCTAAATGGTCAAATTTGAAGTGATATCAGCCTTGAAAAATCACAGCACTTTATCTGTTGTGGGGTAATAAGTCAGCAGTATGAATTTGAAAGATGTGTGAGCCTCCTTTCCTATGGAACAGAGGGGGAACGGTATCTGACAGTAATATTCCAAGCTGTCAGGATGCGTTCCCCCTGTTCTAAATGGTCAAATTGAGTGATATCAGCCTGAAAATCACAGCACTTATCTGTTGTGGGGTAATAAGTCAGCAGTATGAATTTGAAAGATGTGTGAGCCTCCTTTCCTATGGAACAGAGGGGGAACGGTATCTGACAGTAATATTCCAAGCTGTCAGGATGCGTTCCCCCTGTTCTAAATGGTCAAATTGAGTGATATCAGCCTGAAAATCACAGCACTTATCTGTTGTGGGGGAAAGAAGTCAGGCAGTATGAATTTCAAAGATGTGTGAGCCTCCTTTCCTATGGAACAGAGGGGGAACTGTATCTGAAAGTATTATGAATGAGCACACTTCCTTCCAAAAGTCCATAACATTCAAAATGAAAAGTCTCTTCACGAAAATAAATGAATTTAATGATAGAAATCTACAATACAACATTTTTCAGATAAAACTCGCTAAAAAAAAGTCAGTTTTGAACCTTAGCTCTCTCCGTAGTGCCTCTGTGGTACGAGCACAGCAGCTCGTGGGCGAGCTTTTTGTGTACGCGCGCTTCCTTCGCTCTTCGGGTAATTTCGGACGGGGGCGGGGACTAGGGGAAACACATCTCGATGGGGAAACCGATCTCGACACAACACCGGCGCGCAGAATACGGCAATAAAGGTCACTCGAGGATAAACAGTAATCACACACATCATAGGTTGAGGAAGATATTACGGATCCAATTAGATTTCATTATGTATCAATGGTGGACAAATGGTGTAGGCCT
The DNA here is from genome assembly GCA_900291075.1 of Melanogrammus aeglefinus. Classification (NCBI taxonomy): domain Eukaryota; kingdom Metazoa; phylum Chordata; class Actinopteri; order Gadiformes; family Gadidae; genus Melanogrammus; species Melanogrammus aeglefinus. The sequence goes on from OLKM01000043.1 coordinate 121,576, forward strand.
ATGGGAGATGTAGTCTCGTATTCCAACGTAGAACTCTACTGAGGGCAACTATTAAATGGATTTCTAAATATTTTTTTAGGACTACAGGCGTTTAGGTTGTATCGAATACCGGTCAGCCGATGGTCGAATCGAAAATAAAAAAAAATAAAAAAATGTAACGTAATAAGCGGATACTTGTTTTTAATACCTTGCGTAACCAGCAGGCGGAGCCGTGACCTTAATCATACATTTATCTGGACATAATTCACAAAACGCAGACTTTACTGTTGCTCCTCCTTAAAAGTTCAACCAGTTAAAATCACCATTATCAGTAGCATACTATAAACAATGTGCTATAGCATATTGGTGCCGAATCGTATACATCGTCTTGTGCCGGAGAGCCTGAAACCTGCATAACATTTTTAAATAATCATTTTAGCACTCAAAATCAAATGGATAAATCTGACAATCCAGACAATGTTGACACTGCAAAGAAATATTTGCTGCAAAAATACAATGATTTAACAATAAAATTGTACATCGATTCTGCATACAGTTCACTCTGAGATGGATTGCACAGCACAGTTCAGCTTTTAATACATTCATATTTCCAGTCTAAATGTATATATTTTCGAGCATTATGTTAATAGTCACAGATAACTGGCTCACAGGCGTAAAGAAAAAATGAAGGTATTTGCTTAATTGGAATGTTAGCCATGACATCACCCAAATGAGCTATTGATAAGATATGGAAATGAGTACCTGCTCTTTTAGATAAAGCTCTATTCAAGTCATTTAATTAAATTTGCTGAATACAATCCTGCTGTTATAGACGGCAGTATATAGTCACTGTAATTTTATATGCTGAGGGAAACAAAAACAGCATAGCTCTATCATCTATCATAGATCTGTGAATACCTGTTGCATACACAGTGCAAATACAGTTTGTCACAAATAAAGACTGAACCACAATACAGAAACCACTCTTACTTTCAACAGGGCATATAGAATTGCATGTCCCAAGATTGGAATGTAGATGTTGGCTTATAAATAATTACACCTTCTGGGATGAAATTAAATTTTCTATAATGATTGAATGCAATTAAGTGCCATATCTCACCTCTTAAGGCAACTCCATCTCCATCTCCATCTCCAGGGGAATGATTACTTGCCAACAAAGTGAATCTCTGCAATAAATACAAGGGGACTAAGAAAAACACTATGGGATGAGTGTCTTGTGTCTCGGCTGCCTCCAGCAGCGAGTGATCCCTGCTTTAGCAGTAGTTGTAAAACTGGTGTTCCTCCTTCACAAAGAGGTAAGAAGCCAGCGTTTTTACAGGCATTTCCTAAGCACCACTACAACAGTGCTACAGATGACACCACGGCACAGTCTTTCACATGTCTACAGGAAGAGAACCCAGCACCACTGCTTGCAGAAGTCCAACACTTAAAACATCAATGGGAAATGCAGTAGCGATTTAGTCCTTGCAAAAAAAAAAAAAAAAGAAATATCAAAAAATGGGTGGGAGGCACTGCCATTTGACACAAGGAGGAAATGAACACCACAAAAGGCAGAGTTCAAGTCAGCCATAGATGGAATTGTACACACGGTTAATACTGAAGAGCTTTTCACCAGAGACTCAGTGCAGACTAACAAATCCCGCGACCGGCAGATCAACAGGCAGAGAACACACATCTGGAATGAAGGCAGGGAATGAACCAACATGAAATGCTCCATCACAACATTGGGTAGCCATTGTGAACCATACAGAACAACAGTGTTCTTCGTAAGGGGTCGACAAACGCTGCTCCGGCAGTCACATACTGAAGAGGACTCTCATTCGTCTGTAAGTCACACAAGTGGCTTGCAACGTCCCCTCCAAACAACCCCTCTTTGTTTATCCTTATCCTGGCTGGACTGCTTTTTATACACACCAACAATCCTCAATCCAGAAATCCATGGTTCCATCTCTCGCTCTCTCTCTCTCTCCTTCTCTTTACACGTTGATAGGCCTCCAGCGGTTGATGCTGAAGACGCTGCCAGAGACCCACGTCGTCCAGGTAGGCCCCTGCCGTTGCGGGCCCTGAGGCCGTCGATCTGCGTGGAGGGAGTAGTAGAGGCCCTGGTCGGGCTGCTCCTTGCGGCCCATTCCGGTGGCAGAGGTGGGAGGGCAGTGGGACGTCGCTATCCTCGGGCTCGTCCATCTGGGACTTGTAGGAGAACAGGATCTTGGGCTCTGAGCTGTACCGGGGGAGGGAGTCACAATAGATGAAGGGGAAGAAAAAGAATTCTACTTAAAAAGGGCACATGATTGAACGTAACACAAAATGGCGAAGCCGCAATACACTCGCGCTGCCGCGCTACGTACCCAAAGAATCTCCGGAGGAACGTGATGTAGATGAGAGGAGCGAAGATTGAGAAGTAAAGGAAGGTGGTGACGTCCACACAGCTGCACAAAAAACATTGGCAAGCCAACAATCAAACTATTGTTGGGACAAACGCAAAAGACCATAAAAACATGATCAATCTTTTAAAACACTTTCTATCATGCATCAGAGAAACACTAACGATGTAGATGTAGTTTCAGGCTACAAACAACACTTTGCTTTCAACAAATTAATTGAATTAATAACCCTTAACTCACTACCAACTCTGAACTTCATGGCAGACATTAAAAGTGTACTAACCATAGTCCCTCCTATGATCCCAGCACACAAAGCCAGGGCACTTCCCAGGCCCTGGACGAGGTTCAGCAGAGAAAAGAACGGCAGCATACACCATAGAAACTCTTCTTAGCTGTGAAAAGCAAATAGTTTTAAACGACCGTGAACAAATAGTTGAACTGACTAATCGTTGGAAATCAGTGATTTTGAAATCATTAAAAAAAAAGGTAGACAGAGAACTTATGGAGACATCTTGATTTGGTCAAATACACAAAGGTCAAATTAATCAAACTGTGTCACACTAACTTGAGAAATCTCTCTCATGCTGAAAAGTAATTCTGCTCCAAACTTACATGGCAGTGATAGCCGTTCTCTTAATGGAGTTTTAGGCAAGATGACGATCAGGGAGTACACCTGAAAATGAAAGAAAAACAAATTAAAATACAGTAATAGAAACCTGCTTCAATGAACGGAAAAGTAACGATTTCATCCTTTTTCCATTTGCCATCAGCCCACGTTCTACTGACCAGAAAGAAGGAAGCAGGAACTGGCTAACCAGAAGTGTCTCCCTCCGTGGCCATAGATATTAAAATCCTCCGCAGACAAGATGATGGTCTGGATTACCGAATCTCAAGGGTGCCCTGAGAAGAACAGAAGAAAAGAAACAGTCGTCGCTTTTCCTTGATCTAAAGTACGAAGGGCTCCCTTGTAATAAAACATCCAAACTAAAGATAGAATCCCCTCTTCAGGGCAAGATGACAGCAAATAAATACACACACTTCCAACAGCTTGTAGCAAAATTGCTCATTTGTTGAGCTTAACCGAAACATCTGACCTACCCCAACGAAATGATCTATATTTAGAGAGTTATAGCATGAATAGCATCCTTGTTGTCATTGGCAGAGCTACTAATGTAGCTGCGTTTCTCTCAATGCATTGTGTTCACTAAGCCCCGTTTTATAGTCGCTGCTTTGCCGTAAGATTGTTGTGGATGGCAGTTGACGCACTCTGCCTACTGAGTTTCAACTTTTCAGATGTGCGCGAAAAGCATCAAATTGCCATGTGTATCCTGCACGAGGGCTGGGATGACATCATTTTTGGTTCTCTCACTCGCGCAGTTTACACATGGTGACTGTATATTAGGTTTTAACCTCAGCAGACAGGTTCGGCATCACCAAAACAGTGACTGATTACAATAATAATGATTCTAATAATAGACGGCTACCTGTGTAATCGAATAGGCCAAAGCAAGGACAGCAGTGATGGCCAGCACGCGCTTTATACTGGACTTGCTCTCCAGGTGCCCTGAGAAATAAATACAAGTATTAGAGGTAACACGCAAACACAGTCTGCATAGTGACAATCACACGCTTTCATTTACACTACGAGTCAAGAGGAGCCAACCATAAATAGGAGACTTCATGGAACTAAGATTAAGTGCATGCTCCTACTACTAGTTTTAATGAGAACTGAAACCATGTGAGCCAACTCAGCACACTTACCAAAAGCGAGGCCCAGAATGATGACGCTCAGTTCAATAGCAAGCAGGAAGAACCGAGTGATCTCCCACAGCACCTAACAGACCACACACAACAACAGATAAGTTAACAGATAAGTAATACATTGGGGCTGCACAATTAATTGTATTGTTGATGTCAATTTGTATTCATAAAAAAAAATGTTACAACTCAGCAATAGGCACTGTAATAAATAATGCCAAATTGTTGAATTGAATACATAATCTGTTATAATCACAGCTATCCTATTTGTCATAATCGTGCAGCCCTAACAAACATATCACATAATTAATAAACATTACACCAACACAAAACTAATTCCCAGTGCTGGCATTAAACATAGTGTTCCTTTGTGGATGAACACAGAGTGGCCTTACCAGAGGAAATAGCGAGCTTGGTGCTGTTCTCAGCTTAGGGGTCTGTCTGGTATGCAAGGAATGTCATGTTTCCCCCCTTCAGCATAAACGCCCGTAGAGGTCATACTAATGGGAGTTTCTGAGAGCTTCAGATAACAAGGTGGTATCTTCAAGATTCCTAAAGCTTAATAAACTGGCCCAGGTAGCAGGAGCTGTCCACATCAGTGGCTGTTTATGTCCCAACCCTACACAAAGGAGTTGCGGTCTATTACATTTATGTGTTGTTTGTTTCGTCATGTGTTTTTAATGAAGTGAAAGTTATTCTGTTCAATACTTTCTTGTTGCAGGTATTTATAGTCCTATGAGGAGGAAAACAGAACATTTTTAAACCAAAAAAGGAAACACATTCAAGGGCAAGGCACTGTACCTTGTCTATGATAGTGGCTGCGCTGGATGCGCTCACTGTCATGGATACTATGGCTCTTGTAATTCCCACCGCCGCCACAACAAAAACCTGAGGTCAGAGAAGTGACATTGGGCTGAATAAGTATCAAGTTGAATCGGCCTAGCAAATTTCCACAACATGAATATTAATACAAATTCAAATTATAATGGAGACCCATCAACATGGCTTGTCTACTTTTCCCTCCAAAACAGTGTTGTTGTCTGAATGGCACTTAAGTTCATGAGACTTTCTAGAATTATAATTTCCATTGAACAGAATGTGTTCAATGGAAATGTGTAGGTGTGTAGGTGGCCATTATCTGTTTAGTGAAATTCCATCACAGGTCGATGGATAGGATCCAATTTGTCTGCCAAAGAGTACCCTACCAGCAGGTAAAAGGTGATGAAGATGGGACTGGAGGTAAGGCGGATCTTGGCCCTGGCTGAGGGGAGTTTCCACATCAGGAAAATGAAAAACGCCACATTTGGCACCAGCAACAGCAGGTCCCAGAAACGCACCCTAATGTTTAGGAGAAGGATTCCCCCAAAAAATACATACACAGGAAAATAAGACATATGCTGTTGAATTTCATGTTGTGCTTGTTGTATGGTGACAAACATGGAGGAGGGTAGGCCTTCAGGATTTGAAGCAACAGATACAATCTTACTGTTAAATGATGAAACAAGGGACATAATGTCGAATTGTCTTGTACAAACTATGCTTTACCTTGAGTCCCCAATGTCCTCATAGAGAACCTGAAGACATCTGTGGGGCTTAGAGATGTTGGCCTCAGTGTCGGGCTGCCAGGTTGGGAATGTTGATATGTTCTCCAAAGGCGAAGGTGTAGTGCTGCCATTATATGGCGCAAATCTCACTACGTCCAGCATGATGTCGAGGCCTGGCAGGAAAAGGTAAATACAGTCATATGCCAACTATTAGAAGTTGCTACTGCAACGGCTACGACTACGACTATCTATCCATCTCATATACACATACAGAGAGAGAGGGACAGAGACAGAGAATGTAACAATACGAGCACGTAAACAACAGCAGTTACATAATATTAAGTTCAAACAACGTTAGGAAGGAAAGCCCATCGTCCCTCTCTCGTCGTAGACAACACTATTGCCTTGTACGACCCCGGATCATGTTATATGACAACATCAGTTTGTGTTGTTTAGGAAAAATACACTTACAACGAGGTCGCCCCTTTTCAAACTAAAAAAAAACAAACAAATCACAATGCCTTTGTTGACGATTAGGGAAGCCTGACCACAACGAACCAATATGAGACATTAGAAACTTATTCTCTATAGTGGTCATCTTACCGAGGTCACAAAATCAATGCGAAATATATATACACTGTGTCGGCATATCAGCCTGGAAGCTATAGCTACGAATAGTTAGCATTCTAACACGTTGAGCTAAATTGTATATAAATGTATTCGACTGAGGGGAGATGGATGTTTCAACAACGAGTGCTTCGAGCTACATATATTGACGACTAAACATTGTTTGCCTTCCGATAATAAACCCCAACATCAACCTAGATACGATAGGGAATTTTAAGGAAGCAAAATATAACTTACCCATTCGAAAGTTACTTTGACGAGGAAATGGGGAAATTCACAGAATAAGCTATAAGTACACGCTATGGAAATGTATTTTAAATGCAACGAGGTCTATCAATAAACTGAATATATTGACAACGACATCTCTGTTGTGGACTAGCTGACGCTCTACGACTACGTTAGCTCACCAAATTCCCCCAGTGGTCAGCTGAGACGCTCTCCGCTGGGCATACAAGTTATCGCGAGAGCAAGTACCGGAAGTTAGTCTTTACTTTTTTTTTAAAGGGCGGTGAGTCGGGTCATGGGTACGCGTCATGGACCTATTAAAGACGCACAAAATGTGGCGACTGTTGAGTGTAAGATGATGGTGAAAATATGTTTAAATAAAGCAAGATAGTTTAAGACAAGATATTTAAGACGTAAGGAAATGTTGAATGGCCTAATCAAGGGAAAAGATTTGAACAGAGTTTTGTTGAGAATGTCCAAAACATAAGATTTTAGCCCTTTTCTCTCTCCTTTTCCCTACATTTACATATTTAAGTCACAGTGATAAAAGGCATAGATTAATGTAGTTTACCTAGCGTAGATATTATTTCGAGCGATCTGATCGGTCGAAAAGAAACAAGTATATTTCTATCGATCTGATTGGTCAAAAATATACATGTATTTCGAGGGATCTGATTGTTTGGAAAACATCTTTTTTTGAATCATTAACTCCATTATTTTGGTTGGATCAATGAAACACTTTTTTTTGCGATGTGACAGAAGACACGTCCTGCTGTCTGCCGTCGATCAAAGTTCGCCGACCTATAGGCCTACTCCTGAACCAGGCCAGCGAAGACCCTAAGAAAATCAGAAAATGTTCAAATCTCCACATCTTGCTATACCACTCATTTGCTATAGTAATGGTTGAATGTATATATCATTCAATCATTGTAAATGCAGACTTCAGGTGTAGAATAATCCTCCTAATCTTCTTGAATATTTTATGTAACATTTTATATCAAATACCAAGGATTAATAAAGACAATTTTATTTTACAAAAGTATAGTTGCAAGCAACCATGAAGGGGTCCCTCTGTTATCTGTGGGTGTTTGGTCTTGGCATCAGTTACTCATTACGAAAATGATCCATCATCCAAAACCTTTCTCAAATCACTAAACAAAGTTATTGCTGTTTGACCCACAGTATATTATACAGCTATATTTATAGGTAAAGCTACTGCACTAAATCATATTTGCAATTACCAGCGCTTGCCATCATCACATGTCTCTTCTGTTCTTGTTCCGGGCCCAATTGTTGTAATGTAAATGACAACCTGTTCTTATATTGCCCATTTAATAGATCAATGCATGTGAAAATCCTACATGCAGTCCCTTTAAATATATACAAAAACACTCTCTCTCTGTACCATATCTGATAAAGTGTCTCTTGTTTCATTACTGACGGCACTTAATAGAAAAAAATCTTATAGTAACGCCTCCCCAATAGTGATACGAGCTTTGGGGTGTGCTGACATCATCCTGTACGCAACGTGAACCGGCTCTGTGAGGACAGCTTTGAAGGTGTACACGTGTGTCTTTTCCCCGCTCAGGCCGACGTTGTAGAAGCTGAGCCTGTGGCTCTTGAAGCTCAGCCACACCTCCAGAGTCCGTGACAGTGTGGTTAACTTCAGCGGCACATCGTGACCCTGCTCGAAAGCCCTCAGGCGGTTCTCGGACCACATCAGGCACCAGGAGCTGCGGCTGCTCTCCAGTGCGCTGGGCAGCCCGCTGCGGGCCAGCCGCCCGCTGTAGCATACCCCGATGGCCCACGGGGCGCCTTCCAGCTCCACCCGCCAGCAGTGCTCCCCGCCGGAGAAGCTCTGGCTGCTGAGCACCTGGAGGAAGCTGGTGAACCTCTGCGGAGAGGTCGGATAGGCCCGCTTGGTGGCACTGTAGGTCACCGTCTTCATGTCACCCGACAGCACCAGGTTGGGGTGGGCAGTGTCCGGGTCAAAGGTCACCTCCGACGGGTTGAGAAGGTTCCGGAGCGCACGGTGAATGTCTCCCGTGCCCGCCTTGAAATCAGCGTTTGCTGCCTCCAGCTTGGCGCAAGCGAGCGAGACGTTCCTTTTCGATGCGGTTCCGGGCTCCGCCTCTTCCCCCGCCTGAGGCTGGCTCATCAGATGCGCGATGCGTGGCTGCAGGAGGTTCAGATCCTCGGTGAACGTGGATTCGTCGTCTTCGGTCAACAGGGACTCTGCGCTGAGCACTGTGTGTCTCAGCTGCTCGGTCAGCTGGGAAGCCTGACTCAACCGGGCGCGTAGGTTACCCTCACCCGGGCTCACTTCTCCTTCGATTAACCGGGTCACTGCCTCACTGTAGGTCAAGGACAGAACTTGGATGTCATGAAGAAGCTTTGCTGCGGCCGCTCTCAGCTCCTCATTGGCGGCACTCACCTCCTCCTCCCGTTTCTTCTCCTTCCTCAGAGCACACTCGGCCATGTCCAACCTGACGGTCAACTCTGTGAGTTGAGTGGCCAGTCTGAATTTAGGTGCGTCCATCTCATTTTTCTTTGTTGCGCTGCTTTCCGGTTTAGGTGGAGAGGGCAGGTGCTGTTTAGGAGATACGGGTAGGGGCCCTGGGGAATCGAACTCAGTCCTGGAGCCATCTTGGACCTCCAGGGGATTCCTCTTCTCAGGCTCCTCTAATTGGCTCTGAGCTGGTTTGGTGTCTTGGTAGCATGTTACCGGTCTATGTTCTGTTGCAGTCATTTCTTTGCCACAGTCTAAATATGATTTGTTTGCATTGACATCACTTCCAAGAGCAGCTTTATGTGCTTCAACAATGCTGCACATTTTCATGTTCTTCACCAGGGCATCAGTTTCTCCGTTCTCCTGCTGGCATTCAGAGCAGTTGTTTTGATGAAGTCCTGCAGCCATGGTCTGTAAACATGGCAAACAGTAGATATGACCACAGGGCAGAGACATTGGCTCAGAGAACAGCTGCAAGCAGATGGGACACGTAGACTCCCTCTCGTTCTTGGCAGAGATGGTTTCCCCAGTACAAGACATGATAGCTGGCTTTAAACAAAAAATAGCAATAGGTCATGAATAGCCTAGACAGGTTTATAGTATACATGCCAAACAAAGGCTTATAGATAATCAAACAAAAGTAAAAGCCAAGCAGCTAGTCGATTTGCATTTCGTCGCTAAGCAGGCCTATAGTCAGACCCTTTATTAATCGTTGAGCAAGGTTCAATCGATGTCGCACTGGGTTTGGTTTGTTTGCTAAGTTTCGTTTTACAATACGTTTCTAAGGAACACGATCCCGAAGATCAAAGTAATTCATATCCCAACGGTTCACTGGTAAACATTTTATTTTAAATATATAACGTTATAGCTCTAAAGTTATATTTCCATCAAACCGTGCATGCCTCTTTACAGTTTAATTGCAGATGATCTTTCCCATACAATTTTCGTAATTTACCGTTTTTTAATGTTTAAATGCCAGAGCAACTTAAGTGTCGAAAGCAATCCTTTGTGAGAATAAACAAACCTGTGGAGTGGAGTATCTTTAAAGGCGAAGTGAAGGTGCGCTCCTCTCAGACGCTGCTCTTCCTCGCGTGAACAACATGGTAAATGTGGCGCGCAGGAGCAGAGACCGTCCGCAGTACAGGCTGTAGTATCACAGGAGGTACGATACGGAAACGTCGTCACAACGAGGTTGCTTGGGAACTACATTTTGTCGTATTTTTGTTGGTGTAAGTTGGAGCTATTCAAGATATACATGTCAAGTGAATTTATAAAAAAACATGAGATATCGTAATGCCCTCTATATTCAGATAGTGCAGATAGAGCAGCAAAAGCCACGTTAATAACAGCCTGTTAAGATCATGTTGTAGCATGATTAAATGGCAACAACGCCTCCGTTCATGCGGTTTAACTATTTCTTAACTTTTAAAAGAGAACGAAACATCCGCATCAGCTAATAGCCTAATGTAGGCCATGGTGACTATTCTGCCCCTCAGATACTTCAAATAAATTTACTTGATATTTGGGAGGATATTCTATTTTCAACTATGATGATAGCCTACAACGATTAGCTAAAACAATATCCCCAATCCGTCTCATCTGCATTTAATTTAGGAAGAGCAACATGAGATACAGTTGCAGTAGACGAATGTACAGTGTAGCCTTTACAGGATTAGACTTTGACAATGAACAATCCATCAACAGTAAAGTTTTCCAGGATGGGCAGGGCTTTATTTGAAATCCTTAAGGCACCATTTCTTTTTTCATTTCTGTCTTTGCTTAATGTTTCTTTGGAATGTCTACGGGCAGGTCCAGTTCATCAATCGAAAGAAAACCAGTTAAAAACATGTTTTTTTTTTGCATTTCTATGATCATTATACAGATCCTAAAAAAGATCAGGGGTACACAGTATTGCACAGCAGTCTTTCATGAAACAGTCATTAGTGAATATGACCAATTCCCTGCATTTGCAGAGTTGCATTATGTTTGTTAAAAAGATATATCAATTGTTCTATGTATAAATAAACAGCGCTGCGGCATCCACAAATAACTTACATAGATTCCCCTATATTTCTTGCAACAGAAAAAACTAGGATAGAGGGAGGACAGAGGAAGACGCAGCCCCAGGTGAGAGCACTGCGAGTGGGCACCTCTCCCATCACAGCATGGCCTCTAGGTCCAACGGAGGCAGAGGCTCTCTCCAGTAGGAGAAGTGACTGAACTCGGGACACTCAAAGCCGGATGCAGAGCTTCCCCGGACAGAGAGCATGGGGAAAAAATGCTCCACCAGCTCACCGAGGTGGTTGTACCTGAAAGCACACAGACACAAACACACGCACACTTAAAAATCGGTTAAGTCTTTAAATATAGGGCGATCTCTTCAACGGGCTTCTTACGAGGATTTGTTTCCTTTGGTCATCTCCTGGATGAGCTCTCCTTTGGGGTTGATGGTGAAGATCCTGGTGTCGGGAACGCCCACTTGCTTGTAGGCATAGGCATCCTGCAATAGGATGAATGTTTAGATGAGATTCGACATTATTGCACATATTGTCATTGCACACATTGCAACAACGACTCAACAAAATGGAGTAGGCAGCTAACCGGGTAGTACATAGTGCCATTAAGTGCAGGCAGGCTTCTTAATCAACCAATGACAGGGAGATAAGGACATTTGGCAGGTAAAAGTAAATCCAGGATTAAATATTAAAATAAATCGCCCGGTTGGTAGATTCTTTCACTCAGGCAGGTATAAAAAAACATTTCTAAGAGTTGATTTAAGACAAATATGAATGGGTAATTCAGTGAGTGCCCATAAACAAGTGTATCAGTGTTTCATGATCTTCCCTGACACACACACACACACACACACACACACACACACACACACACACACACACACACACACACACACACACACACACACACACACACACACACACACACACACACACACACACACACACACACACACAAACACACACAAACACACACGTTAGGACACTTACATTGGTCCTGTTACCAAAAGCTGCATAGAAGGGCTGTCGCTGTGGGTTGAAGAGGTCTTTGATGTCAGTGAGACAGGCAATCTTGAACACCTCCGGCTTCTTCTCAATCACCTCTCTGCACATTTGGGGAACACGTTGTTAAACCATAATAAACACACAATAACAATACATTCCAAGTCATTTTAAGCAACCTGAATTAATACTTGAGTTAAAAAACCCTGGGCCCAATTGATGGATTGAATACTTTTATATCAAACCATTGTCGTTTCAATGGGTGTGTATTAATTGTCTGAAAACAATGGCATAATAGAACTGTCGACTAGATGTCTCCTTGACAACGCAAAAACAATATGCTTAAAGCTCTGCAGAAGAATATTTGAATTTCTGCTGATTTAAGGCAATAACATAATATCACCAGCTCCATTATACATTCTTTTCCAATAACAGGACACCCCGTCATGGTTAAGTCGATACTTGAGATCTTCAACTCAATCCATTCATGAGATGTAAATTGACTGTTCAGTGTAATTTTGTTTGCATAGCACAGACCCTGTTCACCAATGAGTGGATAGATTAAGGCTTACTTCCGGATTGTAGTCAAGCCTATTCTTTCATGACATTCTATTTTACCTTGTGTGCCTTTCCCAAGTAGTAAGCAAACACTAAAATCTCCTCAAATGTACAGCAGCAAACATAAAGCCCAAAACACATAGCCACATTGGGACAGATGCAAAACATGTTTTGTTTTTTCCTAGTCCTACACAAAGCTAAATACATTCACGCTCTGTGTTCTTAGCTCCATTAACACATGATTCTATTTATTTTTTTGGGTCACTTTAGCTGGGTTACTCTTTTAAGGCAGCGTAGGCAATTCATTTGAGGAAGCATTTATTTTGTTGTAATTAGGACGTAAAGACAATTTCCCCAAATATGATAATAGATAAAATCCAATGTTCTGACAAAGAAAGTCAGGAAAAAAAAAAATCAGGAATCTGTGGGAGAAGCAGGCCTGTAATAATAGCGTCCAATCCTTTCATTCTGTATGAATGAACTGATGGTCCGTCTACCTACCTACCAACAGCACACACTCTGCCGGCGCATTCATTACATGACTGGAGTCTTCCACAAGGCTAGGCTCACCTATTGCTAAAGCTAGCGAGCTAGTCACGTGTTTTGGGGGAGTGGCTTTGGAGGGAGGCCTAAAGGGAAGGGTGGGATTTTTCAGTTTAAAATAGGCCTTATTCTCTGTCAGGTTTTTCCAAATTGCCTACCCTTCCTGTAATTAATACTTTTAATTACTTTAAATGATGCTTTGTAATCCTGGTGCAGGTGAGTACGACGTAATGTAGGACTTACCTGTGTAGTGCTGAGAAGAGACTGCTGGGAGCTAGCAGGACGGGGCCTTTAGGAAGAACCGTTCCTTTGTCGTTGACCCACCGCAAGTAGTCCTTGGTGATAGCAGCCATACCGATGGCCCGGGCGGAACAGTACAGGAATTTATAGCCATTTCTGTGAGGGGAAAAACGGAAACGTCACTTAAATAACAATATTTAGAAAAATATTTGTAATATTGCTTGTAGAACCAATATTTTATATTTAATACCATTTATCAAATGTAACTTTTTTATAGTCCATTTGGTACAAGTTTTATATTTATTACATTGTACGTAACATACTTGTGTATTTTGTGGTATAGTTTGGCAATGCCTTGGTGTGTCCAGTCTTTACCAAACTGAGGCAGGATGTGGCCGAGTGCATCAGACCTATAGGAGAGAGACATGTCATGACAATGTGAGCAGGTACATATGAACTGTATACGACACACACACACACACACACACACACACACACACACACACACACACACACACACACACACACACACACACACACACACACACACACACACACACACACACACACACACACACACACACAGGTTTCTATCTTTACTTGGTGATGGTTCCATCGATGTCGGAGATGATGACACGGTCGTCCCAGTTCCACAGGTAGATGGCGGCCTCACAGCGACAGGTGCCCTGGTATTGGGTGGTCACGCTGAACACTACCTGGTTGGCCCCGTCCCGCAAATTTAAACGCTCCTGAATACACAGAGGCAAAAGTTCTGACGGTTAAGCTGCGGTGGAAGGGTTTAAAGTGGACCAACAACAATCTCATGCAAAGCGTGTATTCAAACCTCGTCTAGGGTTCATGCAAACGTACAGAGAGAGGATTAGAATGGGCTGGATGTTCACGCTGTGTGTCTCTTGTGTGTAGCTCATACTATTTGCTCAGAGGTGAGGCGCAGGGACTTCTTGTACATCTGGCTGATACACTGGCAGGTGCTCATGCTGTCCGATGACTGGCTGTCTGTTGGCATGACGGCTTGTCGACCAAGCCCCGCCTCCTCGTCACTGAACATGTCATCCAGGGTTGCCCTAAAGGGATAAGGGTTGGAATATTATTTATTTAAACATCGCTGGTCAGGCTAGTCTTAATCTGGAGTGACTGGAGTTGAATTAGAGCAGATTCCACATCCAAATGTGTATTTGTGAAGTTTTTAAGTTCTGAAATAATTGATGAATGCATGTTTTATATGTCTGCCTTCACTGTCCATCTTTTTTATGAATTTTGGAGAATTTGAGGTCCAATGTAATGTGTGTCAAATGTACACAATCAGAGTAGCAATACGAGTAATGGCTGATAAAGTGACTAACAGGAACTGACTGACTCAACAGTTTTATGTTCAGGAAGCGGCTTGACCTTGATATTAAGATAACCAGCACAACAACAGCCCCACTCCCTGTTCAACATTGACTTCTGTCTGCACACGTGACATCCGTCTTCAACAGAACCTCCAGTCAGGAGGCTTTGTAATGACGCCGCCATCTCTTGCACTATTGCCGTCAAAGTTGACCACAATACGATATTGTCAACATATCTAAAGTCTTAGCAGATTTAGGGTTAGAATTATGGTTATTATCATAAGGTCAACCTACTTTATTGTTGGGGAGGCAGAGAGGGACACCTCTTGTTCCTGCGTTGAGGGCTTTGGCTGAAAAAGTAACAAAGCAGAAAAACAAGTTACCAAAGTATTAGAATTTTATTCAAAACAGGATCATACAAAGGCTTAACGTTCAGGACTACCAAGACCCGAATTCCCCGAAGATCATTTCTTATAATATATAAATTTTAATATTGATGAACACTTTTCTATTGATACATCCAAAAAAACAAAACTAATCTTCATTGAGGTGTATCAGAGTATGTACGTGATGACAGGGAGAGAGAGAGGCTGCATCCGAATACTCGTACTTGCATACTATATAGTATGCATTTTGTAGTATGCGAAAAATCTAGTGCGTCCGAATACTCTAGTATGCATTCTGTAGTACGGAAGTCGTTTCCGAATGCATACTACCGCCAAAGTGAACCACGGACCACACTACGCTATCCCACAATGCAACCGGAGTCTGGTAACAAACGAAGAAGAGATGGCTGACCCGACACCACCAACATATCCATTATATATATATCCATATATATATATATATATATATATATATATATAGATATCATTTCAAGAGCTATTTGCGTAGAAAGAGACATTTTTTTTATTCAATAGCAACGATAATGAGACGGAAAACAGGTAAATTTTGCGCCATCTGGGGGAGATACGTCATCCCAAACATCCGGTGGAGTTTCGGCGGCGTTCGGAGGCGTTCTACGCATGTCTGTAGACCGTACTACACAGTCAAGTGTAGTATGGTCAAGTAGTAGACACTAGACAGAAATAGTATGTACTAGGTATTCGGATGCAGCCAGAGAGTTCTAAGCTTTGGTCACCTGGTTGTTGTCCATATCCCGTCTCCTCCAGGAGAACCACCAGCGGCCAGACTTCTTTGGCATCTTGTCCTTCACTAGCCGGTCCACAGCACTCTGTAATGCATGCACGCACACACACACACACACACACACACACACACACACACACACACACACACACACACACACACACACACACACACACACACACACACACACACACACACACACACACACACACACACACACACACACACACACCCCTTAGTATCTCGGTTCATCCGAACCAAGGGCATCTTTCCTAGAGCTATTGTTTCATGTATATTACAAATATTGAACTATATAAATAAGGCTGACCCAAATACATAATTTTAAGCTTTGAATATTACTGCTTTTTACTGCTTAAATTCACTGCTTGTGGCTTTCGGATCGACTCATCGGTCTCGAGTTGACTTGGTTAACGCAGAGCTTCAAGGCAGCCAAAAAGATTCAGAAGACGCACACCTTTATATTGCAGACTAAATATATGGTATACCTTTGGAAGATTCTTCTGGAAGGCTTGCTTTGACAAAATCATTGGAGCTGCTACGGCCCAGTTATAGTACCTGGAACATGGAGCAAAACATCAGTGTGAGAAGCTATGGATTGATTTGAAGGAAACAAAGATCAATTATTTGCCAATAATTATTATGTATTAATCTGATAAATAAATTATAGCTGATAATTGGATACGATAATTGGAAGCCAATATTGCCTCAGCTGGCTTAACCATAGGGCTTGACAAGTGATGCACGCTGTTGTCATGCCGATATAAAGAGTGTGTCACAGTCACATCGAGCTCATCTGACCTTGCCCTTTTTTTACCTGCTTTTCACCATTATAGAGCTTGTTTACAATTATGAGTGATGAGTGATATCGGTCATCTTATCGGTAATAGCCATGAAAAGCAGGTAAAGTTATCGTCATTAAATGACAATATATATTTAATATGTTCTTAATTATTGGCTGCATCTTACTGAGAGTTGATGCAGATCACCAGGTTGGGGTCCTCAATGATCCCTGGGTTTTTAAAGAAGTCCTTGAAGGTCACAATATGCTCTTTAAACTTTTCTGTTCAGATGGGCGACACAAGGAAGCAGAACACAACACAAATGGTATTAAACCTCACAGCAATCCTATACGAATCACACACATCCTTACACCTTCATGTCTGCTACACACCTTGGCTGATGCGGCTAGTGTCTCCCACGCAGCCACAGAGGGACATGCTGACGTCCATGGGATCCGTGGTGGAGTCCGACAGGTACTCTGCGCCGCTGTCCATGGCCCCGCTGCCCACCGACTGGGGGGACTGGGTCCCAGAGTTGGACCCCTGGTCGGCCCCAGAGCGGGATGTTGCCTCCATTTCGCTGGAAGAAGACCAGACCACACATTTTTAAATGATATAACTTTATTCATGCCATGACATGAAAACTGGGTTCATTTTCCTAATGTCGGCCAAGTTTAGATTGAATTACACAGCTTTTATTATTTGTGACCCGTTACCCTCATCATAAAGCAGTCCATAGGATAAACGGTTTTAGATAATATGCAAATATCTCAGGAGATCCTTTCGATCTTGGTGACTTGAATCCTTCTAAAGCCCCTCATATTAATGTAGTCTTTGCCAACCAAAATAAGTTACCTTTTGGGGAAGTATAGTGCAGCTACTTCAGGCTCCAGCGTGGTCAGATCATCCAGGTAGATGCCTGTTGGTCCTAGGTGTTGACTGCGTTTACCTGTTGAGAAATCCAACAGGGATGCCAACAATCAGACATTGTCTTCAGCTAATTCGTACTATGTTTGATTCTAAATCATGGTACCATTGCCTTAAAACGCATTACACTGGAAAAGCGTTTTACCTTTTTTCCTGTCCTGTTTATCTGCTTTGGTGGAATCTTGAGGAATTTCTGCCGTTTGATTGGTTAAAAGGAGGCCTTCTGCTTCTCTGTCGGTCAAAGTGGACGCACCCTCCTCATGTGCCTCCGTACAGGTGTCATTGCCACCAGAAATAGTAATCATGGCGCCCATTTCACTGGGCTCAACCATGGCGCTGTGCTGCTCTAAAATGTCTGTGCTACCCAATAACTCTACCCTACTGTTTTGAGCTGTGACAGATATAGACATGCCAGTGGATGTGTTGATCATTTCGTCGCTGGCTAGTGTGTCCGTGATGGCAGGACAGGCTTTTCTCTCTGGACAGTTCTGGCTTACAGAGCCAATGCTACCAATCGGAGGGATCTCAGACTCCGCAACGGTTGTGGTTTCATCTTTGGATTGGCCATTTTCAGAAGAGTCAGTCGACTCAACCGGGGAGGTTCTTTGGTCCTCTTGCTCTGCATCGGATGGGCATCCCTCCGCTAACGTCTTCTCAGCCCCACAGCTGTCCGTCTGAGTTAGTGAGTTGTTACCGAGTTGTTCCACAGAAGTGTCCATGCTAACCGGGGCTAACGAGGCTGGAGTGTCATGCAGTCCATTAGGGGTGGAGTGGTTTATAAGAGGGGTTAGATCCAGTGTGGGCATGGACGAATGTGGGGAAAATAGATCAAGGTCTAGGGACATAGTCCTGGCTAGCGGCCTCACCACAGTCACACTTCCAGCCCGGCTACAGTGAATGGTGGTTTGGAAGTCGTCGTCGTCGTTGTCGAAGGAATCCTGCCTCTCGATTGTGCGGAAATTGGAGGGGCCTAAAGTGGAAATACGATGCAACTCCGCAAGGGATCTCTCTGTCTGACAGACCTTGGGGAAACCACCCCAGTTCCACTGCATCTGAGGGCCAGAAGACTCTTGGGGTTTCACCACAAGCTCAGAGTCACTCTTAGGAGAGGACGAGCGACTGTAAAATAGACTGTTGGAGATGAAAGGAGAGGAGAGGGGAGAAATAATATATCCGGGAGAGAAGATACAAAAAATGGTGCTAATGAAATAAACTTTTTTTTATTTTTTTATTTATGAAGGTCGGACTAGAATCGTAATTCAAATGGTTGTGTCACAGCAAAATTGTACCGTGAGCGAAAATTGTACAACTGATTTGATGCGATCGTTCGTATTGGCAACGAACGATCGCATCAAACGTTGCCTGGCAACGGACGATCGCGTCGAACGATGGCGTAATGTTTCGAACGCGGATTACGTAGGCGGTACAATTTTCGCTCACGGTACAATTTTGTTGACAGTTGTTTGACAGTTGCAGTCAAAAGCGCTTGCCTTCTGGTTCGCGAGTATGACAGCAGGAACTACACATCGCTAACAGGAAAACAATGCTCACCATTCAGGGGGGGAACACTCTCCTTCTGAGTGGGGGTGAACCTCTCGGGTCTGTGTGGATCCTGGCTCCTCGGATATCGAGAAATAGATGGACTTACTGGAAGACACACGAGAAAAAAAACATTCATTTGATCAGACAACATCACTGGCTTGAGATTAGCATCAACCTATCATGAAAAAGCATGCATAGAACATTTGACATACCGGTAGCCTTTAAATCACAGTACTGAGGTACTGGAACAACAACAACACAATCTCTCGTCAATGTCTGGGAAGTGGTGCTCAGCCAAACATGGCGTTGTTCTTTAATGTTCCAATGTCGCAATGTTTTCGACTCTAGGTGCTTCCAATGTTGCACGCATTCTAGCAAACATGGATCCTTTGTATCTTTGGCTGTGTCATATTAGCATATTTGTCTTTGTATGAAAGATTTGTCCATAACCAGTCAAAAGTAGCCTTAATGACCGACCTGAGTTGCAGTTGACTGACATACTGCTCCTTGGCAGGTCTCTCCTGCTCGATCTGCTCCCTCTCCCGCTCGTCTGAGGAGGAGCCGCCCTCCTCTCTCAGGTGGGAGTCCGAGCGGAAGCGTTTCCGACGTCTCTTCTTCCTGCGGGGCGGCAGTGCCCCGCCGCCGATGGGGGCCACCTCGCCGTTCTCCTCCCCCCCTAGCTCAGGGAGCTCCATGGGGATCGGGGAGGTGCAAAGGTGGGCCGGCACTATGAACTGATGCACAAGTGATGGGGGGGGGGGGGGGTAAATGCATTGTCACAATTGGTTTGGGGAAATGAGTATATTTGGTAAAACAAACATTTTAAGTATGGGGTCATCAGCCTACCTCCATGTCCTCATTTTCTTCCACAAAGAATGCTTCTCCATTGTCCCCTAGTTTCATGTGAAGGTTTACTGGCTCTCCATTGATCTCGATGTCCACCTGGCCACACCAAACAGCATCGAGAGAGGACGTAGTTAGTGGAAGAAATCTGGGACCAAGTTACTATTTAGACATGTAGGACACGCGTTCAAACAAAAGACTTGCATTGAATTCACAAACAGGGCATTAAGGAGCAGATAGGGGTTAGTCATCTTGCTCAAGCATACTAGGTAGGCAGTTGGCAACTGGGATCGCTCAAAGTACCATGCAGCTGGAGCTTGAACACCTTCGTAGACAATCCTACCTTCTGTGGACATAAAATTAATCACAGTGAGCAACGAGGCCAAGCAGAGAGACCTACCACTTTCTCCTTCGAACGCAGCACGCCCAGTTTGCCGAAGCGCACGTGAAAAGGGGAGCACTGGTACGAGCCGTCGGGTTGCCGCACGACGATGACATCGATGCCCCCGGTCAGCGTGGCGGGGTTAAGGCCTCGATAGAGCTCCTTCACCGTCACGAACACCGTCTCCGCCAGCTGGCCCACCAGGTTCATGGTCTGAGACTTGGGTTAACATCAGATCGGTTAGGTCAGGCCTAGTCTAATTCATGCCCATTATCAACATCATACTGGTCGGAATTGTCTTCAGAAAAGCGTCTTGTATACGATGCTTCCGTCTTACCTAGAAACAGAGACTATATTGATGAAAAGTATTTTGGTTTATTTCCTGGTCCAATATAGTAGAAGTTATTAATTTCCTGTTGATCAGGTCCGACTGCTCACTCTGATATACTCATACAGTGACTCTAAATTAAGATAAGTTTTGCACTTTGATAAATGCTAAATCTGACCTTTGGAATGGGGCCTTGCGAGAATGTGGACTTAAGGTATACTGTGCGAAACCTAAGTGAGTCATGGGACTGCTGAAATATCGTCATTGCAAGATCAATGCGGTCCGTTACTGTGCAATCTCCTTTGTTCCGGTCTTAGTCATTTTAATGCCACATAGGGCTGAAGGTTCACACTTTAGAAAAGATTAAACAGCGAACATCAAGTATACAATTAGACAATAGCTCCTGTGCTAGACCTGTTCCTATGCTAGACCTGAGGACAAAGAAAACAGAAATTCTTCAAATCTAAGTTGATATTATCAGAACAGGTCCTGCTTGTTAAATGTCAAACAGGAATCAGCCTGTCCCACCATGAGCGTCCTGGAGCCAAGACTTTTCCTTGTGGTTCATGGTATCCCACACTGGAGGAGTGTGTTTGATGACACCATCACACAGACACGTTTGCACTTTGTGAAGCGTTTCACAAACTATGTGAAGATATTTATTTATTTATAGACTTAAAATTGTAGACAACATTGTCCATTGTATATTGTAATTTCTATGCATCTAAGTATTTATTATGAAACAATTTTGTAGCCATCTCAATAGTGTAACCTTCACGATAGTGACGTCCTTGCCATTGAAAAGGTTGCACATTGTTTGTACACAGAAGCGGAACATTCATTATTAACCACTAAACATATTATACACTGAGATTTGGAAGTCCTAAAGCAGCACCACAACACAAAAGTCAAAGATCAAGCTATCAAATGTCTCAAATCACCAGCGGTCTTACCCAAAGCGAAGTACGCAGGTGTCTCTGCCCAACCAGCCCTTGTCCCCTCGAGCCCCTTTCGGCCATAAGATGTCTCCACCGCCTTCATCTCCCAGAATCCTTTGTGACACCGATTTGACCTACCATACCCCCCTCTTTTACACTCCACTGAGATACTAGTCTACATTTTGCTACAGGACATTACTGCTTTTTTTAGCTTTAAAATGTCAGACTCCTGTGAGGTTGGCTAACTATTCTTCCCATTTGGTTAGTGATCATCAATGTGGACAGAATAATCCGGTCCATAACAAGTTGGTAGGTAATATATACAACAATGGGTATACAACAAAGTATAATCACTGTTTACATGTTAAGATTATCTTTATCACTTATACTCCCCACCAACCTGCACTCCATTAACACACCAGCCCTCACATAACTAATTCACACGTCCAAAAATCACACTGCACATGACAGCCAGAGCAGCAGTTTCTGAAAGGGTCGGCCATTCTATTCACATGGGCTTGGAACAAACGCGCACCCGCATGAACACAGTGAATAGATGATCTACACACACATTCTGGGCTCGACCCCCTGGGCACTGGGATGCAGGGTCTCTTCCGAATCTATAGGCCCTCTCGATGGGCACAAGCTCAGTCATGTCACCATTAGGAAAACTGACGCAAATAGACATTTGTAATGAGCCTAATTCCGTGCCAATGCTACCTTGAGGCAATCACAACAGAAGAAGGTAAGTTACACAGCCTTAACCCGTGACACGTAGGCCTACCGCTTCATTTATTTAGACATTTTATTTTAAGTTGATGGTTTACTCACTTCTGTATTCTGATGACGAATAGGCACGGCGATTGGCTAGGTTAACAATTGTGTTTTTTTGTCAAACAGTGGCAACACTATGCAAGTGTGCAACATTATGGTGCAAGTATTTCAACGGCTTTGCTAAGGCTTTGTCAGCGTCGGAATAAAGTATTTTTAGTTTTATGTTTTTTTAGTTTGGGGAGGGGGTTTGGCTCAAGTTAAACCAAATTGTTTCCATGACTTCATACGATATTCCCGAAATGCAATTGTTAGACTCTAAGGGAATATTCCTTTTGTCTTTTGACAGCGAACTGTCAAAATAAACATTATAAATACTGTACGGATTGCAAACCCGATCGGCCGCGGGACGAGCATTGATCGATTTGAAAACTAAAAGAGTTAATGTTGATAATATCTTCAGCCCGTTTTGAGAGGCAGCACTCATTTGAAAACAGTACTTTGAGTTCCCCTCTAAAGAACGCCACGAAGTATTGTACACGTTCACCTTCAAGACACAAGAAAATGCAGGGTCTCCCACTTGTTTCTTTGTAGTGTGGGCTGTATGATACTGTTGTCAATATTAATTTATCTTTGAACTTTCTTACCTTTTATGCAGCCTTTGAGATGTAGAGAAGATTAACCTGAATCCAAAACACTTCCTTGTATGTGTGCGGTTACTGGAGGACCAATAACCTACTTCCCAGGCGTTCTCGTCTCACGAAGGGACGCTTGGGAAGAGATACTCCGGATGAGCGTTATTGGCGATGGAAGGCGATGGCGGGATTTACAGTTGCATGGCGGGGAGAGGCCAGAGAGAGGGAGGGACTTTTGATTATCCCTTTTATTTCCGTTAGATGTTTCGGCTATTGTTAAATCATTCTTCAAAACGACATATTGACATCAAAGATACTGTGTGGTTGTTATTTTTCTTTGCATCGTATTCTTCTCGCCCCTTGTCTGTTAAATGGCGTAGACAGCTCATTGGAATAAAGAGACCGGAAGTGTTGTTGCGGTAGACCGGTGTAACGCTACAATTGAGGAGACTCCCTAAATCTACATGCTCACGGAAGACTGATTCCGTCAATCATTGGAAAAGCCAACCATCAGACAGACAATGATAAAATCCCGCCTCTTGTGTTTATTTTGCCATCAAAACGTGATATGCATAACCTCTGACCTCTGTTATTACTGTCACAACTTCAAAACTAAAACGTTACCGTGTACAGCTTTAAGCACCAATCCGGTTTACGAAAATATATATTTGTACATTCTAACTTGAACACTTTTTTGCACATAGATTAAAAAAAAAAATGCGATGTCATTCCATTATTTGTCCTGCACAAATACATAACCAATAACACGGCTATTTACAACCACACGATTTACTGGGCTCTTAAAAAAAGAAGAAATACATTCCTAACCATATAAATCCATATTGATAACTACTTTCGCCAAGAACCGATTACCTAAACTAAACATAAATAAAGCAAAATGTATGCCACAAGCCTACTTTTTCTGCAACGTAATTTACTGTCAAGCAGTAGCCTACCATCAGCACACCACACCTGGTATTGACCAGCAGAGGGCGCCCATGTGCAAGGCCCCCATACAAGAAGAGTATGTAGGCCAGGGTGTTCTACACAGCGTTATTTACCCACTTTGTTGAACTTAATTCAACAGAAGCATTATGAACGTTTCTGACCTTTGTTATCGCTGTCATATTTTATTTCATTTTTAGCATTAGCATTGTTTGATGTGTCTGCTATAGATTTGTAACTGTGTTCTTACATTAAACATTTTTAGCTGTTAGTCATAAACTGTATCGTATTTGTATACGTATGATCTGTTACTATCTATAATTTATCATTAAAAATTATAACTGAAAACAAAAAAAATATTATTTATTTTGTTTAATCATATTTTTAGTGCAGCAGAAAAAAATGCAGTGCTTTATTGAGTAGATTAACGATTTACATAAAAAACAGCCACAACCACAAACATATGGATGACTGGAGGGCGGAGGCCCATAACAGGGAAAACCATGATAAGGTACCCTGAAAACATCATTGTCAAGGCAAACCTAAAACAGTTATTCCAGGGTAGGCCCTACCATGCTTAATGTTTGAAAACACACTAGTTTGACTCAAAAGCATCCAAGTATACAAGACTCTACCAGATACTTTAGATGCATGCTGGGGGAAAGATAGCGTAACCCAAACAGATGTTCCAACCCTGACATGACACAAACCATCCCATGTTGTGCTGGGATTTAGTGGCGGCCTGCCTATTTAAGGAGACCTGCAGGGCTTGGACCTAACAAACAATAGAGTGTATGGTTCGTAAAGCTCCACCATTCTCTTCACTCCCTGCAGTCTTTCCAGATACCCCTCCACCGCCACAGGCAGCCTCCTTTTTTTCTCCTTCTAAATAAGGCAGCCGTATCGTAGTTCCTGTTAATTCAACCATGTTCCCAAACATCCTCTAGCCGAGCTTGTTGCATTAGCAAGCTGGAGCTTGTGCATTCTTTTCCCATGTATGGAGAAATGGCCCGAACTGGGACGCCTCTGTTTGGGATGGCCTGACCACGCCATTGGCTGGTGCAGAAGGGGGAGGGGCAGACAAGGAGTGTGCTGCTTTAAACAAACTCTTCAGGAGCTCTGCCTGTTTCCCTTACCACCGCTGTGTCAGACTGAGACTGAAGGGGGCCGACAGACTCTGATAAATCATTTCCTGAAGTCAAGGTGAGGCAGTCTCAACTTCTACCTCTTTGTTGTCTTTATATTATGATTGAAGATCAACAACAGGGTCCAGGCCGTTTATGATTTATTTACTGAATATCTGGTCGTAGTGGTACAGTGGTTGTGGTTCACTGTCAGAATAGAGGTGGTCCTGAAGGGGATGTAAAGCTACAGAGAACTACTGAGAGGACCTAAGTGTGAGAGGGTTGATGCTGACATATTGGATCATCTCTTGATGAGGATGGAGGTCATCATCAACCTGTGTGTGTGTGTGTGTGTGTGTGTGTGTGTGTGTGTGTGTGTGT
This sequence comes from Melanogrammus aeglefinus, assembly GCA_900291075.1. Classification (NCBI taxonomy): domain Eukaryota; kingdom Metazoa; phylum Chordata; class Actinopteri; order Gadiformes; family Gadidae; genus Melanogrammus; species Melanogrammus aeglefinus. Next base: position 147,098 of record OLKM01000043.1, read on the forward strand.
GTGTGTGTGTGTGTGTGTGTGTGTGTGTGTCTGTGTCTGTGTTAATTAAGTAATTATGAAGGATTTTACAAAGGAATTCCACTACACCCCTGACCCATTTCGATTCCTCGCTCTCTATGAGTCTAGTTCACTAACCCAGACACATACAAGCCTACGTAGAGACACACAGAGCAGCTGTCAGGACACTCTTTTTATAGATGGTGAGAGGGCTCGCATGCAGCTTGACTTTGTTTGCATCTAGAATTCCTGGCTGTTGGCCCCTTAGTCAGAAGTCCCTGTTAACACCAGTGACCTCAGGTCTTAGGTTAGGTCGGAGATTGACTGCTTGTTGATTTCATGGAGTGTGTCGTATGTGTGTCTTAACCTGGGGGCTGTGTCACCAAGGAAGATATCGAGGGAGAAGCACATTTCAATTCAAGACACAAACTGATTGCATTCAGTGAGATCAAAATGTTTAACATCAGCCGGTATTTAGATATGAATTTAAAAGTAAGAGAGATATGTAGATATTGGTCCATGAGTTGGTGTTTTTTCTTAAACTTTCATAGTCCAAGCTGTGAAACATAAGAATCCAGATCTAAGTGAACCTATTCACAGAGTGTTACAAATTCTGCACATGTTCAGGTAAACCTACTCATCTGATATCTTGATAAATGTACTAATCAGCCCTTCTTAGCAGACTGCAATCTTCTCTCTCAGGAGAAAAGCAACAGATAAGGGCCGAATTCCCAAATTCCAATACCTTGACTGCACAGAATGCTTACTTTAGTCACTTCAACCAAATGACCACTTAAAAACCTAACTTGCTAGCATTAAACCAAGACACGGCATGTTCAGCTTAATGGCTCATTAGTGGCCTCAACCAACAGGGTGGTTGAGAGAAAAGAAAAGAATTTAACATTCCACTGTTCCTGAAAACAGCGTAAATGGGTAGTTGAGTGATTTTGCTGTGGTTCATAGCATCTAGGAGAATGGGTGGGAATTTGGACAGCAGCTCATAAACCTTTCAAATCTTTCTATCTTTTGATCGAAAAGGAGGAACAGGATGCAGTGAAATAATAAATAATCAAATTGACTTGAATAACATAGTTATGGAGGAACAATGTAACTTTTCAAGTGTACTATGTCATGACTCTGTCCAGAATAGCCCATTACCTCACAACAAAAGTACTTTGAAATAACTCTTACTTATTAGAAACTATAGTCACATTATAAGTGTAACTACCTATTCAGATGTAGGTAGTGTAATTCCAATGTGATGTTATACTTTATATGTAAAGTAGTATATAATCAGCTGTTATCTTGTCATTCATGAATAATTTTCTTACTTATCTAGCAGGATTGTATGTTCTGCGATAAGTCACTGGTTATGGCCTTTTGCAAGAACAATAGGACCGCTGATACATTCTCTTGCTACAGTGCCAAGCGTGTTATATTAATGAGAATTTCATGCGGCTATCATACAACAGTCTACTTGGACGGAGCTGTTTTGTGTGACTGAACAATGTAAAATGGACTTTAAAACAGCTTTGATACCATTTCCTGAGAATTGTTAATCAAACAGACTATTATGCAGTGAGTCAGACCGTATGTAGATTAGGAAACGCGATGCACACCTTTCCGTGCCATTTTCCCTTAAATGAGCACAAATAGAGGATTACAATATACAATTAACATTGACATTTTAAAGCAGTGTTTTTTTCAGTGGTTCTGTGGCACATAACATTTTTAAAATGTTGCCTCTTTCTGCATGATTTCTCACGTTGGCTTTCTGAGGCCTGAGGTGTTTGACTCATCTGGCGTCTCACCTGCTCATTTCTAAACTAACCAGACGGCTGATACGGCGCATCAGACATGACGATATCACCGAGCATGCCCACACACACGCACACACAGAGGCTGACGGACGCAAACTTGTCAACCGTGCATATAAATAAACGGGACTGACAGGTTTAATTCTGCCTGCCTCTGCTGCCATTTTCACAGTCAATATAAGCAATACACCCGCTGAGGGGGACAGCAATTGTGAGCGAACCCTACTCTCGCTCTACGATATCCATTTTGAAACTTTGCAGGATTATATCAATTCTAAGCAGACTATTTACGTGCAGTGCATAATACACCCTACCTACTTTGGTCCTTCCACAGGCACTCCTCCAGCCGCCATCATGTCCAGCAAGCGCACCAAGAGCAAGACCACCAAGAAACGGCCCCAGAGGGCCACGTCCAACGTGTTTGCCATGTTTGACCAGTCCCAGATCCAGGAGTTCAAGGAGGCCTTCAACATGATCGACCAGAACAGGGATGGCTTCATCGACAAGGAGGACCTCCACGACATGCTGGCCTCTCTTGGTAAGGGTCCTCCACCATCACTCTCCATCCAATACCTCTGACCTTGTTTGGGTCTGGGAAGAAGTCGCTGGGATAAGGGTTGTATAGCATTGTGACACTTAATGATAAAGCCAGCGGTAGAACCGCCACCAGAACAGAACAACTTTAAGCTGGTATCTCCTGCTGCTTCTCCTTCCCTCAGGTAAAAACCCCTCTGATGAGTACCTGGAGGGCATGATGAGCGAGGCCCCGGGACCCATTAACTTCACCATGTTCCTCACCATGTTCGGAGAGAGACTCAACGGCACAGACCCAGAGGACGTCATACGCAACGCCTTTGCCTGCTTTGACGAGGAGGGATCTGGTGAGACCATAGAAACACCTCAGAAAGTTTAAATTGGTTTGTCATGGCATTAATAGAGCCAGCATGAAAGCTGTTGCAAAAGAAAAGTATCGACACATGTTGGCATCACAACTGTCAAAAGCATAGCATGGTCCATTGAACTTTAAGGGTTCAGCTTTTGGTTTTGGATTTTTTTTTAAAGGTGGGAAAAAAAAAATCCCATTCGGTTGATGTTGACTTTGCCACAGCTATTGGGATTTGGGTGGGGCATGATATAGCATTGAGTCTAACGGGGGGACGGTAACTGTGATTTCAGGTGTGATCCATGAAGACCACCTCAGAGAGCTTCTGACGACAATGGGGGATCGCTTCACGGACGAAGATGTGGACGAGCTGTTCAGGGAAGCGCCCATCGACAAAAAGGGCAACTTCAACTACGCAGAGTTCACTCGCATACTGAAACACGGCGCCAAGGACAAAGATGACGAGTAGAGCAGTGAGACACGTCCATTTGATACCAAGAAAAAAAAAAGTGTGTCGAGTTCAATTTGGAATCCAGGTTGTTCTAAAACACAACTTTAAATTTTGCAAATGTCAATATCGGTCATGAGAGGTAAATCACAGTATATCGGCATCTCAACAGGTCGATAACAGCTTATTATGCCTTCTTGCTCTTCACCTCGCCTGGATAGGCAAATTGGTTATCCAAAAAGGGAATGGCCACATTGCTTTAACTACTAGCAATACAGGGTATACTTCTATTTTATTTTTTTACTCGTAATCTCTCCAAATATGTATGTGGGCTGATAACCCATAAGACATTCCACCACAGGCTGGTGTACCTTAAAGATGACATTATACTACCAGGTGTGAGTGTGATTAGCCTTTACAAACGGTTTTGAAAATCTGCCTCTTCTGACATCACAAGTGGGACTGTCCACCTAGTTGCATGACCGATAGATGAGCAACGTTTGCTACTGTCCACTGGGTAGGCTGGTAGGTGGTCTATCTAGCACTAGGTGGACATGCCCACTTGTTAAGTCAGAAGAGGCAGATTTTCAAACGGCTTGTAATGGCTTATCAAACTCACACCTGGTGTTAAGTCCCCTTTAAAAACAAAACATGCAAGTTTTAAAGTTTGAAGGATGACGATTAGAGATGTTTCACTCTTGCGTCATTTCCCAAAGTGTATGGTTACTCATCTAAAGCATCATGCCCACATAGTGTTTTGCCGAGAGGAAAAGTAGGTCTGCACATTAAGAAGGGATTCAGCTGTTAACAGTAGGATGTCAAGATTCATTTGAAGACTTAAATGCATCAGTATCAGCCTTTGGCAGATACTTTATTCTATCAAAAATGTCATGTTTTATGTCAATCATGTTATGAATTCAGTGCCAATTTGTGCTTTTCTATGGAAATAAAAATTGTTCCCATCCTTAAAATAAATCTTGTTTGGCTCAGCTGGCACAATATCTAATCCATTAGGTCGGCGGAAAATGACATTACACGTCAATATGCTGCACAACATCAAAGAGTCTAGAAGTCACATTTACCAAAAAAAATGAAGTTTATTTCTCTGAAATGCTCATAGAAAAGACATAATTAGAGTTTAAGGCATATATTGCACAGACTATAGTAAAGTTATTTATGTTGAAGAGGACATGTTCCCTCGATCCTAGGTTTAAGGCACAGTAGCCAGTTATACTGCCCATGGTAGTTCACAATTCATAAAATGAACTTGAAAACATCTTTAAGAATTCATTTGGTTGTATCAAAGCTACTTAAATCATGCCAGAAAATAAAAACAAACGAAAAAAACTACAAGAAAATCGAACCACATATTTACATGCTTTATCACACCGTCTTTCCTCAAAGTGTCATTTTGCATCGTATAACTGGCAATAGAAGCTATATAAAAAGAACGTTGTCTGCCATACCCATAGTACTCTAATAAGCCAATTCCAGTATAAATCACCAGCAATGGGTTGTCACAGTGGCATGATGTAGTGTTATGAGTCATCACTATCTAGTAAGTATTAAATATATAGATATATATATATAAAGTCTGTTTAAGTCCTCAGCCTGACCATAACCTGTGTAATTTGAGGTATTAAACATTCTCCTATGAACAACTCGCCATCATGTACTCGCATGCATTTAATATAATTCATGATGCAACCACTGAGCGGTGGGGGGACCGTTAAGTCAAAATGAACAAAAGAAATAACTTTGGGGATTGTGCTGAGCAGTATTCTATCAATTACAGATCGTGTTCCTGTCATCTACATGCAGAGGTTTAAAGTAAAAAAAAGGCATCGCAAAGCAAAAAAAAAAAGAAAAAAATACAGAGAAATGAAAAGACCCAAAATGACAGTTCACGTAATGTTGCTACAGTAAATTCACATAGGAACCCAGCTTACTTACAACTGTTAATACAGCTCTAGTTTTCAGATACATAGTGATGCTTTACTTAAAGACAGTTTCATGGAAACTACGACCTTAGATGCAATGATAAACAATTCTATAGAACCCGTGTCACTACAAACAGAGTTGGGAGCACTGTCGAGAACGCATGAGTTGGTCTCCCAGTACCGCTGAACAAAAAAAGTTGAAACAAAACAAAGCAATCAGGTGTTCAGTTAAAGCTGCGTCTGCTACATTTGCTTTGCCAAGACACTTTACATGATTGAAGACACACTGGTTTGAAACACTTTGACCAAAAACCCAGGAAAACCAAACTGGGAAATTCCGGAACGATAATACAATCTCTTCTATTGAGCCTGAAATATTTGTACGCCACATCATGTAATGGAAGTTGCAATAAAATAAAAAATAAAAATGAAAAGCGAAAAGATGGTACATCTCACAGCATGGTTTGAGTTTCATTTCCACTTCAGCAGAGACAAGAGCCTGATGACATCATGTCGTTGGGCATCTCGCATTACCACAAAACATTGATTTCTGTAACTGGACCAATGTGGTGCAACCCCCCCCCCCCCCCCCCCCCCTCCATTCACACATAAGTGTGCCCAAAAACAAGGAAAAGGTTCAGAGGAACCTCAAACACACCTTCTGACTTTCCGTAACAGAGCCATGAACATACATTCCATCCTCATATATATATATATATAAATGTATGTTTGTACATCTTTCAGAATACTGTTTGCCGAGACATGATGCTAAAAAATGAAATGACAGAATACGCTCTGATCCGGGCCCTCCATAAAGGGGGGGGGGGCTATTTCTGAGAGTAAGGGGCGAGGATCGGGAGGACTGGGATAAAACGGACCGCCGCTTAGGAAGACATCAGAGGATGGCAGGAGGGGAGCGAGAGCGAGACGGGGACAGGCGCAGCGGAGGCATCTCATGCAGCCAGACCCACTGCAGTACAATCAATTTCTCCTCTTCCCCGTCCGCTCCCACAGGGTGAAGGGTGGGCTGGGTGGAATGATCAGAACAATTGGGCCTGCTCCCCCACCCCCCACCCCCAAAAAAATTCAAATGAAAAACACAATATCTAAAGTGCACAGCTATAGTGGAGCATGATGCTTTTGTGACCCATGGAATAAACTCACATCTGCCTTTTCTTCTTTAAGACTGGTGGGGAATGATTAAAAAAAAGGCCTCCTGGCAGGTTATCAAATACTATTTTATAATACATTCAATTCAGTTCAGCACTGCTACTGAAGAGGCTGGCTATGCTGGCAGTTACACCCATTTAAATTTGTAACGGTTTTTTAGAGCTTTTTAACCCTTTACTCAAACAACATGGAAAGGGCGAAGACGGAACGGGAAAATGGCGCACTGAATGAATACATTTTGCTTTCTGGAATGTTGGTTTGGAAGGATGCCGTTAAAATGTTTTCACCAAACAGCAAATGCCTACATCAGGGGGTTCTATTTAAAATGCTAAAAAATGTTGCTCGGGAAAGCGAGTCTTTAAAACATGACTATTTTGCACCGCCCTTCTCTTCATCCAAGATTGCAAGCATGTAATCCAGTTCTTCTCCTCCTACAAGCTAATACTTAATCTAACAAATGATGTGGTTACATTCTCCTATATACAACGTTGGCCAGTCTTTTGACAGTTCAGACCCCTGTCCTTGTGTAAGGTACACACGCGTCGTCCACGCACAGAACAGTCTCCCTATTCAGTTCACCGGTTCACTCACTGCACGCAGGCCGTGCTGCGGGTTCCACACGGTGGGGATGGCACTCTTGACCACAGGGTGGGCCGAGGGCTGCCTGGCGTCACCGTGGACGACGCCCCACACACTGGGCCCCGCCGCAGCACTCCTCTGGGTGCTGCTGGTCGGGGTGTAGGGCGCGGCCTGGGAGGTCGTGGGGAGGTGGGGAACCTGACCCAGGGCTGGGGTAACGGCTTGGCTGGGTGAGGAGGCCGGGGTGGAGGAGGAGGGCGGACGCATGGGGGCTTGGCCCGAGGCAGACACTGGGGTGTGGCCGGGAGACGCAGGCGAGGACAGGGTTCTGCCGGGAGAGGGGCTTGGAACTCTGACCTGGATTAATGGGGATTGGTGGAACGACGAGTTAAGGACTTTCTTGGAGGCCGGGATGGGGGAGCAGGAAGGAGAGACTCCAATGAGGCCCAGAGTTGGGCTGGAAGCCTGGCTAGAACCGATTAAGACTTGGTGAAGCACTTGCTCAGCACCAGAAGGTGAACTACGAGCTGCGGGGCCAGATGGACCAGAAGTAAATGTTGTGGAGACCGGAGCCACACTGGAGCTTGAGGTCATAAGTGGCTCCGAAGCCGGGGCCACAGAGCGGATAGAGGTGGGCTTCTGCGAATGAGGTTGTTCTGAAACGGGAGTGGACACTGGCATCGCGATGCCTTGGTGGGCGGGCGAAATTGGAGATGGATGAGGGCTTGTGGATCCTACTATGGACATCTGCACAGCGCTGTAAGGGACCTTGGCCATCGAGTGAGGAGACTGCCATGGAGAAGAGACATGGATAGAATCTAGACATTGAGCTGCCACTACAGACACCGGTACCGCAGCCCTCATGGGGTCAGAGACGGGAGGAGACCGTCAGGACCATGGCCTTCTCCATGAGACTCTGCACTCGGGAGGCTTCCATCACTTGATGGCGGTCCTCGGGCGGCGGGGTGGGGCTCATCTCGTCGGCGCACGGCGCCTCCAGGGGCTCCGTCTTCACAGCGGACCTGCCCTGGCCCTCTATGAGCCGCTTCATGTTCTCCTGCTCCGCGGCCCTCTGCAGGGCTGCGTCCACCAGAAGCCGCAGGTCACTGAAGTCCTGGGTGGGGAACAGCTCCGGCGGCGTGGGCGGAGGCGTGTTGAAGAGCCCGCTGTGGGGGCTCGAGGCAGACCCCGTGCTGGTGATGACCGTGGCGCCGAGCCCCCGCTCCTCCGCCTCCTTCAGCAAACTCTGGGTGTCCAGCCTCATCAGGGCCTGCACCGCTCCCTCCCGGCCGGGGTAGCCGCCGCCGGTCAGGATGGCGGTCGCCGTGTTCCCCAGGAGGCTGAGGTCTAATGTGGGGGCGGACCGGATCACGGACGGCCGGGGTTGGGCCGGGGCCGAGGGACTCCCCGGGGACATCGCCGCGCCCAGGGAGGTTGGCGAGCGGCCCTCGGACTTCCAGCCGACTCGGCGGGAGATGGTGAACTGGGTTGGGTCTTTGCCGTCCTTGCGGAGCAGGTCGGGGAGAAGGCGCCGGCGTGCATTGATGAACCAATTGCAGATCTAAGAGGGACAAAAAAAAGGAAGAAAATAAGGCAAATTGTAGATTTCAGAAATGATCAGTAAAAATCCCCAGTGTATCCATTTCCACTGTGCAGGCCTTTAAAAATGTTGCTTTTGTTGCAGGCCTATTTCATAAATGTGATGCGTCGAGAGAGGCCGGGTTCAGAGCTGGACCCACAAATTAACCAAGGCGTTTCTTTGAAGATCAAAAAACCTCAAAAGGCCTGTTATTTGGAGTTGCAGAGTTCCACACACACACACACACACACACACACACACACACACACACACACACACACACACACACACACACACACACACACACACACACACACACACACACACACACACACACACACACACACAGGACTAGGATTTGCTTGCACCCCTTCTAATAGACCAATTTAAATTTGTGTATATTCTGAACATTTATAAAAAACATGCAAATGATAGCCGGCCTTCTGAACTTAATTTAAAAAAAAAATTAAGTTTTAGAAAAAGAAAAAAATGTTAATCAGAAAAAAAGAACTTGTTGAGACTAAACACACCACAGTCTGGAGCATTTAGGCCGCTCACGTGATAAGGATGAACAGGGATTTTGGTGGCGGCCTTACCTGCAACACAGACAGGTTGGTCTGGCTCGAGAGGCTCAGCTTCTCTTGCTCAGAGGGATAGGCGTTGAAACGATGATCGTAGAGCCAACTTCTGAGAACCTGCACCGCCTCTTTGGGCAGGTTGCCACGGCGACGGCGCTTCCCCGACAGCCCTCCACCTGACAGGTCGAGGGGCGAGGAGTCATCGCTGTCCGACATGGCCGACGAGAGCTCGTGCTCTCTGAGGCGCTCCTCTTCTAGAGCTGTTGAGTGAGTGCCAGCCGTCAGTTTATAGGTACGTAGTCCCATTACTCAAATACCACTTTTTTATAAAAGAAATGTAAAAAGTGGCTCAATGAAAAGTTTTCATAGCAAAAAATTCTAGGGAGAAACAGATGCTAAATTCTTGTAGATGACATTATCTTATAGTGCAAGTTAATTGTGGTAGCCAATGCCTGTTAAAATATATACATTATCTAAATACCATCGTTTAAAAACCCTGATTAAAATCCTTTACGTTTTGACATGTGGGGTTTGAGTATGGTTTTGTATCTACAAAAAGGCTAAGTCCTAAATAAGCTACTTTTATTATAGATAGTGATGAGACTTTTTCAAACTATGGCTGGCCAGTGGCCATTGGAGGGAATCCCTTCAAATGGAGCATGCCTTATACCAATTGGGGGGGGGGGGGGGTTAGAATGCAGCAAATGTCTTTCTCTGGGCTTTGGTGAAACCTGACCCCTGGGGCAGTGCCTGTCTTCACAAAGGAGATTGTGTGCATATCAACATCACAGTGGTCAGTAGCCTAGGAATCCATTGACCATGCAAAAGGGGGCTGTCTTCACCTCCAGAACTATCAGTGTAGCTCTGACTGCCAGAATAGTTGACCAAGTTTCAAATTCAAGATTCCTTTTTCCGTAAACAAAAATATATTTCCACAGCCCATGTATAAGCAGCAATTTTACACGAATCGAGAAATGTGCGGCTGGGTAAATGTTGAAATTTGAATGGCTAGGCTGGTGATATGTAAAGGGCATTTGTATTACAGTATTTTCGACAAACGTCAGTGCAACATGTAGTGGGATATCAGTGCCTCAGATTGAACAGCAACTGCGTCTGACGTTATAGCGGTCCTGAGTAAAACATGCGCAAATGATCCAATTGGTAACTTCCATCAATGTCTAAATAAATGCAATACACCCCAATACGCCAATAAAAAGAAATCAGCTGAAACTACGACTTTATGTATTCGTTTATTGTGCCATTTTTAAGACGTGATTGTCTCAAATCAAGCCAAGTTGGCCATGCGTTAAAACTTTGCTTCGTTAAGCTTGTTGACATTATCAGAATGTCATTAAAGTCTTGGTTTTAGGATCTATCCACTATTTCCTCCAGACTGGGTTTCACTAAGAAGACAGCTTCAGTTAAAGCAGTCATGCAGCAAGATGGATGCAAAACCAGTCAAAAAGCCACCAACCAGAACAAGTCCGACAAAGTGAAAAAGTACAAAATGTACCATTGATTGTTTCGGTTTTCTGCCAGGGGAAGTAGCAATGGAAAAGTCAAAACTAAGTAATATTTACATCGGCTAGCTTACTGTAGCGAGGCTATTTCACATGATCCCTACTGTCAAACCAGCCAACCTTATGGAGGGGCATTGTTTACAAAATGTCCCTCGAACGACATACCAACACGTTGGTAACAAAGAAAGCCGTGATCCTATGAAACACGAGCATGTATTTCAGGGGATTTCCACAGAATATGCATCACATAGTAGATGATTAAACCCAGCGTACTGGTTCAAAATAAAAAGTCGTATACGAGTCGACGGCGTGTCAGTGGGGATTGAATACACGACTGACGAAGTTTGAATTTTGATGTTCCGAATCACGGTCGAGCCTCGACTTGATTAACCAGCCGTGATGTCTGGAGGGAACAGCGGGAATGAAATTTGATCGTAAGAGCCATTGGCGAAGATTAACGTGAGCTTTTTTAGGAAATACAATATTGGAGGGGACTTTTAAACGAGACGTGTTTAAATATCGCCAAAGCGCACAAAGAAAGCGAAGAAACGCACACGCTCCCGCTGCGTGCACGCCACTTCTCTGACGCGCCGCCAGATGGACACCATGCTTGAGATAACTAGCTAGTTAGCCGTCCCTCCAAATTCAAACACAAACACACACGCTGCATTTGCTCCAAAACAAAAAAAAACACATTCCGTTTAAAACCCCACACCAAACACAAAGGGCTCGAACAAGTAGTACAGTTTCGAGGGGTTCAAGTTTAAACACAGAGCTGAAAACACGATGAAATCCCCCCCTTACCTCGTTTGAACGGTTTCATTCTTTGTTGATGGCTTGCTTGAAAACACGCAGCTGTCGAAGTTCCTCGTACAATGCTCGTCCGCCGCCAGACGTTGACACAGAAGGGGGATTTTCTTGCGAGGCGCTCAGGATGCCGCGCGTTTTAGGAAACGTAAACGTGTGGGTCGATTCTATGCCATGTACGGTTCACAGAAGAGTCCTTCCATTGCATTCCTCTTACTGCCAGAACAAATGTTTTTTTGATTTGTCGCTTGTTCCCTTTACCTGCGCGCAGCAGCGCCAGCTCTATGCCAATCTTGACAGCCGGAGCCGAACTAATCCCTCCTCCTAGGCGAACGTGATCCAATCACGGCTCGCAGTTTCTATCAGACAGTCTGTGTCATCAGTCCCCGATGACTGATGGACAAACCATTTCATTCAAAATTCAGTAGCCTGCAGTTATCGTGGAGGGCTGTCATTTATATTCTTCTTTTACTGACATTTAATTTTGATGTTACGCAGCAGCATCGCCCCATGTATTCGATTGAATTGAAATAGTGATTATCTGCATCTGGTAGTGTGCTACCATGGCTGCATTACACGGAGGCATTTTACGTAACGTTAATAGAAACGTTACATAAACCATTTCAAACATGGGGAGCTGTGATTAAGTTTGACGACGGTCCCCGTACTATTTTGCGTCATGCTTCTATTTGGAGACTTTTTAACCAAATGACATTGTCAATTGTATATGAATGACCATACATTGAAAGATAACGTGCAGTCTTTTCAAAAGCATTCCAAGAAAAAAGCTATTGGATTGATCGAGTATTTGAGAACATTAATAATAAATGACATACGGGTACTTCACCCCTGATGATTGCTGGGGCCTTGCCTCTCAGCGGGTAGGGATTGTCAAGCAATATCCAGTTACATTTAGGTCTTCGCAGGAATGTGTTTGTAAACAAATGTAGTTCACTGGTCGTTTTGTTATTTAATATCCTCGGATTCTGGAGATAGGTTGAGTAGCCTACATCCACCAGTTACTAAATAAAGGAGACAACACAAGTATCAGCAAACGAGGTAAACCAAGAGTCAACAACATATCCACAAGTGAAACTTTTGAGAAAGTATTGTGTGCATTTTATTTAATTTGACCTCTCACCGTTATACATGGGACCACCCTTTAAAATAGTATAAATACATCTAGCATTGCAAAAGATGAAGCTTTTCAAACTGTGTCTCTTATATACAGAGTGATTTATAACAGGCATGGGATAACATTATTAGAATGTATTTATTATCAAAGAACCCATGTACTTATCTTTAGTATTGCACATATACGTTTAATGTTAACAGAGAATAGCGAGAACAAATTTAATAAATCTATATTTTTATATAAACAACTCTTTCAGCAACATGTTCACCTCATAACACGTTTATACCAAACCCCCTAACACCTTGGCAAACACATTCTCTACATATAGCTTTATCGATACCAAACAAATCCTACTCATTAAAATATGTGCTTGTTTTATAAAATATTTCCTCTAGGGTTTGTAATGCTACATCTTATCTCCTGCTGATTGAGCATAGATTTGTATGCCTCCAAGTTTTCATATCCCACCCAGTGGCAGTCAGCAAAATTATTGGCGGTAGTTTCAATTTTTTTTTTCCTAGTTGGCTTTTCTACAAGGCAGCATATGATGTTGTACTCTAACCTAGATCACTCTCTCCAGCTAGGTGTACCTGTCCGTCTCTGACGTTGCTTTGCTTGTTGCCCATCATAATCAACAGAGACTTCGGTGACCGCGCGCGCGCACATGCACACACACACACACACACACACACACACACACACACACACACACACACACACACACACACACACACACACACACACACACACACACACACACACACACACACACACACACACACACACACACACACACACACCGGAAGTGGGGTGAATATAAATACAAGACCTTGCATGGATGCTGAAAAGAGACAACGGGTGCTGCTCACTTTTTGTGAAATGTGATATATTTAAATACAAATAAAAGGCAAGCAATTTAGGACCTGGGGGATAGTAGGGACAGGGAGTTGAAAATGGGGCCCCTTGACAAAAAAGCTTGGACACCCAAGTGGCGACCGGTAGTACTGAACTGTAAAGGGCAATGAAAGTGTCCGCAGGGCCTTTTGGTCTGTATTATTTGAATTTGAATTTCTGGTGTCCAAAGTTACGCTTACATCCCATTGGTCATTATTAGGATTTGTGCATCTGCATCCAATGAGCCTTGCATAAGAATACATGACCCAAAAAATGTTTAAAAAGGGATTTTTTTGTTGTTGTGCACATTAGTTTCTGCCATGTGCATGATACACAGTTGGTTTTACATAGAGTATTACGTATCTTCAATTTAAACGCAAGCAAATGCCCAAAAAAGAAAGCAAAGGACGCAGGCAGGAGGAGCTATCACGGGACCATTATCAACTTCAAATGAGCCACTGGGAAAACAACACAAGCACACAATGGAACCGTTTGGATCATGGATAGACCTCTCCAGGAAGTGGACCAGGTGTGTCCCATATATTACTGTGGCTGACAAGTGTGTATTGCAATGGGATCCTTGTATAAAGGAATAGATATGCCTCCGTCACTTGGCTGCCACTCACATTCAAACTCAAGTCTTCTTAGGCTAGGAGCAGCAATGCTTGTCATCCACGTTGTGATAGTTCAGATCAGTGCACACTATAATAGATGCGTTTGCAGAAGATAGAAACTAAAAAAAACACAAACGTTTGCATTCTTACAATGAACACGATACATTTTCAACTTGCATTCAAATGATGGACCATGATTATCCATATTTCAACCAACAAAACTACACAGAGAAGAAGTTATTTCTCAGGTTAAAATTAATGAACCTCATATAATCAATGTACCCAAATCACACCATTGTGCAGTTGATGTGGCCTTTGTAAAAAAAACAGACAACTGTAATTCACCCCACCTAAAGTGATTGGAGTTAAACTTGTCAGACACAGACAGACATGGCTTTCTCTGGAATTCCATTGGAGCTGACAACAGAGGACAAACGGGACAAAAGATCTTGAAGGTGCTAACGACGCTAGGACTTTCACACCCCCGAGCCATTTACCTTAGTGAGTCATCCCCATCAAATACAACAGCACACAAAGACCGGCCATCAACTGAAAGCTCTGACTAGGAGAGAGTGAAAAAGCCAGCTTGTTGTTGGCTCTTTCTCATTCAAAGCCCAGCCCAACATTTTCTGGATCACAGTGGGTGAGAGGCAAAGTATTAGAGCAGCCGTAGGGTCGCCTACTGGGTCGCGTTGCATTTATTCAACACAAACAATGACACTGGGGGCTAGTGGTAGTTTGCCGTCTGACAGACTGTGCGGATGGGCCCAATTGAGATGGAGAGGAAGAAGTTTCACCCATACTCGAGACCCTCTAAACATGTTTTGTGTTTTACGTGGGATAGTGTATGTCTAGTGTGAGACAAAACTGTCTAGTGTTTGTTACAAAACAACAAAAAAACAACAACAACGGCTTAGCCTGGGGTTGCATTGACAACGGCAGCCCCCCCTTGGGAAGGGTGACTGCAATCAAGATTTAGAATATGTTAATGCCATCTAAATAGAGGGAGGGGGAAGTGTCACTGGAGAGCTGGGGCTTGAGGAGAAAACGTGCTACAACACCGCCACCCTAACCTGGGACAGAGTGGGACACGCCCTTATTGGCATCAACTCATGAATGAAGAACACGCACACACGCACACACACACAGACACACACATACAACCACCCTCAACAATGAAGCCTGAAGTTAATCATGGTGTTGATGATATTGTATTGATTTTAAGATGTCAATTTGTCTTTGGCTTTACGGCATTTTCCCATTTACAAACAAGCTTCTATATGAATGAATGATGGCAAAGCGCAATGACCAAGACAGGCCATGCTTTCACTGAACTGTTGGCAGAAATAATAATAAAAAAGTAACTTTAACTGCAAATTGATAATCTTGCTGGAGTGATGAGAATACCGTTATATTGATGATATATCAATATATATTTCACTAGGGGTTGGCATTTATAAAAAGTAATATAATGCAAAACAATCTCAACACGCTTTTGCATTGGATTGAGTGATATGGTTCAGTTGAAATATGAATCTTTAGGTGAAGCGATTTGAAGCATTTATTTACCCATTGTATGCTTCACAAAAAGATGGAATGGTGCTGCTACTGAATATCCAAGTCACCAAAACATACATCTCCACACAGAGAAGAAAGAATGCTCTAAAAGGAAGACTTGAAAAGGAATCCAAGAGGGTGTGAAGGAGCTTATTTCCATAGTGCCAGGAAATCTCAGGACACGCAAGCATGGCTACAGCCAGAGATTCTGATAGGATTGCTGATCTGGGTCATCACATTTTCAGCGGGATATGGTTTTGTTCAATATGTACCTACATCTTCTGCCCTAGTATCCTCCATAGTATTTTAAACCATGGATCAAAATATTTTGAAAGGATTCACCATTTAAAAAAAAACTAGCATTAATCTATTTCGTGATTCTGAACACTAATTTAGTTCCATATTGCAAAGCAGAGTTATAATTATGATTCTTCACATAGAAACGTGACCAATGTGAGAAAATTAACAAAGAGACACGGTAGACAAAGTAGACTGAGAGCTTCGTGTATCTGTTGTGTATGTAATTCATGTGATGGCCAGAAGGTGGTGTTGTGCAAAGCTACAGGATAGCCAAGGCCTTGGAAAGACAGGAAGAGGAGAAACAGAAAAGCACACATATTTGACCCCTGTCTGATTAGTAGTAGATCTTATGGCCAAGATAAAATATTCATAAACAGTCTTAATAGAGTTTCTTTAGGAGATAATAATACCAGCGCTATTCATCATCGTTGATATTCAATAGTAGTAACAATAAGTGTTCATCATCAATTAACAACGTGAGTCATCTGAGGTTTCCACCCCCCCCCCCCCCAACCTCATCTAGGTGTTAGATCTAGGGAGTTCCCATAGTCATCAGGGCTCAACTGTGTGGGTGTCCACATTTTAAAACACACTCAGACCCCCAGACCCCCAAACTCAATATCCCTGCAGCGTTGTGTTTTCTGTTACATTTTTTCTCTCCATCTTTTGTTTCCCCGTTTGGTTTCTTCTCCAGGCGTCGGGAAGAACTTAAATTGACAATCCTCTTAACTTCTGAGATAAGAGCATCACCATGGATGACGGCCTCCTCCTCACCCTTCTCCCTGTCCCTGCGGGGGGGGGGGGGTTCCCTCATAGTCTGGTCTGGGCCTCCGGGACGTAGATCTCTATGCTGTCGGCGCTCTCGGTGGCCGAGTTCTGGCGGAACGATGCAGCCTTCTTCGCGGCCAGCAGGCGCTTGCGGGCCTCCTGCCGCTGCTTCTCCACCGACGAGGCGGACGACGAGTCCACACTCTTCTCGCGGCCCAGTACCGGTCGCCCCTTAGCGGGCTTCTTGCCCGTCTCCTGGTCCTGGGGTGGGAGGAGGGATGGTAGGGGAGGGAGTAACAGAGTGAAAAAAGGGGAAAGAATTAGTGATGCGAGGAAATGCAACGTGGACAGTAATTTAGTGTTCCTTCAGTCTTGTAAAGACATTGAAGAAAGGGCATTATTTACGACGAGAGAATTATTAAAACAGTGACATTCACGGTGTACACAATGAACACGGCTGCAGAATTGAAATCAATCAATTTGCTTATTATGGGAAAGGCCTTCTTGGAGACGTCAATGGTGTTGCTGAGACATGAACAATGAACACACACGGCACATAAGACACGGCATCGACATTGCCATAGCAACATCAAGAAAGAACAATCAAGGCACATAAAAATAGGCAGACGGATTCAGGTTTCACACGCACAAAGCCGGGTTAACAAGCTCAAAACAAGAAGGTGAATAAAAACCTGGAAACCTAAAGAAACCTGGAGAGACACTCGCGCGCGCGCACACACACACACACACACACACACACACACACACACACACACACACACACACACACACACACACACACACACACACACACACACACACACACAAACACACACACACACACAAAAGAGCTAGGGATGGATTCTACTGGATGATCCAACACAATTTAATGCAACATGCAAGACAACTTGACAAACCACGACAGACAAACCATTCCACACCGACGACCCCCTTTCAAATATATTTTCCATGCATGTGAAAAGGGGGCGGGGCCTCTCTGACCCATCATGTCTGGCTGCGGGTGGCCCTGATCAGGGGCTCGCCCCTCGGCGGGGGGAACAGGGGTAAGAGTGGGGTAGAGAGGGAGAGAGATAGAGGGAGAGAGAGAAAGAGAGACAGGGGAGGGGAGGGTGACAGTGGCGGTGGAGGTTGAGAGGTGGTGGTGGTGGTGGTGGTGGTGGTGGCGGGAGGAGTGAGGCCGGTCTCGGCGGCTTTCCTACCCCAGCCAGGGTACAGGGCAGCAGGGGTGGGAAGTACCTTCCGCTCAGGGGACGAGAGGGCGGATGTGGCGGCAGCAGCAGCGGCGGCGGCGGCTGGAGGAGGCGGAGGCGGAGCCGGGGGCTGGTTGCCAGTCGTTGGACTTGAGGTGGTAAAGCTCGTCAAACTTGAGGCTGATGTCCTCGATGGAGAGCTGGAGCAGGTCCCAGAAGCCTGCCAGATCCTGGGGGCTGGGCCGCGGGTTGGCGCTCACATTCTGCCCCCCCAACCGGGACACGCGCCATCACGTTAGGTCAAGTAGGTTTGTATGTGTCACGTTGTCATATTTACAGTTGGAGTTAAATTAATCAATTAAGAATGGGTTAAAATGTCTAAAAATATTTTTAAACCCACCCATTAAAGTCAGAAACCATTATTAAATACACCTTTTAACTGGTGAGTCATGTTTGGTGTAAGACATAAAAGAAAAAGAGGAAATAATCTCCCCTTAACTACCACTAGATGGCACTGTGGCACCGCAGCTCTTAGGAGAGACCGGTTCAATTCAAGGGTTGATCAATAAAATCAAGTGAAGCAGGCACTAAACTCAACTTCAAGGCAAAAACAACAACAAATAAGACATTGATAGCTCGCAATTATTACTTCAGAAAAAGAGCGGCGGTCGATATATGGAAAGTCAGCAAAAACCGATGCGACACAATTCCTATTCACAGCTTCTAATTTTAGACATCACACAGCCTTTGCACACCTTTCCTCATAAGCAGCCGATATGCTGCGTAAGGCTGCCTGTGACCAACGCTGCTTATTTGTTAAAGCACCAGAAAGGCTTAAATAAGATGATACAGTGACTCATTTAGAGCAACGGGAAATCATTTAAACGATGATAGGCAGCGCCCCAGCGAGACGAATTAAGCTTCACACAAATGGCTGTTAATAGCACGGTGTCAGCCCGATCAATAGATCAGTGCGGTGGACTGTAGGAGCTGGTCCTGTCACGAGTGTTAGCGAGACAGCTGCCGGACTCCCTGCTCACACTGCAGTACTACTGGCTTTGATGAAAATGAGGGAGTGATGGCAAGACTTTTTAGAAGGTCTTAGGGACTCCTGTATGCTTTCAGTAGGGTCAAAAATGTTGATCGTTTTTGTCCCGAGATGAAAGGGCCAGAGCAAAGCTTTGAATATTAAAGTATCTAGTCAAGGCCTCTGAAAACACATTTTTTCCGCTTCCATTTTCAAAGAAATACACCAACGGTGTAATAGAAAATACACCAAAATGATTTAAAACTCTTGAGTAAGCATGCCAGGCTGATAGTTAAACACTATATTTGATTTAATTAAACTGAACCGAACTAGCAAAACGTCAACACCCCTGGGCCAAGACCACCATTGTTCAAATGTTTCCGGCGGAGGCCCGATGTGTGAGATACAACTGCCCTCTGTAAAGCGAGGTCTTGATATCATTGTTTAGCGAATGCACCGTTTCACTGGTCCATATAGACAGCAAAACATATATATACATTGGTTTTCGGTGACCTGAACAGCAGTTTCGGAATGGACGGGAGGCCAAAATGCAGAGAAAATATGTACATATTCTTCTAATTACCCATATACGTGTGGACGATGGCCTAGTCTACAGTAGTAGCCAACTGTAATGATGAGATGGTTGCCGTGGTAACTTGGTGACCTATGGTGTTGCTTGAATCCCTGTGTTGTGTGCGATTTGGTGCGCGTGTGCTTGCGTGGCTGCTACTGACCAAGTTCTGGTCACACAGCCCCCGGAACTGTTGGAACTTCTGGGTCATGAGGAGCTGGGCACTCCCCACCGCGCTACGGACCTTCCCCAGCACTGCAGAGGACAGATAACACACAACACAGATCACACCAGAACACAGATCACAAAAGAAACCCGGATCACACAAGAACTAAGATCACACCTTTCTTTGATTTCAAATTTGTCCATCCAATATCTTTTGAAACCTGGAGCTTGGATCCTACCAAACGAGAGAAAATGGAGCCCCCCCTAAAGCTTTAGCACAAAGTTACAGACAGTAATGTGAGAGAACATCATCATTCACACCAATAGTCGGTTGCCTTTAAAACTATAAAGCATGAGGAGTCATCGACAGGATTTAGGAAGAGCAGTGACATACATTAATATATACATATATAGAGCGCTTAGTGCAACACTGGCTTAGCTACGACATTAGTATTTTTAAAACCTCCATAGGCTGCCAGGAACATGGTGGGGGCTGATTACAGTGTTTTGGATGGTGGTGTCCTCTTTAAAGTCATCAAGGCCTGTAGAGCGTAGTGTCTGTGCCCATCTCTTTTCTTGCAGTCAGTCACTAGGCAGCCCTCAAAACTGGGAAAACCATTGGTCCTAGTTGACCAATAATCGTTGAATAAATGGTATCGTAATGTGACCTCTATGCCAGTGCTTTAAACTACAATGGAGGATTTTTCCATAACCATCGCACACACACAGACCACCGTAAACAGTTTATACAAAACCAAGCTCTTAGTTTGATTATATGAACTCATGCATGCAGAAAAGTGTTGTTGTTTTCTGTATCTGTGCATGGACATGTTGAATCTCCCAGACTGATGTTGAATCACTAATCTAATCTGGAGGTTTAATCAGTTCCAGGCAAGATTAGTGTAATTCTGAGGGATTACAGGCTTGCTTGTGTGGCAACCCCAGGTATTACCGTCTCATTCCCCCACCCCTCATCCCCTGGACGGAGCTGTGGATCAGGGGTGGGGAGTGCGGGATTGACGGTCAGACCACCATTGGGGCCTCGGTGGAGTCCCAGCATCTTGTTGCTTGTTAAGAGGACACAATGGTATTTTGTATTTGCAAATAATTTGGCTGGACGTGCAGCATTTCTGGGCCAAGTTACTTTGGATGTGGCCTCATTTTTTGAATAATGATATTCATCCTTTGGACTCGGAAGTCGGAATGATGAATGAAGTCTAATTGGCTTGACGTCGTGTTGAAAAAAGGGCCACCCTTTTTCTGCTCTTTCACCGTTTTGTGAATACATTACGACTAGATTTAATATATACCACCTTTCCGTTTAGTATTTTGGCATTTAGCATTTGCCTGTATACAAAGCAACTCTTGTGATTTTATGATTTTGCATACACTTTCCCCGGAGGTTATGCAGGCAGACACACGCTTAGCTGCCTCCAGCTAAAAGTCATAATCGTACCTCTAGACTATACTGCCCTGTTATCGGCTCCAACCAAACTCAGCCTGCAGAATGGTAAGTACGGGGGTGTGTGTATGTGTGTGGGGGGGGGAGTCATACCTTCCTCTGAGATCTGGTTCTCTTTGGTCTCCAGCTCCATCTGCTGGCACCAGCCCTCCATGCGGCCCGTCTCCGCCTGCAGCAGCTTCAGGAACCAGTGGCCGTCTCTCCTGCACAGCGTCCCCCCACCACCGGAACCACCACCAACCACCAGCACCTCCTCCTCCTCCTCCTCCTCCTCCTCCGACCCCAACGCTCCCACTCTCCAGCCAGGGGTCCGGTGGCGGCAGGGACGAGGGGTCCAGGGCGGGGTCCATGCTCTCGGAGAACGAGTCCGAGCTGCTGCGCGTGGTGGAGCGGTTCAGGATCTGCCGTGGCGGGGGCGGAGGCGAGGAGGAGCGGGAGGTGGTGGCGGTGGTGGTGGTGGTGAGGCCGTCGCCGTTGTCCAGCGAGGTGCTCCCCCCCAGTTGGGAGTCGGTGGACTGGCTGGCGCTGTTCACCATGACCTTCTTCTCGGCGGCCCGGCCGTTGCTGGAGGCCAGGATGTGCGAGGTGGCGGCGGCCGAGGGCAGGTCCGGCGTGGTGTCAGAGTCCTGCTTGGAGGCCATGCTGCCGGAGTGGCCGACCCTGGAAGACAAGAGGACCACGGCGGAGCTCAGTGTCGGTCGGGTCTCAGCCGAACATTTCAGTAGAAGATGCTGGTTTTAATGCATTTTCTGTCCAAAAGAACCACGGCAACACCGAAGATAAGGGCAACCAGCAAAGCAAGGAGAGATAAGTCAAGGAGAAAACTACTAAAGCATATTAAATCTATTATGACTACACAACAAAACACTCATCCGTAATGCCTTATCTTTAATGGTAAACATTGACCTAATACAACAATGCAAACAGTATAATCACAGAGGAAAACCATCCACCAGAGAATGTGGTTAATATTGTTTGCTAGGCCATGGTATGGCATGCCCACAAAGTATATCAGTATAGTCTATCACGTTACATTGCAGTCTGTTTCATCCTCATGAATGAATGCAGGCAAAATGTTTTGGCTGGGCCATTGAAAGTTGCAATCAGATTCTGAGTAGAAGAAGAAGAACAAGACTAAGGAAAAAGTTGATTACCTTCCACCGTTTGGGCGTGTACTCTACAGCCTTCCTCGGGAGATGTTACAAGATGTCAAGGGTGTGAGGTGTGGTTGGCAGCCAGGTGAGTATAAGCCTGTCTTGCCGGGGTGGGGTTGGGGTTGGGGTGGGGTTTTGGGGGTATGGTGGTGGGGGGGGGGGTGGCCCGACTGTGTAAGTAAGAGAGGGTATGACGGATAGTTGGTATGGCTCCGCCTCCTCTAATCCCCACCGTCTACTGAATCCAGTATATCCAATGAGGACTTGGCGATCCTTCAATAATCCATCATGGGAGATATAGTCCCTTGTTTAGTCCACAGTATGCTTTTCTCCCTCTCTTGAAATGGTCTGGCCTATTCTTTAGCTTCTCTCTGGCTGTGCTACTTTGCCGCTTCTTTTGCATGAATAAAAGAAAAGCAATATGGTGTTCAGTGATGCCCCACCCTTCATGGATGTAATGCAGTTTGGAGAAACCGTAATCGGTAATCAGCTGACATTCCTTTTCGGTTTCAATCAGGATTTTTTATGAGCCAAGTAATGGCCCGGCTTAAGAGTGCACTGCAGTGTTTCATCAAGTAAGGAGATTTCTGGATTATTCCCCAGCCCAAGCGAATTGATGTCGTTTTCTGTAATCTACTATTCTGTCTTCTTGGAGCTCTTTTTTCTGGGTTTGGGTCCTGTACCGGGTAAATATTGAGTCTATCCGAGTGGATACAACTGACAAGTTTATGGGTTAGTGGGTTAACTACGGGAACAAGACTCTTCACCAGACCTGATAGTGGATACAGAGTTTCATGTATACTTTGCAAGCGGAAGGATCGGTTTCTGTCACGTTAGGCGGTGGACTTGCTGTTGTCTGTTGACTTCCTGTCTGTTCTTTTTGGATCCTCACCGGAACATATTCCACACGCAATTCATATACCATAATACCATCATAATCGCTGTTCATTCTCAGTAAAGACTTGGTATTTGTGATTAGCGACAAACCAAGCAATTATTTCCCTCTGTAAAAGATTTGGACCATATATATATATATATATATATATATATATATATATATATATATATATATATATATACACACACACACACACCCCAACAGCTGGGTAGAAGGGCTCGAGTTACGGGCTTTAATGAGAACTAGAGCTAACCATTGACTGGCTTCCCGGACCTTGATAAAGGCGTCTCCCTACTGACACGCAGGGACATCTACACAGGTGAGATACAGTAGGTAGACACAGAGGTAAAAATATTATACAAACAGAAAAAAAGGTTATAACAAGTATAGGAGCACGGAGTGGCAGGTTAGGGGTTCGCTAAGCCACAACAAAAAAGGGCATTGTCAAAGCATATATGCAAAACAAACAGAACAAAAATGAGCAAATATAAATAAAACAGTAGGCATTCATATATTCCGTAAAAAAAAAAGTATTTTTACAGGAACTGGTTTGAGCAAAGTTCAGTCAGGAGAAATGTAAATATACTCAAAGCAGTTGCTATTTACACAAAACCAGGTCTATCATGCAAAGACAGGAAAAATCGGGAGGAAGTGCTGAGCAAATGTCCATCTGCGTGGTGTAATGGCAACGACCCTGCTACAAACATGGGCCAGCGTGACACAAAGACTTCCAAGCGTAATACATTCAACAGAAGACCCAGGAGACCAGTGGAAACACTGAACAGTTGGGCCTCACTTAAAGAGAAGTGATGAACTGCACCAAGGTGATCAACGCCTTCGAGATCTGTTCTGAGAAAAACGGACTCCCCAGTTACCAGACCAGGGGAGAGGTCGAGAGAAGCTTAAATATGGCGGCCTCACAACGAGGGTGTGAGGAGGAAGAGGAGGTGTAATGACGGCAACAGGAAGTGGACTTACTGCCAGCCGTCCTCCACCTGTACACCGATGGACTGAAACCGGGCCAGCTGCGGAGAGTCCTCTCGCTGGACCTCCTGAATACAGTCCACCTGAGAGGTAAACACACACACAAATATAACCTTTTAACCCCATAAAAGGCATCATCTATATTATAGCCATTGGTCAAATACCAATGCTATACCAAACGGTTGTGCCCTGCAAATGAATACCCATTTACTGTCTTTCATCAGAGGCTTTTAACGTATGTGAGCTACAGGGAATTCAAAAACCCACGGATAAGGAAGGGGCAGACCTTCACGCACTCTTTAGCTTGTAGTATATTTTGCTGGGAGTCGAACAACACATTCAGTACGCTATCACGTCCCCTTTCAGTTACAAATGACTAGACTTGTATAATGACAACACTAACCTTAGTGGTGAGGTCTGAAGACTATTAGGGGAAGCATTTAGAAAATCGGTTCCATCAAATGGACAAATATTCCCAGAAACCGTTCTGAATATCATAATTAATGGTAGGCCTATATCTCGAATGGCCTTAGGAGACGGTTTTGTTTATGTAAATGGTTTGGAAAATGGAGACCACTGTTATTACAGAAGATAGAGTGGAAAATTGCGGTCCAAAGGGAATGATAAATATACACATGTCCAGCCTTTCAGGCGATGGAGGTTGCATGATCAGTTAAGTATAATTTACCATTTAAAGACACTGTAGTAGTTAGCTCACTTGACTCATACATACCCATACATTTAAGGAGGATTATACCACGGCACTGTGGAACTTTGGTTGGTCAGTGACATTCCAATGGTATGCATTATATTACAACAACATTAGACCTCTGGCTCTTAACAGGTCAGATCAATGCACTACAAAGTCGACATTTCAAATGACCGTCCATTACAGTTATTGACAGATGTTTCCGTGACACGTAAAACCATTATGCTCCAAGCACAGCCGATATATCAATTGAATTTCAGCTGATCAAGTCCATTAAAGATACGTTATAGAGGACGGTAACATATCTAATCATTGTTGCCAACTGTGGTGAGGGCGAATAAACCACAGTCTGGGTCTATTCCTTGCCAAACGTTTCAAGACAGAGAGAAAATACACTGTTAAGAGCAACAGCGACTTCAGTGTTAGGTTTCCCCTTTGACAGAGATGTTAGCCTATGTTTCCTGCCCAGGGGCCACAGATAAAAATTAGCTTAAAGCTAACTCTGTCACTGCTAAATGAGCTGTGCATTGTCCCTGCTAAATACCGAAATAAACAAACTGCTGTCGTCAACCCCAGCTGAACCCCATCCACCAGCATTCGACTCAAAGCACCAGCAGCCACCTAGGCGGGCGGGCCGTGTCCCCTACCTGTATCCCTATTGAGGACAGCTTCCTCCTGGGCACCGGCGCCACCAGAGGCTCCTCCCCCAGCAGTCCTCCCTTACCGCCGCCGCCGCCGCCTCCCGTCCGCAGAGGAGGGAGGTCGTGCTGCACGGCGATGGAGGCGTGCGGATGGGCGCGAGCGTGCGAGTGTGCGTGCGAGTGCGACCGCGAGTCGTTGGTGTCGGTGCACGCGTTGGCGGTGGCGGCGGCGGCGGTGCCGATGGCGCCGAGGATGGCCGAGGCGTAGGGCTCGCGGGCGAGGGCCACGGGGACGGCGGTGATGGTCTGCAGGGGCCGGGGGATGCCGCGGGCCAGGCTGTTGGCGTGGCTGCTGTCCAGGCTGTCGGACGAGTTGCTGTGGGCGTGGCTGGACTGGCTGGTGGCCTCCGAGCGCCGGTCCTGCAGGTCCTGCAGGTAGGTGTCCTCCTGCGCCGACTCGGTGCTGCTCTGCACCGTCACCGAGCTGTAGGGCTTGGAGGTGGTGCGGGGGGGCACCGGCGGCGGGGCCGTCCGCTTACTGGTGGTGATACACGTGGAGACTGGAGGAGAGGGGGGCAGCAGGAGGAAAGAGAGACAGAGTGTGATAGAGAGACACACACAGACAGAGAGAGAGACACAGGCAGATAAAAGAGAGAGAAGGATACAGAGGATCAGATTGACAGAGGAGAGAGAGCCGCAGAGAGAGGAGAGAGGAGAGAGAGAGACACACAGAAATATTGACAGACAGACAGACAGACAGACAGACAGACAGACAGACAGACAGACAGACAGACAGACAGACAGACAGACAGACAGACAGACAGACAGACAGACAGACAGACAGACAGACAGACCAGACAGACAGACAGACAAAGACAGACAGACAGACAGACAGACAGACAAGGCAGACAGACAGACAGAAAGAAAGAGGAGAGAGAAGAAAGAGAAGAAAGAAAGAAAGAAAGAAAGAAAGAAAGAAAGAAAGAAAGAAAGAAAGAAAGAAAGAAAGAAAGAAAGAAAGAAAGAAAGAAAGAAAGAAAGAAAGAAAGAAAAAAAAGAGGGAGACAGAAGGGAAAGAGCGACAGATGGGGAGAGATACAGAGGGGGAGAGAGAGAGAGAGGGGGAGAGATACAGAGTGGGAGAGAGAGAGACAGAGGCATATTGGAAGAGGTTGGAGAGAGGGTAAGGGTAAAAGGGTAAAAAGTTGCAGGATGTTAAAACAACAGCTGAATTAACAAAACATATCTACAGTACGATGGGACGTTTGACTTTTTGTGAACTTGGGAACAGAATGGCCCATGGCTCTCCAATGGCAGTGCCATTGTCCTGAATAAAACCCATAGGCCGGCACTGACGGAGGGTCAGTGGTTAAACCCGTTAGGACCCAACCACATACACACCCTGTAGTCTCTCCCAGGTTCCCTTATGACTTGCTGTTCTACGCTTCATGTCTTGCTGACAATGTACTGCTGTTCAATGCTAATGGCATACACTAAGGGGTTCACTAACCAATAAGCATTATTAAATAGCATTAGCATAGGTGTTAGGGTTAGAGTTAACCCTAATCCAACTGACAGTTTTTCTCAGTCACTTTGGTACATTTCTCAGATCAGAATTGAAATTCTCAATACTACCTGTTCAATGTTCACATCATTGTGTCACTTGTGCACACCAAAAAAGCAGTTTCTCATTTCTTTGAACAAGTTGCAAATGCTTTGGTACATTCATTCAAATGATTATGTACAATTATCTGCTCCTTCTTACATTATCAATCGCTTATGTCATGTTGATCAAAATGTATTTCAATGGGTCTCTATTGAAGTCTCACCCTCACAATATTTAGGCATTAGTTCATTGCATAAGTCTTTACATGCAATATGGTTGAACAAGTTGTCATAATATGTCAAGCATACTTCTATATATTTCCATTAGACTTTTTTTTCTAAATCTGTCCTGAATTGGTAAATTGCTACCAGGTGAATCAAGACTTTCTCTAAAGAAGGACGATCAACACGTTTACTGAAATAGCTCAAAAGTGCATCTCATGAACCATGAACTGGGAAGTGTATAGCTGGAGCACAACACAATGTTACATTGTCTGACAATGGAAGGAGCTGGAAGGGGTCAACAGCCAGAGAGAAGAAGAAGAGGAAGAGGAGTGAGTCTGCGTGAGAAGGAGAATATGTGGCCCAACAGACAGGAATGTCAGGAGGTGTAGGAAGACTGCACTGTAATTCCTACAGCAATGCATGTACAGTTTACCCTAAAGAGATTGTCCTATGTTCACATTTCTAGCAAAGACATGGTCTGCCAACAAATTACAGTACAAACAGTCAAAGCGTAAATGTGAATCTTGTCCAGTCTCAATCAACTCCCACATACACTAAGGTGTAACTTACAATTTACAATAATGAAAGTTTAGCCATAGTTTACATCATAACATCCCTCCAGAATACACTGTTATATTTACAACATGACTAAGCAACATGTCTTATCCGTACACAATGACACAAGGACCTGTCTTTCTGATGGCACTGACATCTTCACAGATATTTACTTTTGAGAGATGAACTAAGGATTTTAAGCAAGAGACTATGAGCTTTTGCAGGTAATCCATGGTGTTTTGCTATTTGTATGAATTATTTTGAGAAATGCATTTACTGTTTTGCAAATGTTGAGGATTTGAGAAATGTACCAAAGCGACAGAGAAACTGTAGTAAACATAAACATCATTAGTTCATTTGTCAAAATCAAAATCATTAGTAAATATAAACACAATTCGTAAATGATTAGACCATTAGTTAACTGTTTTATTAATGTTAGTTAATGCTTATTACGGCATAAAGTAATGTTTATTAATGTGTAATTAATGTACCCGAGAAATAAAGGAGGATACTGTAAAGTAGATCATCGAATAAGCTTCCCACCATGAAGAAACTGAATGCAGCTTGCTTAATTACGCACACATTCCTAAAAAGGTCAACCAGATGAAATCCAAAGTTACAAAACAACAATGACCTCCATTGCTCTATCAATATGAATTTTTTTCATGCACTAGTATACCTCATAGCGCTCTCTCTATATAAATACATGTATACAATTGTCCCATGTGGGCAGATCTACAAGCTTAAAATTTGTATGCCAGTAGTCTCCACAATGGAGACCTTCATGTAGGCTTACATGCAGCCCATAAAAGTCCTGTAGACAGCATCAGAGGTAGTGGGAGTGAGTGAGTAGAGCGGAAAAGAGCGAGAGAGGGAAAGAGACAGAGAGACAGCGACAGAGACAGAGAGAAGCCAGTCGATTAGAGCTTGGAAAAAGCTCCAGCCAAGCTCCTTGCTATTCTCCCCCCTGTGTGCTGGCTGGGGTCCATAATATCTGGCGGCCTTGTGCCAGACTCAAGATATTACCGGTAGGTATAATGTGGGTCAGTGAGGCCACTCAATCACTGTGATTTGCATCTTATCTGCAGGGCCAATGAGACAGTCGAACAAACTGTGGAACCAAATGTCATATCTATTAAAAATAAGCTTTGGGAAATTGTGAGTTGGCGTCCCCTCCCCTGCACAGTAAACCACTGTGACAGCCCAGTGGAACAGGTTTAAGCATAGTGCTTTATATTCGTTGGCATGACATACGCATAATATCACAATACGTGCTTCAAGGTATCAGTGATATTCATCATTTGATCACGTCAATTGATAATTCAAATTGTATTCACAAGACTTGGTGGTTAAACTCCTCTGCTGTTGATTTGAACCACCATACAATGTGAGAGGGAGGCGGTTTTGCAGGCCAAGCAAACTGGCTCTTGTTCAGCATTAACTCTGGGCTGGGCTGGACAGGCCCTTATGGAGCCATATAAGAGCATAGAGGGAGACATCTAAAAGGTGAACAGAAGGGGTTATTGTCAACATCAACAAGAGATGCTTCAAAGTGACCTGAGAAACTAAACCAAATCCCATTTAAAAACACAAATAGCAAACATCTTTGTACTGATATACTGTTGTTTAATATGTTGGAAAAAACTAAAGTGACCTTCCAGGGTTAGGGTTAGGGTTAACCCTAACCCTAACCCCATGAAAGGCTTGTCTGTCTTTGACTGTAGAATCTTGTCAGAAAACCAATCTTCACTGTTTGTAGTGTAGTTGGTTGAACCACATGCTGTGCTTTTGAAATGGAAGTGGAAATCCTGTATATTTCCATGGGTTCATCAGATGGCTTTCATCTTGCATTTAACATAGCCAAGCTCAGCTTGGCTATGTTATATGCAAGTGAGGTAAACGTGACTGCTTCTAAACAAATATATTGTATCTCCTTCAGCACTAAGCCCTTTTAACATTTATTCCACAATGAAGACTTTGTTGTTGTGAAATTGATTAGACTTCCAATACATTTAAACTGTTTTCCTACAGACACTAAGCACCCTTGTTGTTTTTGCACAGAGAGCCCAAGAAAAGCCTTGTTGAATGAAAAAAAACGGCCAAAACAAAACCCCTGCAATGCCGCTTAATTCCATCAGACCCACTTAGCCAGATCCCCAAATGGGCCCTTAAGAGTTTCTATAATCACATCTTTCATGATCTCAAGCTCCCCGTCTCAGGCCCTCAGTCTAAAACCTCAACCTGCTTCTAGCCTTTTGCAACGTACAGCGTTTGACATCACACTAAGGAACGACTACTGACAGACAGCCAGGGCCTGCACAGACAAACCCTGAGTCAGGAACGTGGGAACGACTGGGGCTGTCATCAAATGCTTTCGATCATTATCACTACACAGCACACCTGCTCCTCTGTGTGACTTTGTAGGCTTTGGGTGTGTGTGTGTGTGTGAGTGTTTGTGCGCTAGCCACAAGGGCAATGTGTGTGTGTGTGTGTCACTCCAGGTGTGCAAGTTCATCCTTCTGCACAGGATTCAACCCCTTGGGGTGGAACAGTACAAACACAAGACACACACCCACACACACACAGACACACAGGCACACACAACTGAACTAGACTGAATACATTCCATAGAAAAGGGTTCCTAACTGACATATGACGTTGCATGGGAGATTAAGTGTCCACTCTGCCGGGGTAACTTGGGAAATGACGAGCATGAACAGTCTGTTCCTGCAATGTTCTTTGTGAGATGTACAAACATCACTTGACAGTTGACGCGGATGAGCCATGACAACGATGCTGACATTTCTGCCCAAAAAATGAATAGGCTGCAATTAAGCGAAGAGCGGATTTCAATCATGTTGTCATTTGTCTGCCTTGAAGCCCAACTGTAAACAGGTATACATGCCAGCCACTCAAGCTCACGACATATCGTCTAAACAGACCTGAAGACTGTTTAAACCAGGGAGTTTTCCAGCCTGATCCAAGACAATGGCCGAGTTGTTCTGACTTGTTGTTTTTGTGCAACGGGTTGAGCATTTTTGACAGAAGCAACAAGCGGCCATGCACTGCCAAATGGTTCCAGTGAATCTTGAGCGGGCATCGCTGTTGTGATGGTACTTTAGACCACAGTGGCAGTGCTGTTCACCGCAGGCCTTTTACCATCATGCGTTTTCAGGGCAGGGGAACCACATTTAATAGCGGGACAAACAGTCTGGGGGATCTCCAAGCCATACCCTCCCTGGTTGACCCGTTGACTCATTTTTAATACTGAAGCATTGGGAACTTATTATTAACAGCACAAGTCAGAAGGAACACATTTAAGGCAGGCTCTTCAATCAGATTAGGTCTGCAGCAGTAGGATTTTTCCCTGGTCCATGGATGCATTTAATTAACTATTTTCAAAATCAAACTTTCTCCCCACCCGGTTTTCAAAGCTGGTTTCCTACATGGGTTAAACACACACACACACACACACACACACACACACACACACACACACACACACACACACACACACACACACACACACACACACACACACACACACACACACACACACACACACACACACACACACACACCTCCTAACAAGGATCCCACTAACCAGCTGCACTTTTGGCCCGGGTCGGTGCTGCATGCGTGTCGGCTTTCCGCTGATTTATCTGCCCACTACAACTAGGAAACCAGAAACTCAATCTAGTTGATGAGTGATACTCTTGGTAATCATGATGGGAGAGGAACAGGTATTTCTACAGGAACATGCAGGGACCAATCGGCGAGGAAATATGCTGCAGTTCACTCCCTCTGTCCCACTTAGGTCACATATAAATCTGAATGTCAGAGCAATTATATTGAAATGTTGGGGAATTGAGGACTGAAATGGGCCGATGAGCTAACTGGATATGGCATTCTGCCTTCAATTAGAAGAAACGTCTGTCGAAAGCCAAAAACGATACGTTTAACTGAAATTGATGAGCTGGTCTGAAACAGGCTGTTGCTTGGTCGCAAAAGAAAAAAGTACAAAGATATCGGCATCGTCTTCCACATAACCGGGTTGTCCGGGATTTGAACCCTTGACCTGCCATATCCTTTTGCTTCTTGCCAGATCAGTGTGAGTAAAAATAAACCAACCTTTTTAAGCAAACGAGGTCAAGAGTGCACAAATAAAGGCCACTTAGCAGGATTGCATGACTGTATATACTAACATCAGCACATGTAAATGATGTTCTGCAGTAGGTCTCAACATGACGTATGGCTGTGGAAAGGGACATCAATCCATCATTGATAATGACAATGCAAACTGTTTGGAAAACTATTTTAATGGAGCTTTATGTTGACACAGGCATATGCTTAAATATAACAGATAATTGTGTCAGAAGATAAAAACAAGAGGCAAACAAACACATACAGCCAAGCTAATGTTGTCTTTGCTTTTCAATATGTCGCTGTTGTTTAACTGATTTGGCAAGATATTTAACAATCCAAAGCAGTTGGATATTGATTCTATACAGATCTGTAAGAAATAAAAGTTTGTGCTAAACTATCAGGACATAGGACTACTTAAGGAAAATCTGCACTTGGTTTTGGACCAGTGAAAGCAATCAATAATTGATTGGATCAATGTGGATGCAGGCCTTAGCACGGTGGTCAGAAGTTTATCTGACCAGTTTATATGAGTTAATTCCATCACTGAGCAATTTACAGTCTTTGAACACAATGACTGGGTCCATTGTTCCATGTAGGCCTAGAGACCATTCCGAACAGTGCATTATTACTCAACAGCTCAGGGAAATTATGTTATTGTGCATAGCCTCGCATCGGACTGCCAAAACACAGCTTTGGTTCAGTTTGTTCCTGCCTTGTCATTATTGCACTCGGTGGGCCATTGTTAACCATTATGACAGAGTTGCCAAAGTGAACAGTTAGCTCCTTGTTTTTGTTGGTCTAATAACAGCTATGCAGCCACAAACTGGGAACACTTTTCATATCTTAGCATGTGAGAGAGACGGATAAAGTCGTGGAATTAATCCTAGAGATGCCATCATTGCTAAATACGTATGCCAAAACCGCTTGTCATGCGCTCATGACAAGAGGAAGCACAACCAGAAGGAGAGGTCAGCACTGGCAGCTTTATAGATGACGAATCATCTAAAGTATAAAGCAATACATGTTAAACAACAAACAGAGTTTTTGTTGCAAAAACAGTCAAAACAATATGTAATTGGAAATTATTTTGATAATTAAAGCATGCCTCGCTTGTTTGTTATTTGTCACAAATATAACAGCTTATTTTGATGATTATCTATCTTAAATAAACACTTTGACGTTATCCTCTTTTTAGTCCACATTAAAAAAGAGGATACACAAGTTATCTTGTTTGTTTCCATAAATATTTCTGAGTTTGACGTAGGCATAGTGCCAAAGGTTTAAAAGTCTTCTTCACTAGACGCAGATATAAACGGCCTTGCGGGCGACATGAAGAGCGTCCAAGCGTGAGGTGCGTGTGCAGTCAGCTAATATTAAAACGAAAACACTATTTTATTCATCATGAAACTCCCGAGTATAATCATCACAAACATAATCAACAGTGGAGACACTTACCCTGCAGACAGACGCACTTCAGAACAACTCCGGCCAATTTTTATAGCAATGTCAAATATACAAATAATGCAGACAATTGGCAAACCGGGGTCAACAGGGTTTCTGTTACTCAGCACAGAAGAATAGCCGGAGTGCACTGCGTGGTGCGGTGTGAGGGTTTGGACTACTGTTTTCTCACAGGGAGGCGTGGCGGATCGGCTCCCGTACAGAGGATATCTGCTCGTTAGCGCCGTCTGGTGGTTGACATTCCGTACAACAAAACGAACTCGAGTCGAAGATCCAACAATAGGGGGCCACCACAAAGATCACAGATTTTGTATTTGTAATTAGTCGAACTATATGATTGTCGAATCCATTCGACGACCATTAGACGTCCATTAAAAAACCTCATCAAATATTGAGCAATTAAGTGAAAGAAACATCTAATTATCCAATCATATTATTGGCTGCTTTATAATCCTGCTGCTTTATGAACTCCAAATATTTTTGATCTGTGCCCATATGTTCTAGTTGTAATGAGAACTATTCCTCTTGGACCTCCACAGATGTTACTCTCTTCTGCTACAGTCAGAGACAATACATCCTAATTCATAAATCTACTCGGTAAGGTCCTAGTTTAAATTTGCATGTGACACATTAAAATGCCTGAAGCATTGTGCTGTTTAAAAAAGTCCATTATCATACATATGTATCTATTTATTGTATCACCCACAGGATATTCAACCCAATCCCAAAAGTATACATCAAAATATACACATATAGCTAATCCATTTGGCCATTTAGCAGCGTTTTTTTAATCCAAAGTGGCCGTTTAATAAACATGTCAGTTAGGGGTTAGGTTGGTATCTTGCTCATGCGTCGCCTGCAGGTAGACTGCCGAAACTTGGGGCTTCAATCCCAAAATGATTTAGTCGGGAGAGTCTATCTCCGGCAACATATTTAGATTTACTACAGTAGTCTTTTCTGATGAACATATATCGATTTTGGTTACTAGTATTTAGCATGAATACTTTTTTTACCTGCATCCAGATTAGATTTTAAATTACACTAGTAAGAATCAAAAATTCTTTCTCATCCCTGACCCGATAGGCTGTAGGTTAAATTACCACACACGGTGGGATTCTACCGGTAGGCTTCTATGTCTCTGTGGCCCATGAAGAGCCCTGTAATTCCCTCATGTACTTCCACTGAATGGTTGTACTTTATAGCACACGTGTCTAGACTCGGATTTACAAGGAGGAGAAACTGCTAGGACCAATGTTTTAGAAACAACAGCCAGCATTTATTTAACAATTCAGTTATAACCTTCTTCACACAAATGTCAATAATGTAACCAAATACAATTATAAACACAGAAATAAAGGTTACAACAGTCAAGGTAAGCAAAACACTGTCTTTTTTTGGCAGGTTGTAATGGGAGCCGGTTGGTTGCTTTTTGAAGTATCAGTTTCTCAGCAGCTAACTACATAATAATATAGACTAGCTAAAGCTAGCTCTTCTTTTATTCTAGGGCGGACTGTCACTTCCTTCATTTTTTTACCATTTTTCCGTTTCAAACATAATGGAAATGAGCCTACAGGCTGTTCTGTTCAACGACAGTTCAAGACAGTCGGGGGAATGGCCCACAATCACTTCAATATTTTATGTCACTTATGCCATTCAATTCCTTTTGAGTAGTCCCTTTGAGGGGGGAGCAAAAAAGCGGGTGGACCCCCCTTGGTTTCCAGGCAGTGAGGGGACGCTTAGTTTTCCGGTCTGCCCCCAGACGCTGAAGGAGTAGTAAAAGCTGTTTCTCCTTGGGGTCTCTGTCCAAGCCGCTGGCTATCAGCGCAGAGAACCACTGCTCTTTCCAGGCCATCTAGTGTGAGTAAGTGCAGGCCGCAACCAAGCCCAAAATGTGTTTGTGTGTGTGAGTGTACGTGTGTGTGTGTGTTAATGTGTGTGTTATTGTGTGTGTGTGTGTGTGTGTTGTGTGTGTGTGTGTGTGTGTGTGTGTGTGTGTGTGTGTGTGTGTGTGTGTGTGTGTGTGTGTGTGTGTGTGTGTGTGTGTGTGTGTGTGTGTGTGTGTAGAGAAGGACTGACTAGCATCGGGGAAACAATGATAACTACGGTGACTACGGTAACAGCAGTGGATTATTCAATGTTTTTATGTTTTTTTTATTGTATAATTGATCATGACATTTCAATGGTTACTTTTGTTCGTAATCGAAAGGTTTGTCACGTGGAGATTGTCAATCACAATTTATTTTCAACCTCATTATATATTCCTAGGCCTACGGCGGTTTTTTTCTCAAGCTTGTATGTCTTATTGTTATTACTATCTTGCCCGAGACACATAGACTCTGATTAACTCAACAAAGAGCCTTTTCATTAGAGCCACTTCAAATAAACATGAGTCATGGATAGTCAAAGCCATTGTACAGCGCACATGTTCTTCAATAACACCTTCAGCACAAACACTTAAGCAGTCCTCAGCAAAGAGAGGAATAGGACTAGTTATGAGTGCATGTTCTTTACAGCTGGGGCCATCGTTGCTTGTTTGAGCAATCATTAGGGAATGAAGAATTTCGAATGAGTAGAAATCAAAGTAATTCTAATTACTTTTCTTCTTAATTTGAGCCGTGTTTCTTCGTCTTGTTTGTGATTACGACTAGTCAGGTCAGAAAGAGACGAATGGGGGGTTCATGGTGATCCCCCCCCTTTGAACCCATTTTGTTAGTGTGGGGGGTGGGGGTGGGGTGGTGCTGCCTCACCAGTGCTGGTGCTGTAGGTGTGGACTGTGGTGGCGGTGGGCGGTGGCGACTCCGAGTCCAGCGACGCCGTGTCGTCGTCCTGGGAGCAGCCGGCCTGGATGGCCCTCAGGTAGCTGTGGCTGCGGGAGCGGAAGCACGTGGGCATGGGCAGGTCGGGGGGCTCCGGGTGGTCCTGAGAGGGCGGGCGCGAGTCCCGGTACGTGGAGTCGGAGCTGCGGTCCTCGTAGCGCTGGCTCATCTCAAGGTCCCGTAGCTGCGGGGGGCGAGAGGGGGTGTGTGTTACTAAAGGGGCCGCAGTGTGTGTGTGTGTGTGTGTCTGTGTGTGTATGTGTGTGAGATGTGGAACACTGAGGTAACACCGGGCTCCCGTTGGGGTTATTATCATGTTGTGCGACTATGTTCACACGGTCTACTACACTACTGCGGTTTACAAGTTTAAAACCTTTGCCATCATACCAGCAGACTTGTGTCTCTTCTTTAAAAAAAAAATGAATATCGACCTGTTTAGCACATATGTCAAAGTGCAATAAACTTCAAGAGAAGTGTGGTTTTATAGCACCTTAAAACCCCGGTGGATGAGAAGAAGTGCAGCGCTCCATCAGTGTCGACCTGGGTTTCACCTTTATGTGGTCCCACTGAAAGCTATCATGCTGCTGCTCAGGTCTACCTTCAAACCGCCAACCTCACACTTCAAGCTGTGCTATGAAGAGGTGTGATGGTTGGACTAGAAAGCAAAAAAACACTGACATCGCTCACCCTGTTCTTTCAGGCTCACACCTGACAGACAAGCAAAGACTTCTAAGAGAAGTTGGAGGTGAGAGAAGCGGGGAGAGGATGTTCGAATGCATGCAAATCAAGACGGGGTGATGCAGCGTTGTTGGTGAGGCTGGTACGGGTAGATGAAGGAGAAGGGCTGCTGTCAAAGACAAAGCCCTGAGGGGCTATTTTTTTTGTCTCGACTCTCGACTCTTAATACAGCATTTAAACTACGGTAAAGTTTTTTGAAAGAAAGTAAGAAATTAAAGAAGAAAGGAACAAAATAACAAAGGAAGAAAGAAAGAAGGAAAGAAGGAGCAACCTTTTTTTTTTTTTAAAGATGATGGTGAGTGAACTCATGCAGTGAACTCGTCTAGGTTTTGGTTTGGTCTTTATGATTACACACAATATTTATGTGCAATATACCAAACATTAACAGAAGCATATGAATTCCAAAGTTATCTTTGAACTTTTTCTTATGTTCAATGATTCGTCAATGCTTATGTCCAAATGTTTTATGTAACTGATAGCTTCCGAAGCCTGTGATAGCCCCATTGAATGAGATCATAGCCCATTGAGAACATTAGTTGATCGTTATGGTAACCATGTCAGTGGAAGGCTAATAGCTCTGGTATAAGTGGACAAATTAGATCTGAAAGCGTAAAGCATCAGTCACTCAGCTTCGGGCACAGTCCATTAAAAAGAGATCGGTAGATGGGAGGATGGTTCTTTTTGTCGCATTGGAGCAACTTTTAATGATCCCATTCACACTGATATCTGTGAAAAGGTTTACAGCTTTACTCGCAAAGGAGTCAAAAAAGAATGAACGCAGTCCGAACCCAAGTAAAAATAACTAGCGTAAAAAAGATACAAAAAGCAAAAGGGCAAAGGGGCAGAACAACAACGACGCAGTAAACTCACCGCGGTGGCATTAAAGCTTGTCTCTAAATACATATTTTTCTTGGCAGGATTTATGTACGATATAAATCAAGTAAGCAAAGGAATTCAAAGGAGATCGGCCGAGAGCATAGATTCAACTCCCGTGGCTCCTCTCCCTCCTGTACCGCGATGTGCGTGGTGGGTGCTGACCTGTCCCAGGCAGCTGCCCCGGCCCAGGGTGCTGCAGGCCTGGCTGAAGTCGTCGTCGTCCCATCGGGGGAAGGAGGAGCCCGGGCCGCCGATGCAGTCCAGGTTGTCCAGGCTGCGGTTGTTGGAGAGCTCGCTGAGAGACGGAAGACAGCTGGAAGGAAGGAAAGACAGACAGACCACCGGGGGGGGGGGGGGGGGGGGGGGGAGACAGAGGGAAGCGTGTGAGGTATGGAGCACGACAGGCATGTCACCTGCTGTATGTTACATGTGTCTGTCGAACAGACGTGGAAACAAAAAGCCAAAACGAGGAAAGAAAAAAGGTACAAAGACCTAAGTATGAAATGACCAGCGGAGCCAGAAATAAAATCAACATTTCTGAAAACAAGGCAAATAAAGAGAGGAAAAATGGGTCATCCTTTGTGTCAGTACTTTCATTGCAACTCACAATTAATCACTGCACTGAATGTGGAACAACCAGACCCCATTCTCCAATCTAGATTTGACGGTTTACCACTTCAGCGTCGAAGCGTGCGTGGCAAGCTAGTTACATTTGCGCTAAATGAATGCATTTTCTACCAGCTTCCATCATGTTGCCAAAGTCAAAGAAAGTTTGGATCAAAGTCCTTCACCAAACTAATCCGCAACACTTCTTTTTGCTTTCTCATTCTTTGTTGGCATACAGTGACAGCGACATGGCACATGTTCGCTTTGCAGGTTATCCTCCTTGACACTTTGCTAGTGGAAGGAAGGAGTCAACTAGGCACAGGACACTGTTTTTGTCCACCTTGAAAACTTCCCCAGCAGATGGTATTGAGAAGCTTGGAGGCGTCCTGACGGCATATGAGGATGGCCTTTCGCATCGCGGTGACTTCCAAAATTTACATCTCAATTTGCATCTGGTGCAGCGCGGGGCATTGGGCGTTGGGCGTGGGGGTGACGGATGGGACGTCCTGTGACCAAAGAGGACGCGGTGTGCACCGCAGCCCCCCCCCCCCCCCTCCTGGAGGGAGCAGCTGACGGGCCAATCACTGACCTGCTCATTGACCTCGCCAGATGGTGGCGAGAGGACACACTGTGGAGGGGAGACCACAGGGCGTCCAGCTCCCCCTGCAACATGCTGTAATCCAAGGTTCGGCTGCTCATTTGAGTCAGGGCGGAATAGACCACAGAGAGGGTGCGGGGGTGTAGGCAAGTCAGGGGTCGGCAATTGGAGCAAGGTTAAACAATCAATGCACACTTCAATAAAAACGCTCTTGTCGATATCTGCATAAGGGGTGTGACTGGGTTGTTATCATGCTACTATGTCGATTTTAAATTATATATAAAATAAAAACGGCAAGCACAGCGCTTATAAGAAAATGATAAATAACATAACCGTAATGAATATATAATCATTTCCGCATCAACAACTTTCCATGAATGCCAATGCATTTCACAACTGCCTCGTATGTGGAAACCCGATAAATTGAACAATTCGATGAGAAAATTACAGTTGTGTCTTTAGGTTGCAATCGCGGAATCGAAAAGCTAATCCATCAGCAATTTCAGTGCAGAAGCAAAGGTAGAAAACAACAGACTGTAACGTCCCCCGCATCATCTTCAGGGTCACGATCGACTCAGCATTGCTGTTTATTTTAATATACAACAACAAAGCAACAACAGAACAACAGTAAAAAGGAATAAAAGCCAATTCCTCTATGACCTGCTGTGCCTCTACTCCCTGTGTGTGTGTGTGTGTGTGTGTGTGTGTGTGTGTGTGTGTGTGTGTGTGTGTGTGTGTGTGTGTGTGTGTGTGTGTGTGTGTGTGTGTGTGTGTGTGTGTGTGTGTGTGTGTGTGTGTGTGTGTGTGTGTGTGTGTGTGTGTGTGTGCTTCAGGGAGCATGTGATCCATGAAGTCCATTGAGTCAGAGAATCAGTGAACAGCAGATATCAGTGTGTGTGTTGTGTGTGTGTGTGTGTGTGTGTGTGTGTGTGTGTGTGTGTGTGTGTGTGTGTGTGTGTGTGTGTGTGTGTGTGTGTGTGTGTGTGTGTGTGTGTGTGTGTGTGTGTGTGTGTGTGTGTGTGTGTGTGTGTGTGTGTGTGCGTGTCCTCTCATGCAGCCACAGACGGTGGAACTCGGGGCCAGTCGGCCCACTCTAGGCCCACTCTGGGCCCACCTCCGCTCAGCCGTAGTAGGGATGATGACCCAGGCATGTGGAGGTTGGCAGGGAGCTCGACGCGGCCAAATACTACGCGTGAGTAAGCACAGCCTGGTCGGCTGCTGAGCTGCTCTCCGTGTGGGTGGAGGGTGTGTTGGTCTCAGCGTGTGTGTGTGTTGTGTGTTGTGTGTGTTGTGTGTGTGTGTGTGTCTGTGTAAGTGTGCGAATGTGTGTGTTTGTCTCAGTGAGTGCAGTGCGTGAGTGTGTGGGTGCTGTGTGTCTGAGAGTATCTGCGTATGTGTGCGTGTATGTGTGTGCTTGGCGGAGTGTGTGCATGTGTGAGTGGCTGATGTGATCTGTATGTGTGTGTGTGTGTGCGTTTGCATGTGTTTGTGTCTGTTAGTCTGAGTGCATGTGTACTTTTGTCTCAGTGCCTGAGTGCGTGAGTATGTGTGTTTGTTTGTCTGTATGTGCTTTTGTAGTTTGGCCTCAGTGTGCGTGTGTGCGTATGCGTTCGTTTGTCTCAGTGTGTGTGTGTGTGTGAGTGAGTGTTGAAGTGTGTGTGTCCCCAGGTGAATCTGTGTGCACAGTAAGTAGGTCATGTAAATAAGTATGTCAAGATCATGATGGGTTCCTTGCCGCATGGCACACATCTTTAAGTAAGGTCCTTTATGGGTGTGTGTGTCCCTGTATCTGTGCAGTGCTTTTGTCCTAGTTCTCTATCTGCGTAAATGTCAATGGGGGTGTGTTGCTTGTTAACCATGCAACATATTGTTGATTGGTGTCTGTACAATTTGTAACATGCTTTTGCCCTAACGATTACTCCTACTCCCTTGCCGTCAGTTTGTTGCTGTGTGAAGGTTATCTCTTATATTAAAGGGTGCTTTTCTCGTCGAGTCTCTACCTTCGGTGTCAGGCCGAGGGGTGTGTTTGGCTGGGGGGTCTTACTTGCGCGGAGGAAGTTGGTCACTCAGAGACTGCTGGGTGGCCCTGAGGTAACTCTGGCGGCGGGCGGTGGATTTGGGCGATGGTCGGGGGCTTCCGTCCGAGTCGTCGCTTTCCTCCGTGTCGCCCATGGCCTTCACGTAGCTGCCGCTGCGCATGCGTCGACACGGGATCTCCTGGGCCCCGCCCACCCGGCCCAGGGTGCTGCTCCAGTCTCCCTGTAGATCAGGACATGGAAACACGGGTCAATCACCGACAAGACAGGCCGCGGCACCTGGTAACACCCCTGCTTCAGTGACTGTGGTAAAGGCAATATGATCGGACAGGGGGCCGGAAAGTGGGCAGTCTTTCCCCGTTTGGAGTCGGGGGAGTGGCTGACTGGTGTGTCTTTTTGATTGTACCTTATACCTAACCTTTACTTCCAACTGACAGGTACTGTGTTCGATCCCCAATTAGTGCAAGCCACCTGTAAGCATCAATGACCAAGATGGCTAACGCCCCTACCTGCCCCATCGCCCCACTGAATTGCGTCTGTCCAACTGGACAACAGATTGTGGTCCGATCATATGCCTTTCGTCCGTGTAAATATGACACCAGAACTTGAGCGGTACTCACCCTTCGACCCACCTGCAGATAGTTTCCCGTAAGCTCTGGCTGGCAGGACTTGGACTTGAGCATGGATCTGTCAAGGGTGGCCGAGACCTTGGAGGAGGGGGGGAGGACCTGCCTGGGCTGGCCCATGGTCATCGTGGACCAGGAGTTCCCTTTCATGAAGTCACTGTCGTGTATCCCCAGCGATCCACCTCCACCTCCCCCCCCTCCGCCTCCACCACCGCCCCCACCTCCTCCTCCACCTCCGCCCACGGCCACGGAGAGGGCCGGGTACCGCATCTCCTGGGTGCTCTTGGAGGAGCTGATGGTGTTGTAGCCACTGTGGATGTACCGGTTTTGGGCCGGCTGGCTGTCGTGGCCCGAGGCGCGGCCCACCGTCATCATGGCCACGGGGTTGCGGTAGTTGCTCAGGTCGCTGCTGTCCAGGTCGTCGGAGCTCCAGTAGCCCGACATGTTGGAGCGCGGCCGCCGCTTGGCCTGGCCCTCCGACTTGGTGCCCCGGTCTTTGCTCTTGGAGCGCCGGCCCTGCTTGCTGCCATCCTCCGTGCCCGAGGAGGTGCCCCCGCTGCCGCCCGAGCGTCCGTTGACGTTGCCCTTCATGTGCTGGCCCTCCAGCGACTGGGACTTGGCGAAGAGCTTCTGCACCGAGTGCAGCATGTAGCGGATGCGCCCGGGGCTGTCGGTGCGCTGTTTGGCGTCGGCGGCGACGGCGGCGGATGCCCGGTGGTACTGCAGCGTGCTGAAGCCGTCGCGGGCGCCCGGCAGCTGGCTCTCAAACTGCTCCAGCATGTTGGCGGTCGGCGCCTGGTTCTTGGACGCGTGGTGGTGGTGCGAGATGGTGGCCGAGCCGCTGTTGATCAGGGCCGTCCGCCCGCCCATGCCCGCCATGCTCGCCATCCCCATGCCCATGGACATGGAGGTGCCCAGGGTGCCCGTGCTGATCCCGCCGATGTTGTCCCCCCCGGGCGGGGAGAAGTCGGACTGGTCGTAGGAGTTGTAGTGGATGCGGGGGAAGGTGCTGCTGTTGGACAGCTGGTTGTTGAGCGGCAGCATGAGGTCCGAGGGTAGGGAGACGGGGTTGCCCGAGGTGTAGTGGTGGGGGTCCATGGTGCCATAGTGGTCCATGGTGGCGGGGCTGAGGAGGTAGGGGCTGCGCGGCAGGGTGCTGGTCTGGTGGGATTGGGGGTACATGGCTTCCGGGTGCCCCAGTGCCGGATCGCAGGAGTCGGACAGGTGCCGGTGGCGGTTGGCCCCCAACCCTCTCATGGTAGTCGGGAGGGGCCCGGCCCTCTAGAAGATCCCCGGACCCGGGAGAGAAAGACAGTGGGTTTGGCGGTGAGTCCTAGGAGGGGGGAGAAAACACACAAGCATCAGATGGGTCACACGCGTAGACACACAGACACACACACACATATACACGCACATCAAATATCTTCTTATCAGAAATTCTCCTTCATAGGATGCCTTGGTCTTTCTTCCACCGAACGTGACCTGAATGGTAAAGTCTGTCTGCATTAACATTCAGGGGCTGTCTTGATACGGCGCTTTACTGCTAACTCCAGTGTCTCGTGGAGTGAATCTGGATGGACGTGGCTGATATTTCATGAAGAAGAGGGTCTCTGACTCTGGCATGAGTACAAGGACATGCACACCAGAATAGAATAATCAGAAAAGACTTACGGCTGACAACACGCACACACACACACACACACACACACACACACACACAACACACACACACACACACACACACACACACACACACACACACACACACACACACACACACACACACACACACACACACACACACACACACACACACACACACACTATGTAGCAATGCTGAAGGTGGGCTGAGCATCATGTTGAATTAACTATTGCTGGACTGTACCTGCTGGACAGAGGGAGAGAGGTTACAGAGGTATACACTGAAAGTGTTTCTCATATTGAAAACACATGTATTTGCCTATGTTTTTCTTACGGACAAATAAGTCAGAGCAAACTATTATGCCTGAGGACGAAAGCCCTTTTGTCGTATTTTCTGTTGTATCGACTTAAAGGTAAACATTTGCTATAGCTACAGTTTACCCTTGGTAAGAAGGTTAAAGCTAACCCTGGGTAATTAGCGGTTGAATAGATCCTTGGTAAAACATATCAGGTATGCTACTGAGCCCCACTGTGTGAAGAGACAGCTTTGAGCACATCTTCCTGGCAGTGAGGGAGTAGGGAGTGATATTATGCATCCTTGTAATCTGCCTGCAAGTCAGTGAGCGCTCCGTCTATTCTCAGGCTCCACATCAAAGGAGCCTCCACCCCACGTCTGCTGCTAGCTGATAGCCCGGCGCTCAATAGAGGACTGCCTGGGTCTTATGGGTTCCCGCAGGTTAGCTTATGTCCAACCGGTAGCATTCTCTCTCAGCCCATCTGTCTCTCTCTAGTATCTATACTCTCTCTATCCCCTTTACCTCTATCCTCATGCTCTCTCCCTCTCCCTCAAATGTTTCTCTTTCTCCGCTCTCTCTCTTTCTCCGCTCTCTCTCTCTCTCTCTCTCTCTCTCTCTCTCTCTCTCTCTCTCTCTCTCTCTCTCTCTCTCTCTCTCTCTCTCTCTCTCTCTCTCTCTCTCTCTCTCTCTCTCTCTCTCTCGCTCTCTCTCT
Organism: Melanogrammus aeglefinus; assembly: GCA_900291075.1. Classification (NCBI taxonomy): domain Eukaryota; kingdom Metazoa; phylum Chordata; class Actinopteri; order Gadiformes; family Gadidae; genus Melanogrammus; species Melanogrammus aeglefinus. The sequence goes on from OLKM01000043.1 coordinate 191,443, forward strand.
CTCACCTCCAGTGGTCATTGCTGGCACTGGGCTCCACTATCCCGTCCTGTCTTAATAAGCCCAGGTTTTTTAG
>OLKM01000043.1:196515-209015 GCA_900291075.1 Melanogrammus aeglefinus
GTCTGATGGATGACCTACTCATTTTAGGCCATCCATGAAGCCCCCGTGAGCTAGATAGGAAGTCACGCTTGCGCCGCAGACACAGAGAGGGACGTATATTTCGGACGAGAACCTTCCGCGCTGTACAACATAATGTGACACTGTGGGGAAAGTCATCTGATACCCGCTGTTTGGTTTGCTGCGTTTCCGATACTTAAGATGAGCTTATGGCAAAAGCACTGACTGTAGTGAAAACACAATTCTGTCGGGTCGGGATAGAATAGGTTAAATGAAGGTCATTCTTTATTTTCTATATAAATGCATCATGCTTTTTGAAACCATTGGCTTTGTGTTACTCATGAGGGCCTTTGTGGGCCCTGTGTGTTTATTGTGTCCTTGGATATGACCTTCAAGCTCATCGGGGTGCAAACATAAGGATATTCTGACATTCCCTCAAGAAAAACCTCATCAAGCACGCTGTGAATGTATTTCCACATCACACAATCCATCACGGGGGGGGAGGGGGTTGGAGAAGCAAAAGCAACAACCATTGTGTTGCTTTGATGATTTCACCTTCGAAATAATCGTAGTAATCGCGTGACTCTTGTAAAATCAGCATTATATCTTTATAAGAAAATAAAAAACAAAAAATAAACAGCAAAGAATTGATATTGTACTATAGTAAATACATATTTGTTGTATGTTATTAAGGAGAAGTAAAAGCTAGATATATGTCGCATCATAACATTTCTGTCAGATTCCTTACAACCGAGGGTAACAAAATGATAAGGAAAGAAAAAGTGTGAATTGTATGATTCAGGGTTAGAAACAGGTAAAGCTCCCACCAGTATCTACAACACTCTGAACAATCAGAACAATAACCCGCATATCAGCAGAGGAAAAACCAAGATATAGGAGTAGTAGTGTTTACATTCATATTAATATAGAACTAGGAATGGAAAGACCTGCAGAACAGACTACACAGAGTTCCTGTAATAGAAAAAGGGAGTCATATTGGAAGAACTTGCCGCATCAATTCTATAGAATTGATGATCGATAATCTATAGTCAATCCTCCTGATACCGGCCATAACTCTCCTAGTAATGTATCCATCATTGAAACATGTATATGTCTGATTTCAGATCAGCCATCTGAATGTCACCATTATCTTGAGCATAAGCTTAGCGTTATCTGAAGTTGAAGGGCAGTAAAATGTGCATATTTAAACGTGGATTCCCCTATGTCTGACCTTAAACCCTCATTTCTCAGTCAGAAGGCAGTGGTGGTCATGACCACATCTGGCCCAAAGAGCTGTTGGTTTTGAAGTGACAGTGTGAAATCTCTGGGAAAGGGAAACATCTGGTAGAGTCAGGGAACAAAGCGATCCGTTCAGCACTCCAGACACATAACAGTTTCCCCACTAAGTTGTCTGCAGCTGAATGTTTCTGCTCTTTGATTTACCAGGCAGCCACACCGCCTCATAAGATCAGCACAGAACATTGACCGAGGCTGCTTGATTGAAATAATAACGATAATATAATGGCTTAAATTAAACTTTCGCTCAGGGTTACGTTCCAATAGCTAAGAAGACAAGCCATCACGACTTGTTGTTCTTAAAACTACCCTAAGGAGATCCCCAGCGTCATCATGAAGGGCATTCTGGTTTGTGTGACTGTCGTTAGGCGCCTTAACGTCACTTCAGGGGGCCATAATATGAAATTGCAGGCTTCAGGCAGCAGCATCTCCCAGCATGCATCTCTGTTTGCACAGCCCCTTACCCCTATCATCAGCATCAACATCAATCGACTGCTTATGTGACAGGAAATAGTACATTAAGGAGGGTAAGGGATGTGGATTGGGGCTGGGTTTAAGGTTGAGTAGAGTTGAGGAGGGTTTTAGACTGTGGACGGGGCTGGGTTTAAGGGTGAGTTGAGTTGAGGAGGGTTGGTACTGTTATTTGGGTCTGGGTTTAAGGTTGAGCTGACTTGAGGAGGGTAATCCCTGTGGATGGGGTTGGGATTAAGGTGGTTAAGTAAGGTTAGGACTGTAGATTGGGGCTGGGGTGAAGGTTGAGTTGAGTTGAGGAGGGTAAGTAATGTTGATGGAGGCTGGGTTTAAGGTTGAAAAGAATTGAGGTGGGTTAGGATTGTGGATTGGGACTGGGATTAAGTTTGAGTCGAGGGGAGGTAGGACTGTGGATTGAGACTTGGTTTAAATTGGGGATGAGTTGAGTTGGGAGGGTTGGTACTGTTGATTGGGACTGGGGTTAAAGTGGAGTTGAGGAGGGTTTGGGACTGTGGATTTGGGCTGGTATTAAGGTTCTATTGAGTTGAAGAAGAACAGAACATTCGGAATAAAACCTCTGTCTCAATTTCCACAGCATTGGCCACTTGGTCAAAACAAAACAAAGCCATCTGTCTCTGCATTCAGCCAATGCAGAGACAGATATAACTCTCACATTCAGCCAATAGATCAACCGATCTGAGTCTGACATTCCGCCAATAGGGCAACAGATATAAATCCCAAATTCAGCCAAGTAGGGAAACAGCTCTCAGTAAAGGGGCCTGGATTTCCGAGAGTGTTGTTCTGAAAGCTGGGACTGAAGCAGCACTGAGCAACCCTCGCTGGGTGCCGAGCGAGAGGCCCAGCAGAGAGAGAGGGGGAGGCTGAGAGAGAGGAGTGGGGGGAGGAGGGGGAGGAGTCGGCTGTGTCGGGGGGCTACAGCTGTGGCTGCGATCTCTAGATTCAGGGCAAATATGGAGAGCTAATTCAAACAGACGTCAGGCAACACACTCACACACACACACACACACACACACACACACACACACACACACACACACACACACACACACACACACACACACACACACACACACACACACACACACACACACACACACACACACACACACACACACACACACACACACACACACACACACAGAACACACACACACACATGCACACACACCCACACCCTTCCCCATGACAAACATAGTCACACTCGTACATGCATAAATAACACTTGCAGGGCACATGCAGACTATGAAAGACCCTGCTATATATTGGATGCAAACACATCTTCTAATTGGCACGCATACATGAGTTAGTCCTAGTTCTCTCTCAGACATACATACACAGAAACACACACACATGCATGCACATAGACAATTGCACCCACACACACACGTGCACACACACACACACACACACACACACACACACACACACACACACACACACACACACACACACACACACACACACACACACACACACACACACACACACACACACACACACACACACACACACACACACACACACACACACACACACACACACACACACACACACACACACACACCTATTATGACCAAATCCCACAATCAGTTGATTATCATGGGATTGATGCTCAAATGTGTGTCAGCTGTTCATCACTTGTGATAAACATCAACATCAAACATTTGATGAGCTTGGTATACACTTTTGATGAGCTAGGTTAATCAACAACACAAAAGAACTCACCGTACAACATTGGGAGTGATGTATGGTGATGAGGTAGTGTGTGATCAAGGTAAGTGTGTAAACCAGAGGAGGGACTGAAGGGAAACATTGCAAAGGGCGTTGTTGTATAACTGGTAATGACCTTGACAGCACAGAGCTCACCGGCCACACCCGGACATGAACGCTCAACATACAACGACCCATAAAGTGTTGCACATCATATGTTCCAAAGTGGCCTTGCAGCAGCCACCACTACCACTACCACTGCACTGCCCACTACCACACAAACAACCCATAGAGATGGCTAAAGGTCACTCCTTTAGTGTATAAAGGGGGGGGGGACTCTGGATGATGCAAAAATAGGCTCCTCCCAGCTTGGCACTCTGCTCAGCCAGGCGTGGATTTTTGAGTGTGGGGGAATTGGGCCTGCTTTCTATGGTCAAGTGGGTCAACCAGACATCCCGCCCGTCACAATCCCCCCCCTCCCCACACACACACACACACACACCCACACCCACACCCACACCCACACACACCCACACACACACCCACACACACACACACACACACACACACACACACACACACACGCATGTGACACTATAATAATACCCTAATGGCCGTCTGTCAAGCCATCAACTCCCAAGGGGATGAGCAGGGGTCATGTAGACAGCAGCATAGGTAGGAGATACCGCATATAAAGGTAGGAGGAACCTTTGGGAGGTTACAGTGTGTGTGAGCTGCTGGCCGGCCAAATTTAATACCCTAATACTAATGGTGGCTGGGGAAATAAGGAATACACAATCAAACATGGGCTTTAATCATTACAATTTAAACATTGGAACATCTTACAATATATTTCCAATTTCCCACTGGCCATTTGTCACAACGGTCCCTAAGAATGATTCAAAGATTAGAGCTTGAATAATTGATACAATATTGAAGGTGCTTTTGCTGAGACTATATGTGGCCTAGGGAATAGGGACGAGGACTACTTCACCCCACACTTGAGTCCGGGGCAAAGACGAATTAAAATGAGACTGAATGGACAACGGGGACACGGAAATGGACTTGAAAGAGAAGGGCTGCCATGGAAATCAGTGTGTTTACACCCCAGCTGGCCCTGTAATAGACACACTTAGCAAACGTCGTATTTCTCTTTGCCCAGCGCTAATGAAAATTCACACAGAAACAGAGTATATTATCTGTCCTCCCCGGGGGAAAACTCTGTGAATTCAGAAAATCCTCATGTTCACTCAGCAGACTCCAGATAACCCAGGTGGACATCCACACAGGCACCTGGGTTGTGTACACTCTTTAAAATACACACACAGACACGGACACGGACACACACACACACACACACACACACACACACACACACACACACACCACACACACACACACACACACACACACACACACACACACACACACACACACACACACACACACACACACACACACACACACACACACACACACACACACACAAATGCACGCAAATGCATGCAAATCCCCACACAGTGTCGAGTACTTTTTCTGGAATACGCACACACACACACACACACATGCATAAAAGCGTAAAGTGTAAATGGGACCAAATGGCGGCCATTTCTTGGAAACTGATAATGAAGTTTCAGGATATAGGCTTACAGAGGGAGACACACAGACACACAGACACACACCGGTCAGATTAACTGCTGTTTTTATGCCTGTTTGCTGCGGTTTAATATAAGAGGCTGTAAGAGGCTTTTCGTACGCAGAGGACGGTCCCTTTATAATGCGAGTGAGGGACTGTGGGAGGGGAGGGAGAGAGAGAGAGTGGGGGGGGGGGGGGGCATGGAGGGTGGGACGTGTCGAGAGGAGAGGAATGTACAGGAGGCCTGGAATGGGGGTGTTGCGTGAGAAACACGAAACAGTGCATGTGATTCATAGCAATCGCTTCAGTGTTTTTTTTTTCTCCCAAGACAGAGCCGGGGAAAGGCATCAATCACAGCGCCGTTCAGCCCGGGACCTGTCCCCAATGAGGTCCTCACTGCAACGCTCTCACTCAGTCACACTCACTCTCTCTTTCACTCTCTCACTCCATCACTCTCTCACTTGACTGTGTGAGCTCCACTCTATGTGTGTGTGCGCGTGTGTGTGTGTGTGTCATGTAACCACCGGCTGTGTCGCTGCATTGTCGGTGTGTACCGCGTATTAGACAAATCAATCCGTTTTTCGAGTAAAAATGATGTGTTGGTTACTGCATTGGGTAGCATCACACCATGGGGCCAAACAGAGCCTTGTACGGATCATGGGCGATAAAAGATGCAGAGCAGCATGCCAGGGACTGGACCTGGCGCGGTGGGGTTTATTAATGCCAAGGCAAGGAGCGGAGGAACTGAATAAAAGGATATAGTTTGCTCCAAGGTGAATTTAGAACTAAAGTGCTATCAGCGATGCACATCAAGGCAGAGCGATCCTATCAGACGATTAAAAAGGAACCACCGTGTCAGCCTTTTGGGCAGTTGGATAAGGAGAAGAGAGATTCTGATTTGAACAAAGTGTGACTAAGCGACTTGCAAGGTTGAAACCGTGAGTGCCGGCCAAAAAACAGAGACTACAAAACAACAGAACTAATTGGGTCACAGTAAACCTTGGAACAACGTTACACCAGATCCCCGATGGGCATCTTTAAAACGATTCACACAGCTTGCCTTTGGTACTTCAGTTTCTACTCGTTGTACATCTGTATAGATTCACACAGTGGACTGTATACCGAACTATTGTATTCAACACCACCACCCCCCACCACCAACACACCAACACCCCCACCACCACCATTATCCACCACCACCACCACCACCACCACCACCACCACACCACCACCACCACCACCACCACCACCACCACCACCACCACCACCACCACCACCACCACCCACCACCACCACCACCACCACCACCACCACCACCACCACCACCCACCACCACCACCACCACCACCACCACCACCACCACACACCACACCACCACCACCACCATCCACCACCACCACCACCCCCACCACCACCACCACCACCACCACCACCACCATTACCACCACAACCACCACCACCACTGCTGGGGGAAGTCCTCTCCAAGGGCCCTTACTGGGCTTGAATAGGGCCTGTGCTTCAAGCTTTTCCTTATCTCCTTTACACAGCAACATTGCTGGCACAATCCCTGTGTGTGTGTGTGTGTGTGTGTGTGTGTGTGTGTGTGTGTGTGTGTGTGTGTGTGTGTGTGTGTGTGTGTGTGTGTGTGTGTGTGTGTGTGTGTGTGTGTGTGTGTGTGTGTGTGTGTGTGAGTGTGTGCGTGTGTGTGTGTGTGCGCGAGAGTGTGTGTGCGTGTGTGTACTCTACACATGTGTCTCAAGAGTCAGTTGCATTCATTCTTGCGTATTGTGTGTGCGCTAACTAGGGCCAGGTTTGGTTTTGTACTCTGCATCTTACCTGTACCTCTGCTGTGGTTCAATCTCGTCATTGTTGCTGTTATTTCCCCAGAGTTTCCCTCCTGGACCGATAAAAGTTTATATAAACGTATCTTATATTTGTACCTTCGTCGGTGCATGTGTAGGCCATTGCTATTCTTGTTGAACTTCAGCTCCCTTCTTGGTGCGTACATACATGATATCACATGTATCCAAGCCCTTAGATGTGTGTGTTAAGGTGGGATTCTTGCGGCAGGAAGGCGAGAGGTGTTCCATGCGTAAGTGACTGCAGCGGAGAGCAGAGCTCATGTAAAGCCCTAATCTTCAGAGGAAGACCTACAGGGACCATTGATCTGCTCTTGAGTGATCCACCAACTTCACATACTAGATGCAAATCCATGTTGCTGCCATGGAATAGATTAGGCAGGATTGGAGAGGACCTGACTGCATTCAAAGGTGTTATGAATGTGTGGAATGTGGAATAAGAATGTACGGATAAGACTGGTCAAGCTATTTCAAGATGCATATATCAAAATCATGGTCTATCGCTATTTTAGTCACTAAACAGAAGGCTAGAATTGATTTGATGTAAGCGAGCATGTACAGAGAGCCAATCGTTGTTCCTGAAGAGAAGCGGAGGAGTGGTGAATATCCCTGAATAGCGGTCTGCTATTTAGATATAACCAAATGCCATAATTGACCAAATATATATAGGATTCATCAAATCTGTGTAAAAATATCTATCTATATATATATATCTATATCTATATAATATCATATCTATTATATATATATATATATATATATATTATATATATATATATATATATATATATATATATATATATATATATAATATATATATATATATATATAGTATTAAGTATTGAATACTTGACTCTGATTGGACGAAAACATTCCAAAATTGTGCATTATTTTTCAATTACAGGACTGACTGTCTTTCAATAGTTCTATGGGAAATACACAAGTCATCAACAATGTTTATCCACCTCTATTTATTTTGTAGTATATTGGATTTGTATATAAAAATCCAAATCCAATCCCATCCACAATGGTCCAATACAACTGTCGACCAGGTGTTGCCCTGACACATAACATCAACATGCTGAAGGAGCCACAGAAAAATATAATAATTTCAGCTGAAAAAACAATAAGGCTATAAATAAGACAAATTTTATCCTTGTTGGTAACTGCGGTCTAAGCGGAACCAAATATTGTACGGGGGAGGGGTGATGAGGTGGTTTACCGCCTAGAAATGAGAAATTAGAGTCGTAGCAATATAGAAAGGTAATTCAATTCAGCAGGCTGTGGGTTCAGCACCATGGCCAGCGCCGGGGCAGGGAGTGGGAGGACTGTGTGAATGGAGTTATTCTCTGTCTGCATGCGGATGACATTGGTGTGACATTGCCATCTAGTTTCTTGTTTCTTCCCCCCTTTTTGGACACTCATTGGATCTAGAACTCTAGTTGGAATCTAACATCCAGCCGTATACTGTTACATTTGTGTCCTGTTGCTCTCCCTCCTTTATCCACACAGATCTTCGACCCGGTTCCGTTCACCTGTCTGTGTATTTTAGAATACAGCTCGGAAAGTACGACGGAGGCTAGGCTAGAGCTGAAGCATAAAGAGGTCTATATTTGATTCTGCGACAGCAGCACACTGTGCTTTCTCTCGCCCCCTGAGCTCTATCATCTATCTGCAGCTTCCGGAACCTCGTGTCCATAATGGACGCAGCCTTCGTGCGGAGCAGCTCTCTCTAGAGGAGACAAATGTTCCCGTTGAAATTTGACTTTCACTGAGAGTGGAGGATGGAGGATGGACTCTGGGGACACGGTCAGTTTGTTGGCAGGGAATAGCAATCAGCTGTTAATAAACGATATCATGCAAAGAATTTATTCTTTAATGGTTCCGAGGGGGGAGAGTGTGTCGTTTTTGAAGCCGATGTCACTTATTTGACTTTGAAGAACAAGCTTTGGCATGTGTGTGTGTGTGTGTGTGTGTGTGTGTGTGTGTGTGTGTGTGTGTGTGTGTGTGTGTGTGTGTGTGTGTGTGTGTGTGTGTGTGTGTGTGTGTGTGTGTGTGTGTGTGTGTGTGTGTGTGTGTATGTGTGTGTGTATGCATGTGTGTGTATGTGTGCGTATGTGTGCTTGTGTGTTTCTCTATCTGTGTGCGTGGGAAAGTTTATCCATCGGTGTGTGTGTGTGTGGAGTATATGTGTGCATGAGTGAACGCCTGTACTTTTGAGTGGGCATGTCCGTGTGTGGTTGCATGCATGTGTCCGTGTGCGTGTGTTCCAGCTCCCTACAGGATCACCACGCGGGTGGTTCAGTTAATTTGGAGCGTAATGAGGTGGGTGCTGAGGTCAGGCGTAGGACTCACAACATTGGCAGCTCATTGTGGGGGAAGCCGGGATGCCTGCGGAGGAAGCTCTCCTGGAAGAAACACACACACACACACACACACACACACACACACACACACACACACACACACACACACACACACACACACACACACACACACACAACACACACACACACACACACACACACACACACAAACAAACGTAAGCTCTTCTGCACAACGGGACTCGTTGTACGATAGCATCGGCTTGGGGACACAACCACAGTAAGATTGTGGTTTCCCGGTCAGACATGTAAATTCGTACAATTCACACAGCAGCACACACAAACACACATACACACACACACACACACACACACACACACACACACACACACACACACACACACACACACACACACACACACACACACACACACACACACACACACACACAGGATCCAAGGGCTTTATGGAGCACTGCTGAATAATAATCGTGATCCAGTACAGGCGCTTTAAGCAACCTGTTCCAAACCAAAGCTAAAGCACAACCTGCTCCACCTTGTTCTGTACATCGCTCTACATTTCTGCCCTAGTTTCCCTCTTTTGTGCTCTCTCCCTCAACCCCTCCTTGCCCCCTCTCTCTCCCCTGCCTTATCTTTTTCCCTCTCTCCCCTTCAACTTCTCCAGTGTTCTGTCAACTCTCTCTCTCCCCTCCCGTATCATTCTCTCTCTCCACCCCAACCCACCTACATTTTTTCTCTCCCCCCCCCCCCCTATCTTTTCTCTCTCTCTCTCCTCCCCCAATGAGGGTGAGAGTGGGAGTGAGAGTAAGAGAGAGAGAGAGAGAGAGAGAGAGAGAGAGTAAGAGAGAGAGAAGAGAGAGAGAGAGAGAGAGAGAGAGAGAGAGAGAGAGAGAGAGAGAGAGAGAGAGAGAGAGAGAGAGAGAGAGAGAGAGAGAGAGAGAGAGAGAGAGAGAGGTACCAACTCAAACGCAGACACTTGATAACATCTCAATGAGGAGATCTTCTCCTCATCCATATTCCATTTGCTTCCACACAGCACCAGCAGCGGTGTGCGGGGGGAGCCTGGAGGAACGTTTCTGTCAGCCCCAAAGAGCCTCACCTGCCCTCCGCTATACAGTCCCTCTCTTCTGGCAACCTCGCAGAGATTTACAATGCTAAAACTGTTTCTGCATGTCTTGGTACGACGCCTACGCGTCGTACCAAGACATGCAGAAACAGTTTTAGCATTGTAAATCTCCAAGGCATTGTTCAATTATTGATCGAGATCGGGCAATAAAATTAAAACGGCGTGCAATTACTTTAAATAACATGAAACCTCAGTTTTTTTCCAAAGTTACGAATCAATGCACCACAAAGCCCCCATAAAAACAGTCCAATCCAACTGTCAAGCAGATGTTTCCTTCACAATGCAAACAAAGATACGCTCAACGCGCTGCAGGACAATCTTTTTATTTCAGCTGATTAAGTCAATTAAAAAACACTAGCATTACAGAGGAACGTGACGGAGGTCTGATCTCTGTTTGAGGCTGTTTAATGAGTGGAATACACCACTCCGGGTGTCCCGGTGTGGATGATAATGTACTTGGTGGTGGTGCTGATGCAGTAGTGGTGAGGAACTCGTGTTGATGTGGTGGTGGTGATGTGGTGGTGGTGATGTGGTGATGTGGTGGTGGTGATGTGGTGGTGGTGATGTGGTGATGTGGTGGTGGTGATGTGGTGGTGGTGATGTGGTGATGTGGTGGTGGTGATGTGGTGGTGGTGATGTGGTGGTGGTGATGTGGTGGTGTTGCGGTGATGGTGTTGCGGTGATGGTGTTGCGGTGATGGTGTTGCGGTGATGGTGTTGCGGTGATGGTGTTGCGGTGATGGTGTTGCGGTGGTGGTGTTGCGGTGGTGGTGTTGCGGTGATGGTGTTGCAGTGGTGGTGTTGCGGTGATGGTGTTGCGGTGGTGGTGATATTGTGGTGGTGATATTGTGGTGGTGTTACAGTGATGGTGTTGCGGTGATGGTGTTGCAGTGGTGGTGTTGCGGTGATGGTGTTGCGGTGGTGATGATATTGTGGTGGTGATATTGTGGTGGTGTTACAGTGATGGTGTTGCGGTGATGGTGTTGCGGTGGTGGTGTTGCGGTGAAAGTGTTGTGGTGATGGTGTTGCGGTGATGGTGTTGATGTTGTGGTTGGTGATATTGTGGTGGTTGTGTTGTACAGTGATGTGTGTTGGCGGTGATGGTGTGGTTGGTGGTGTTGCTGGGTGATTTGGTTGTGGTGAAAGTGTTGTTGGTGATGGTGTTGCGGTGATGGTGTTGCGGTTGTGGTGATATTGTGGTGGTGTTGCGGTGATGGTGTTGCGGTGGTGGTGTTGCGGTGGTGGTGATGTGTAGTAGCAATGCGGTGGTTGTGACTCAGTGGTGGTCATGCGGTGGTTGAGGTGCGGTGACGGTAGGTCAGGGGGTGGTGTTGCGGTGATGGTGTTGCGGTGGTGGTGTTGCGGTGGTTGAGGTGCGGTGACGGTAGGTCAGGGGGTGGTGTTGCGATGATGGTGTTGCGGTGATGGTGTTGCGGTGATGGTGTTGCGGTGGTTGAGGTGCGGTGACGGTAGGTCAGGGGGTGGTGGTAGTGACGTACATTATTCTCCAACACTTATGTTGTTTTTCTCATTGTAGAATTCTTTACAGATAATAAACATTGCCTGAAGTGATGTGGTATTTAGAGGGTCTGTCGGCAGTGATTAATGGAACATCTTCTGTGTAAACTTCTCCAGCTTATTCTCCGTCTCTCTGTGTGTGAAACACACATCCTCTCACTAGAGCTGTGTGACTGATTACTGCCATGTGGGCTTTTACATTCGTTCTGGCGGGGATAGTAGCAGCGAACACAACCCACGCGTGTTATCTTTAATGCAATCATGGGAACATTGGCCTGAACATTTACCATGAACCACCACCCATCTCACCCATACATCTCACCTTTCAGCTCTCAGTTTTGGTGGTTCGGTCAGCAGCCTTGTTTCATTCCCAACAAGGACATGAGTTTCAGGCGAGTGGCGCAAAGGAGATGTCCAACATAATGTTTCAAGTGTGTACAATGACATAGGCACAGAGAACAGGGCTTTTGTAGGCTTTGTCGAGTTTTTAGTATAGTTATTCAACCTCTAAAGGAAACAGAC
>OLKM01000043.1:211515-236515 GCA_900291075.1 Melanogrammus aeglefinus
TACCTTAACTTAACCAAAGCTAAACCCTTAACCTCACCATCTTTAACCAAATACCTAAACTTACCCTAATCCTAGACCTGAACATTACCTAACACCTTAAGATAACTATCGCTTACCTTATACTTAAACATAACCATCCAACCATCTTCATCCAACGGAATCCCAGAAAAATAAAACTTGATTTAGCTTGACTTGACATTTGATGGGTTCACACCGTAAGAAAGTATTAAAGATAATAAAAATAAATTTAAAAAGTAATTAAAAAAAGAGTGTGCTAGAAGTGTGACCTGAAGCTGCAGCCTCCCCTAACCCTGCAGGAACAAACACGTTGTTTGTGAAGCCCTGGAGGAAGCAGTTAACATGCAGTTATAAGTCAGTGGGAGAAATTAGATTTAATTCTCATAATACAAAGCAAATCTCTTTGTTCTCTGTTCGGTAAAGATTCCTAGCGGCGAGCTCATCTCCATATTGTATTTGTTTTCCACTGGGGGGGGGGGGGGGGCTGTTGTTGATTGGGTCTCTTGATAAACAACATTTCTCCCATACCGATGGAACGCACGTGGACTAAGTGTCCCGACGCAAATTACTCTGTCAAGGAACAGTGACGAGCGAGGCTGGATGCGTCCGCCTTTTCTTCCACAGAGAGTAAAACGCCAGACGTGATTAAAGATGTGTTGCTCTTTTCACATCAGCACCTCAAACGGGGGGTCCGTCCGTGCATCTCAGTGGAAAATGCCACTCGGTAATGGATGTAAACAAGGCGGCTTTTTCCTTCCACAAATACATAAAACTCACAGGCGTTTGGGTCCTGAACAGACGGTGCTGAACGCCGCCGTGTGTGACGGCTATTCATTTCCACCAACAGTGCAAGCCAAGGTGGAAAGAACGTTTCCATATTCATATCCAATAAATGATTCATTGTCACTGAGTAATGGTGCCATTACTGCATGTGTGGGGGGGGGGGGGGGCCTGCCGGGGAGTTTGAAACGCAGGGAATGCAAAGAACAGGTTGCCCGAGCGATGGAGGCCTAGGTTCCAATGATCCCGGTTTCCTGCTCTTTGAAGCTACTTCAATCGGTGCTTTGGAGCTTTGGAGTCGCTCACTCAGCCCATCAGCTTCCAAGGAGTTCGATGTATAAGAGGAAAGGGACAATTATTTCTGAATAAATAATCCTTTAATACGTTACGTAAACAGGCCGTCGAAAAAGAGTCTCATAATCATGCACACACACACACACACACACACACACACACACACACACACACACACACACACACACACACACACACACACACACACACACACACACACACACACACACACACACACACACACACACACACACACACACACACACACACACACACACTCAAAAACACACACACACACACCCGCACACACACCACACACACACACACACACACACACACACACACACACACACACACACACACACACACACACACACACACACACACACACACACACAAAGACACACACACACAAAGACACACACACTCACTAGCACACACAATCACACATATACGCACAGAAGCAAACGCACAAATACACATAAAGACATACACATGCCCCGCACACACACACACACACACACACAAGCACACACACTTTAAACCCGAGAGCATTAGATACACCCTCGTATGGTTGTCCCGACACGACATGGCATATAGCGATTGGGTGCTAAATGAATAAAACCTGGTCAAATATCAATCACTATGGAGACGTGGAAAAAAGCAAGGCGCTGAACGACATGTGCCGCGCGGCTCAGAGCTCCAAGAGAGCAACAGGCTGGTGGATATGTGCCACCAGTTCAACTCTAAGAACACCACCAGGTGGGCGCACTGTAGGACTCTACCTTTGGGAGTCACACTCCCCACATATCAGATGTCTGCAGCCGACATGACCGCCCTTTCCCCGTCTGTGCTGGGCAGAACGGAACGCTCCAACATTTTGTTTTTGTTTTTGAGAATATTAATTAAGTACAGCTCACTGGGTGAATATTTGATTGTCGATGGACCATGGGCTAAACAAGTCTCTTACCTTATGGCATATTCGGCAGAATGATTTCGAGAGCTTTAGGCTAGGAAAAACCCAATGACAATTCAAAAAAGTTCAGTGAATCTAATGAAACATAACCCAAAATAAAGATATAGCTAACTCATCAAACTATCCCACTGAAATATGTAGTGCTGTATGTTATTGTGTTGACCATCAAAAGCCTTGGAGTTGGTATATTTTGAAGAACAGCTTTCAAAACTTATTATGAGCCACTCTTCGCCTGCAAGGCGATCAAATAAATCTGAATTAGAAATAAGCATTCAGTCGGCACTCAAACAAGTACTATTTCTCACTCTCTTTTCCCCTCCCTGTACTTTTTCTCACGATCAGTTTGACAGTGGTGAGCTGAGCCCGAAGGCACCACTTGTGCCGGTAACGCTGCATCACTGAATGTCCACAACACAAATAGAACAAAACCAAAGCCTCGTCACATCCCTATCTATTGATTAAACAGAGCGAAACAAAGAGTCCTGTACACGGTTATCCTTAACACGCTCCATAACCTGCAGCAGAGTTCTCAAAATAAGGTGCTAATCTGAGCATCAGACGAACACAGTTCTCCTGGCAGACACGGTCCTGCTGCCTGCAGCTGAACGAGCCGAAGACCTCACAAGAGGTGCTGGGGGAGGAGGAGGAGGAGAAGGAGGAGGATGAGAGGCTGTTTTGAAATAACGTTTTTTCTTTAGTTCAGCAAAGAGAGAGACAGACTCCCCTTCGAAACCAACGGCAAACATGTGAACAAGACCATGGTTGAAAGGGAAACCCGGCCCTCATCTCTATTGCGGAGTTGCTTTCTAACGTGGCGTGGGCATTAACTATTTAACTGGCATCCCAAATACAGCTAGACGACATACATTGGGAAGGATGGCCATTTTTCCTGCCAGGAACACAGACTGAACTGTACTTGTGACGGCACTTGCTTTTGTACCGCGAAAACCGTACAAAGAGAAGAGAAAAATAAAGACCAACTAAATACAGGCCAAAACCTATTAAGATTCAAGGGTCATTCAATACATCAGTGAAACAGGCGTGAAATTAACTCTGGTTAAACATGTGTGAATAGTGTGTGTGTGTGTGTGTGTGTGTGTGTGTGTGTGTGTGTGTGTGTGTGTGTGTGTGTGTGTGTGTGTGTGTGTGTGTGTGTGTGTGTGTGTGTGTGTCTGTGTGTCTGTGTGTCTGTCTGTCTGTCTGTCTGTCTGTCTGTCTGTCTGTCTGTCTGTCTGTTTTGTCTGTCTGTCTGTCTGTCTGTCTGTCTGTCTGTCTGTCTGTCTGTCTGTCTGTCTGTCTGTCTGTCTGTCTGTCTGTCTGTCTGTCTGTCTGTCTGTGCGAGCATTCTGAGCGTTTGTGAATTTGTGAAATGCAAAAAGAACCCATGCATGTATTTATTTTCTTTTGTTTCCGCATTAGATATTTAAATCACTAAGCACAGCGGCAAAACACTTCCAGTATTCACCATGTCCCTGGGGGAAGATGCTTACATTTAACCTATTATTCCAGCTCTGCAACTCTCAAATGTATGGGCCATGTACGCAAACATGTGCACACATGTGCACACTTTAACAGTCACTTGCACAAGCACCACCACCACACACACACACACACACACACACACACACACACACACACACACACACACACACACACACACACACACACACACACACACACACACACACACACACACACACACACACACACACAGTATATTCACATAAAAACACAAACACAAACACCCCCACATACACACACACACACACACACACACACAAACATATAGACACATACACTTGCATGCATAAAGACATACACAGACCCTCTATGCAGCCAGAGACTAGCATAAATCAGACAGAGCAAACTGCATTCAAGGTAATCACCACACAGAGGCAGTGAGCTGGAAGGGTCACTCGGAATGAGATGAAATTTTGGCAAAGATTCAACATGGCTGTTATTGCTGATGCATGTTTCTGACCAGAACTCTCTCTTGCTGTGTCTGAATCTCTCTCTCTATCTGTCTCACAACACTGATCTTTCTCTCTCTGTCTGTATATCTCACTCTCTATATCTGTCTCACCACACTGCTCTTTCTATCTCTGTCTGTATATCTCACTCTCTATATCTGTCTCACCACACTGCTCTTTCTATCTCTGCGTCTGTATATCTCTCTCCCTGTCTGTCTCACCACACTGATCTTTCTATCTCTGTGTCTGTATATATCTCTCCCTATCTGTCTCACCACATGGATCTTTCTCTCGCTCTCTGTATCTCCATCTCTCTCTTTCTCTGTTTCTCTCTCTCTTGCCATCCTCACTTCACCCAAATTAAATGAACCACTCAGAGATAGAGGCCCATTATGCACTACTATAGCTTTCACAGCTCAGGTTACATACTGTATATGATCTCCCAGACACACACGTAGAGTAGGCACACACACACACACACACACACACACACACACGCACGCTAGCACGCACGCACACACATACACATACACAACACACACACACACACACACACACACACACACACACACACACACACACACACACACACACACACACACACACACACACACACACAACACACACGCACACACACACACACACACACTCCTGGAAGCCACATATGCACAAAGGCATGCCTCACGCGCCATAACCATCACATACTAGTGCACATGCTCACACATGCTCACATATTCAATACAGACAAAGGCACTTAAACACACACAGGCACACAGAAGAAACTATGACAGACCCATGCGACCAGAAGCACAGACGCACACGCACATACACAAACACACACACACTGGTAATGTTGCTGTGTGTTGAACCTCTGGCGATGTGGTGGTTTGCTCTAGGCGTGTTCTATGCTTATGTAACGTCTCACTGTGGCTGCTGCAGCTGTAGCAGCGCTGGCTACATCTCCCTATATTAAAATACTTCCTGGGACACCCAGGATGCACTCTGCACTAGGACACGACAACAACATAGCTTTGACATCTCTGCAAGGTCAAGGTATGAACGAATGAATGAATGAAATGTGGTAGCGTAATATAAGACTATATTTTCAGAAGCAATCCCTATTGTACTGCATTCCAAGGTCCAATCTGTGTGTGTGTGTGTGTGTGTGTGTGTGTGTGTGTGTGTGTGTGTGTGTGTGTGTGTGTGTGTGTGTGTGTGTGTGTGTGTGTGTGTGTGTGTGTGTGTGTGTGTGTGTGTGTGTGCGTGTGCGTGTGTGTGCGTGTGGTGTGGTGGTGGTTGGGAGGGGCGGGAGTGTTACGAACCAACAGAGTGTGTTGTGTAAACACAAGCGGGGTCCCTGTTTTGACTGAAAAAAGACACCGCACGACGCCACTGATTTGGGTAATTCTCCTCGCAGGACGCATCCATTAGCGAGCCAAGTTAGCATAATTGTATTATCTACAGCTGCCTTCATGGTAGACTGGATGTCAGTGGGTTTCTTTTTTTCAGGGCTGTCCTTGTAGGCTCGCTATACCCTCCATGTGAGACTTAAATTCATTTTTGGCCGTAAAAGTCCCTTTCAAACATTAGCGACGGCCCTTTTATCACTCCGGTCCGGTTGCTGTTGGAGTGACGGCCGGCTGCCAGCAAGTTGGTTACAGTAGCAGTAGCGCGTCTCGAGCTAACACCCTGTTCATTGATCAGCAGTGGGGGGGAGGCGGAAAAGCTAGCCGAGCGTGCCGCTGCCTTGATGTTGTTAGCATTAAACAGTAGTGTCACTTAGGCCCCGCAGACTGGCCTGGTTCTTTGGAGGAGGTGGTGGAGGACACAGGGAGGAGAGAGTGAGAGAGAGACCGCTGTGATGGAGGACATAGTACCAACCTCCGCCAGCCCTCGAACCCCCCCCTCCTCCTCCTGACCAGACGGCCTACGTCAACAGGGTCGGGCAAGATGGATGGTTGTCAGCGGCCATCCAGAGAGAGAGAGAGAGAGAGAGAGAGAGAGAGAGAGAGAGAGAGAGAGAGAGAGAGAGAGAGAGAGAGAGGATGAGAGAGAGAGAGGAGAGAGAGAGAGAGAGAGAGAGAGAGAGAGAGAGAGAGAGAGAGAGAGAGAGAGATGGGAATTGGATTTTTTAGAGACAAAGAAGATGGATGGATGTAATCTAGATGAGGGTGGGGGAGGTGGGGCGGGTCTTCTTCTGGCTTGGGCTGAGCAATACCAATGGGAGGCTGCAGAATTGACCGCCAGCCCTGCTCCACTTACCAGACAACCAGGAAGAAGGGCGGCGAGAATGGGGAGGAACACGTTAGAGGGCAGCAAGGAGGAGGGAGGAGGGAGGAGGGAGGAGGGAGGAGGGAGGAGGGAGGAGAGGCACGTTACAAAGTAGAGCAATATTGTGGGAGCTCGGGGACTCCTTTGATAAAAACGTCACTATTGTTGTGTAGTAAGCTGTTTATGGGATGCTTTGTTCCACAAACATTGGTGGCACGGCAGATATTAGGAGATTAGGTTTAAATTTCTTGGTCAGTATTATGCAGGTGGTGAGAGAAAATACAACTCTATAATGTGATTAAATAAAATGCCATACAATTCCTCACAACAGCCACAAGGTTATTACAACTGTAGATTCACATTTGGATTCACATCCATTCCCAGGTGTGTTTGTCTACTTTTTCTTAGCTGCCGTATGAACCCATTTTCATAAAGCCCTCCCTCGTACAGACGATGCAGTCCCACAGTGTCTGCATTAGGAGCTCGCGAAAATCCAACAACAAAAACAACAATGCAATTCAATAATCTCACTCATGTAAGAACGTGTGAAGAATTAGCCCAAATATAGACACCGTACTGCTTAAACCGAAGACAAAACACCGGGACACAAGAGGCACGACGAGGGATTGAGGTTAAGATCAAAACATACGTGGACAAGAGGCTTTTTATTCTGCCAACAATAGGTCTCTAAATCATCTGCCAGAGTTTTCCCTTCCAGCTCCGGTCCTCAGAAAGGAGAGGCACTCCGGTCCATGAATGTGGGCAGCTGGACAGCAGTCCTAAAGGGCCGGCCGAGACATCTGCTGCACGAAGAGCTTGGGTCGCTCCGCAGGTGGTCCGCCAGCAATGACCTAATTATACTTCACGTCGGAAATGGACCTAATCACTCGATTTGTTTCTCGTGAATAGTTGATTGAGAGATGGAGTGTTTTGCGCTGTAATGGGACAATGGTCTTGTTAAAGCCGCGCTCGCTCACAGGATCAATTAGGACGAAGTATGTGGACTCAATGGTCCTCTGAGGACCGGGCGCAGACTTTCAAGGTGAAGAGCGGCTCAACTGCTTAAATATGCAGCGTATGTGATTTCAGACCCTTTTGAGTGTATTTCTTTTTTTTATTCGCTCCAGAGGGGTGAGTTGTGAGACTTGCAAACTCAACAGTGTTGATGTGTCAACCTTCTGTCCTTCTCCCCATTTCATCAGCGAAAACATGTAAAGCTTATTCCTCCAGGAAAACATGTAAAGCTGAGGTATCATTACTGAACTGAATATCAATTCACTCAAATATGGATTGGGTTTTTACCAGCTACCATAGATCACACAATGAGATTATTCTCATGCATGCAGCGGAAAGATGGTAAAAAGGTGGGTTCACTTAAGGAACCAGGGACTCTTTAGCTTTTCCTGGGCCTACTCTGCAATGAAACAATGCAAGTGATCATAGACAGGAGTACAACGGCTTCTTATTTCAAAGCCCTTCTGGTGGTTGCATCGTAGAAGGGGAAACCAACTTTATATGGAAATCACAGAACTCGGTGAGGATTAAAAAGTAAACTGGCCCCAAGTAAATCTCTGCAAAATTATCTGCATGAACAGGGTATAAAATATGATAGATGTGAAAAATAGTTGACCAAATGTGACACTGAATGCTAGGACAATGAAAGCAGGTGATATGGTCATGGTAATCCCTTGATAACCAGACATTCACTTTCCAGGTGGCCTTTGAACCATGCCATCCCACTGTATATTTTCAGGTTTTTTTTATATTCAAACACAAAAGTAAATTGCCTGCCTAAATTAAGAGTTTTCCTTCAGATGGCTGGATGCTTAAAGCCATTCTGAAATGTTCCATTCCAACCCCCTTTTAAAATTATGTTAAAACAAGTGTGTCAAGATGAAGTGTTTATGACGTATGCATTCGAGCACATGATCGCCGCATGTTCCCGTACATTCCGCACTCTCATGAGCAGGTATTATTTTTCCTCTCTTTAATTAGGGATTACCCTGGATCTCTCACGGCACAGCTGGGACCCTCAGGGGTGCATCAAAATGGCGGCCGCCTGTTTCAGCCGTGCTCGCCCCATTAGTATTTCTATTCACTCAACCTCCGCAGAATCTGCACCACGAAAGGAAATCCCCACACAAACACGCGGGACACAGCAGGATGTTTGAAAGGATGTTACGCTTCAAATAACTGTTGTCATAAACCTTGAGGTTTTGTTTAGATATGCTGTAGTGCAGAGGCACAACCCGTGCTGAATTCTGGAAATGACTAAATAAATCGATAAATCGAATGCCAAAAAAATTGCTTTTCGTGTAACAACTTTCAGAGATATGGAGAGTGGAGTACGTGCTTTTTAAACTCACACCTGCTCCCTCTCCTTCTCACTTGGCCTTTGGTTGACGTCCCTATTTGAACACATTGCCAAACAGAATGCTGAAACAGTCCACCACATCAACATCCAAGCGGGCAAACAACCCTGCTGATCTGACAAAGTGGATCAAGTCGTAGTTAAGTGGCACGGGCTTATGGGGCAGGGAAGACAGCCAACTGCCCATCAGGTCAGAGATTTACATCGTCAGGATGTAATCCGCATCATTTTAAACTTGTGATACATCAGAATATGTCTCTCTGCTGGGTTGCACTCTGCAGACGGCACTATGGGCGATTAAAACAACACAAGGAGGACGAGACAGGCGGGATGAGTCTGCATACTGACGTTCAGTTACATTTGTAGTAGGCCCCTGGGAGAGTGGCACCCAACCCACAGGGGACACATAGTTGGAGTCAATAGAGGTCAGTGGCTGAGCACTGTAGTTATCTAAAGGGATGGCTCTTTTGAAAGCAAGCTTTAGTCGTTTGAAAATGACATTTCTTCTTGGTATATGTTGTTAGTGTTCAATGAGTGAGGGGGTTTAATATATATATAATACAATAAGAATGTATTGAAAATACATTATCCTACTCTATGTAAAAGTGAGTGTCTTTCCGAGGTCAAACGATAGGTCAGCGCTTCCATAGCGACTCAAGGGGATGTCATCGATATGTCCAAATGTTGGCAGTGCAGCTCACGAATTGAGCTAACCGAGTTCATAATCACAAACCAAGACACTTCATACTCTTAACAGCGTGTCAATATAAACAGGCAGAAGCAGAGGCTGTAAGAGGCGACAAACCGCCACTATTATGACAGAAAAATGAATTCAGCAGTTCTTTCCCTCGTCAAGTGTCAGTCGAAGACAAACCGACGGCCTGGTTTGTAAAAACATGAGGGAAGAAAAGTGGGCCTGTTATGAGTTAATCCCCTCCAATGGAACAAAAGCTCAAACGCACCCCACTTAAAGACGACACTGGGATTGAGTATCCTCCAACGCAACCGCCACCGCGAGCCGTCACCTTAAATCCCCTCAGTCAAAATGCAAAGTGAGCGTTGAACCCGCCCAGCGTGCGCCGCCATGCTGGGTCTTCCGGAGGGCTCTCTTTAATGTAAAACCGCCGAGAGGCAGCCAGAGGGACGGAGGACTAGCGTTAGCCCACCATGTCACCGCCAGGGGATTATGGGTACCGGGAAATGGGTGAATCCGTGAGAATACAGCTTAGTCATCATCAGCGCTGAATGCAAGCATCATATGACTGTGAGATCCTGCTCGCCCACACAGGCTGAATCTGGTGAGCATTGAGCTACCTCTCTCTTCCTCCGCCTCAACACCCCCCTCCCTCCCTCCCCTAATACCACTGTCACTCTCTCTGTTGATGACCTTCTCTGCCTCCGTTCCTCCTCTCCCCCCTGCCCTCAACTCTTCTGCTCCCTCACTCTCCTGCTTGTGTTGATCAAAGCCTTCCACCCTGCCTTCTCTTCTTCCCGGTCTCTCTGCCTCTCCCCCCTCTCCCCTTTAACCAGACTCTCTTCATCCACCACAACCCCCTATTTCTCCCTCTCTTCCCCCCCCCTTCCCTTTTCATCCTGTGTGACCCCAACCATCAGAGCTCAAAAGACAGCCAGAGGCCCAACCACTTTGTCATTATTACATGAGCTATATCTATCTCCCACAGCCATCTCATGCCAATGAGCAGCTTACAGCCCAGGGGAAACAGATGGGGAAGGGGAGGGGAGGATTCTGGGAAAGTACAGGCACAGTGGTGTCCCCCTATGGTGCTATGTAAATAGGTTGACTTGGTGGTATGAATAGACACTCGGATGGACTGGCACATTGAGGCTGGAAGTGGATCCTTATCACCGGGATGTAATCGAGTTTGGGCCAAAGCAAACCCTGAGCTTGATATGAAAACCCCATGAATTCTTAATCAGAATGTGAATATAGCGGTGATATACACAATTCAACTGACCAGATCAGGACAGTCATACAGCTACATTCAAATAAACCAAAGGCTAGCGTATTTTTTAATTCGAATGAGAGGTAAGTATTGTACATATTTAGAAACTCACAAACCCACTTCCCCTAGAAATGATTCACTAGACCTTACATCAGACACTTGCTTTGAATGGACATCTGCAAAAAGATTATTCCACATAATCCAAATGCCTTTCATTACTACAGGAAGATCAATGATGAGAGTGTTGGCTAACCTCAGTGGCCAAAAGAACAATATAATACTACGCCAAAAGAGCAGTATATTAGCTCATTTTTTCCTGGCGAGAGCAGACAGACACAGGGCAGTCTGCGTTGTAACGGCGTCCGGTTCCCCGCACCGCTAACGACCTGCTGTGGCACTGCACTTCCTCCTGGAGCACAGCACTCTGTGCTAATTGCTCAGCGTGTGTGTAAGAGGGCACACATTGGTGTCCTGTTAGCGACCG
This sequence comes from Melanogrammus aeglefinus, assembly GCA_900291075.1. Taxonomy (NCBI): domain Eukaryota; kingdom Metazoa; phylum Chordata; class Actinopteri; order Gadiformes; family Gadidae; genus Melanogrammus; species Melanogrammus aeglefinus. Next base: position 222,644 of record OLKM01000043.1, read on the forward strand.
ACCGGTCTCCCCCTAATGGTGTCTTGCGGACTTTAACCCTAACCTAACCCTTTTTTTCGTCTTGCGTTTTTCCGATTAAGTGGATCAAATTTGCTTTCACTCAAAATAAGGCCAGCGATCTACTCTCCCCTCCTTTCCGCGTCCCAAAGTTCCCGGGCGCTAAACTTTTCCTGTGTCCTCAGCGCCCCTTCTCGGTATCTCACTCCATCTTCTGGAAGTGTCCATATTGGTCAGAGTACCCAGGCTTCAGTTGGCCTGTCAACTCGATTTGTTTCTGTGGGTGCATTCCAACAAAAGCCCAAGACACACAGCCAGCGGCCCGGCGCTCTGGAACACAATACTTAGCCGGACAGCGGCGGCGGTGACACAATGGGGAAGAGACGCGACGTAGAGGAGGGGAGCCAGGGAGGGAGGAGAGCACCGACTCCTCTCTCCTCACTAGCAGGGTTACACAGAGATGACGACATAGCCAGCAAGCAGCACCTCCTGTCTGTCTGTCTGTCTGTCTGTCTGTCTGTCTGTCTGTCTGTCTGTCTGTCTGTCTGTCTGTCTGTCTGTCTGTCTGTCTGCATGTAAGTCTGTTTGTCTGCATGTATGCCTGTTTGACTGTCTGCTTGCATGTTTTTCTGGTCTTTCTGTCTGTAAGCCTGCCTGCCTGAGTGCCTGTGTCTGTCTGTCTGTCTGCATGCAAGTCTGTTTGTCTGCATGTATGCCTGTTTGACTGTCTGCTTGCATGTTTTTCTGGTCTTTCTGTCTGTAAGCCTGCCTGCCTGAGTGCCTGTGTCGTCTTGTGTGTCGGTATGTGTGTGTCTGTCTGGCTGTCTTTCTGTCTGTCTGTCTGTTTGTCTGTCTGCCCATATAAGGCAACGCTGTATAAACCGGAGCGAACCTGTGACTTGCAGATTCTGACTCATATTTCCCAGAATGCATTCTGTCTTATCAATGAGGGTGCTCCTATCCGACACAGAATGTGATTGCACCGTCTTGTGGGCCGAATCCACAGTATGTGTGTGTGTGGGTGGGTTGTGTGTGTCTGTTTGTTGTGTGTGCCAATGTGTACGTGTTGTACTGTCGAGATGCAAGACAAAGGCTCACCCTGGCAAATGTAGATGTCTGTGTTCGTCTTGTATGCAGCCTTCTGCTAACAGTCATGTTGAGTTGTGTAATGCACATTGCAGGTGTGTTACGATTGTGCTGCAAACTCGTGTTGTGGGATCAATAAAGATATACCAGAGAAAATGTTAATGAACTGTCTGTGGGGATATGTAAAAATATTTAAAATCCAGCCAAGACGCAAGTGATGTCAGATGGATTAGTACTGAAAAGCCCAAATGAATGAAGCAGTGTTGTGGGGATGGGAGTGAGAGGGGAAGAGAGACACTGAGATAATGAGGGACTATGATTGACGCTGCCGGCTGTGGATGATCTAGTCAAGCTCTGCCGGTGACCGGCTCCGACAACAAGATAGAACACTCATATACTTTCTCATCTTCTGTGGTCGTGCCTAGCGCAATTATTAAATAATTAATTAAAACACGGCATTGCTCTTTCAAGACATGCGGGATATGAATTGTATGCATTTGGTGGAAATATACTTCCACCAAATTAATTGTGTAGTAATTGGCATACATCATCACAAAGAATTACACTGGTAGGACATATCCATTCCTTCTTCTTGAAATATCAATGTCTAAATGTAAGTAATGTGTATATATTTTATAATATACAATCAATTCAAACTACAGAATAGATTCATGTTTATCGCAGAAATTAATTGAAGATGTTTATTTTGTACATCTTTTATAGATCGATTGTCTTGTTCCCACAAACAACAGTAGATTATGGGGAACTCCAAACGCACGCACGCACGCACGCACGCACACACACACACACACACACACACACACACACACACACACACACACACACACACACACACACACACACACACACACACACACACACACACACACACACACACACACACACACAGAAGGAGGTCACTTCACATGCATCCACTCGTCTCTCACTCACTCCATGAAAACCACCTCCATCCACCTGGCCTCCCATCACACACTGAGAGTCAACTCACCAGTTGGTCTGAAACCCTATATGGCCTGAGGGCCAGCAGCACTAGTCCCATTGCCTGGAGCGCGGAGCTTCATGCTAATGCAATGCTTACGGCCCGATAGCGCCCAACACTGGCCCACCTTTGTATTTTGGTGAGGAGTCATTTTGACTTCAGATTAACTTGTACTGTGGCATTTGATTTGTTTTAGCAGAACTACCCGTGTGTCATGGTTTGTGCTTTTATGGGTGCTTGCTCCAATAATAATGACCTTTAGGACTCCATGGGTTCATGTAAACGGTTTGAAATATCAGTGTATAGGAATGCGACGATATACACTGATGGAAAATCCTGTGTAAAGAGCAAAGTGAAAAGTGAATGATATAGGAGTGGTGGTTAAAAAGGAAGTGACATGAGGACCTTAGCAGGCCTGCACCAATCAGCAGGAGTGCCTGTTCTCCACGCAGGCTTTATGAGGGTGACTTCTCTATGACATGTTGACGTCACGTTGAGCTCTTAATGCCTGTTAGATGACCCGACCCTAACCTAATTTCAGCCAAATCACGGTCGTTTGTGGTGATTATGATTATTTAGGGTCCTGGCGGTGGAGGGCGAGACCCCGCTTGTTCACTTTACAATTAATGAGAAGCAGATTTATTTTTACAACAGAATTGTAATATTTTAGCATTTAGTATCTTCATTAGCTTGTGATATTATGTACAATGTATTTTATTTGTAGCTGTACTGCACACACCAAATTGGAGAAATTCCTAGGCAAAGGGTCAAGCAATTTAAATCCAAGCAAAAGTTGCCTTTTATTCTCTCTGGCTCACCTTCAGGCTACCTCTGCCTCCTCCCGGGTCTAATTGCAATCTGTTAATAAGCACTACACCTCATCACAGCCCCCTGCCTCACGATACTAATCACAGCTCCTACACCGAGAACCTACACCCTTGCAAATAGGCGGTATTAATCTCTCTCTCTCTCTCTCTCTCACTCTCTCTCTCTCTCTCTCTCTCTCTCTCTCTCTCTCTCTCTCTCTCTCTCTCTCTCTCTCTCTCTCTCTCTCTCTCTCTCTCTCTCTCTCTCTCTCTCTCTCTCTCTCTTCAACTTCCGCAGGCCCCGTCTCGTCGCCGTGGAGAAGAAAGGCCTGAAGCGCTCCCCTCGCTACACCGTGCCGCAGAGGTGAGTTCCAGAGGTGAGCTACAGACTGCTGCTATTTCAGGAAACTCACCAAAGAGCGATGTCTTTGTAAAGGCCTCAGCTCGAAGCAGGGAACACTCCGGAAGCCGTTCCGAGGAAGTGGTGGTGGGGGGGGGTTGATGGGTCAGATTCCACCACTATTTATTACTATTTCGGTTTTTTTCGACAGAAATAATTACAGACAAATCTGTTCGAGACAGACATGAAACAATTTTCCGCTTTTCTGCACAAGTCGCACTCCCAATACAGCATGACGTGTCATTATTCTATACCATGCATAACACTGTAACTGTTACAAGCAGAGAAATTTACATGTTAATGAGCCTGGAAATATCATGTAAAAGTCCTCCTGGCCTCGGAGCCACAACATCCATATGCATTAAGATTATTCTGCCTTCACATTTCACTATTAATAGCACTTTGGCCCACAAGAATGGCAGAGTAAGGCATTAAGGCCGCTCTAGGTCCAGTGCTCCAGATGCCCTTCCTGGTTTAACATGGGCAGTCCATTCTTGGTTAATTAATCAGGCAAGGAAGATACTGAAAGGATGGGAGCGTCTATTAGCAATGCACTGAATGGAGCAGAGATTCAAACTCTGAGCATTGAGTAGAATGGTCACAGTAACTATTTACAGACATTTACATGACACAAACCTTCGGCTTGCTAGTCGTGTTAAAGATTCCAGTCAGGGCTCTACAGAAGTGGGTTCATGCAGGTGTAACAAGGTCTACTGCAGTCAAGATCATCAATACCTCACTCTGGTAAAATCGCACAAAAACAGCCCTTGACAGCCCTTGACAGCAAGGGTAACAGCACAACACTTTAATCCATGTACCAATCACGTTACTGAGACATTGGTTACACCAAAGCAGAACTCATTACAGCCTGAGTAGCTCAGATCACATTGTGCAATGTGGATGTTGCATCCACCTCCGTGGTTCCTCTACCTCAGCCCTGGCGTCTTCCAGGCTGGTGCCTGCGCCTGCACCACCGCTGCCACGCAAGCTTCAGTGCACTGTTTGAAAGCCAGCCTCCTCTTGCTGCAGCTACATAAAGCTTTGGAAGTTCAATAGCGGATCCTTTGATGGCACTGAGTTGCAGGGCTTCTATTTTTTGTGCTTTTTTATGTACGTGTGTGTCTTTTGGTGAGTGTGTTTAGGAATTTAGTGTGTGTGTGTGCTTTTATGCCATGTGTTTAGCTTGTTGTGTGTATGTGCGTGTTTAGTGTGTGAGTGTTTGTGTGTGTGCGTGCGTGCGTGCGTGTGTGACTGTGAGTCTTCTGTATGTGTTTAGTATTGTGTGTATGTGCATGTTCAGTGTGTATGTGCGTGTGTGTCTCTGCGTCACCGCTAGCAGGTTAGTGCTGTAGTGTGGAGCAGAGAGAGAACAGTCCGCTGCCCTTTATCTGAAGGGTCCACTTCATATCTGTGTGTTGGCAAGCAGTCAACCTTATGTAGAGGCCGTGAGCTATTCCCTTCTGACCTCCATATGGACAGAGAGAAGACGAAGGCGCGACCACTCGGATGAAGATCGATAAGGTATCTGAGGTATTCAAACAAGCTCTTCAGCTCATTATTTAATGTCCTCATAGTCCACCTCTAACACACACAAATACTGAAGCACATCCAGACACACAAGCACATCCAGACACACATGTGCGCACACACATGCACACACACACACACACACACACACACACACACACACACACACACACACACACAGACACAGACTCACACACACAGACACACACGCACAATTCAACCACGTACATTCGCAAGCGTGCGAGACACACACCACAGGAACCTCACATGCACACACGCACACGCACACGCACACACACACACACACACACGCGCACAAGCGCAACCATGCACATTTGCACCTTGCGAGACACACACATACACACACACACACACACACACACACACACACACACACACAACCACAGGAACCTCAAACCTTGTTACACGTGAATCTAACTTCATTTCCATTGATCTTGTAACATTGTGCCAGGTCCAGACACAGCTTAAGGAGGATACAGTGTGCCTGTTGCCCAATTTAAAACCACTTAAAAAATAATTCCTGCAATGCGTCTTCATTTCAGCTCCTCACGAGGTCAGAGATGCCCTATTTCCCCCCCTGATACCGGTAGGTAGGTCACCTTAATTCGCTCTCTATCCCCCTGTTTGTTTGGATTGGCCAGGTGAATAATCTGGGTTTCAACCACGAAGAAAAAGAGAAGAAGAACGAGGACGGCCATCTGAGCCGGCTCCAAACTCATCTGCTCTCCAAGCGACTCGTAAGTCCCGATCAAAATGAGCAGCTTATATCTGTCTGAGGTTCACTTTATTAATCTTGTCAAATGGCTCCGGAGCCACGCAAAGGCACCCGCCAACGGACACGGGATGGTGGGTATGGGACCAGATGGTCCTGCAGATTGAGGAGGGGGAGGGGAGGATGGCTCCGCTCTCACTGAGCAAGTAGTGAACCAGAGAGAGGAGAGTGAGGGGCCGCACTGCTAGAGACCCGTCACTAAAGGGCCGCCATGACACCCAAAAAATGAGGAGGAGAGATTTAAAAAGACAACCACACAAGTAAAACAAGAGGATCTGACAAAGAGGATAGAGAGAGAGAGAGAGAGAGAGAGAGAGAGAGAGAGAGAGAGAGAGAGAGAGAGAGAGAGAGAGAGAGAGAGAGAGAAGAGAGAGAGAGAGAGAGGAGAGAGAGAGAGAGAGAGAGAGAGAGAGAGAGCAGAGAGAGAGAGAGAGAGAGAGAGAGAGAGAGAGAGAGAGAGAGAGAGAGAGAGAGAGAGAGAGAGGGGGGGGGGGCTGCGAGAGATGGAGGGAGTGACATGAGGTAGGCGGTAAGTGACAGGATATGGTCCTGCTGTCACTGTTACCCAAATGTTGAGTTGAACTGCCTTCCAATACCATTCCCTCAAAAGGCTCCCAGTCAGAGCAATGCATTATGTATAGGGATGAGCCGGCCAGATGAGGGCCATTTTCTGGAGATATCTGCCAAAGGCATACGCCGTCATTTCTAAAAGAAGAGACAGCATGTCAAGGATGGTTCATTGACCCCGCTTGACCCTCGGGAGAATCATGATACTCGTGATACTAGGCTAAACTAAGTGTACACTTTAGATACTGTACCATTATAATGACGTTGTGAAGAGGTACAATGAACATTTGCCTTTTTCCGTAATACATGTGGAGATGCACTTTGGTACTCCTCTACAATGTTTGGAGTTAAATCGTACGTATGAAATCAGGTCATCTGTCTGCGCCACATTAATTAGGTCATGTTTTGTAGACCTGGGGAAATTAAAAATTTCCCCTGGTAAAAATAGAATCCAGATAATGATAGGGATAATTATAGAGCCATTTACATTGATATTTGCCTCATCTTATGAAGAAATGTTTAACAAAGCTGGACATTTGCAGTAATGAAAATGAAAGGATGAGGGAGATAAATGTATTCTGTCTCTTGGTTTGCAGCTAAAGATAATGGGCAGAAAATAGATTCCATTTCGGTCCCAGACCATAAAAAAGCTGGGATGAACGTTTGTGAGATGCAGGTGGCTGGTGCATTCTGACGCCAGTCCACAAAACCCTATCATGGTGCACTTCAGCAGTCAGACAGAAGATTCATCTCAGCAGTGACGCTGTTATTATCAGCACTGAGTAATACGACTGGATGACTTCTAACACTAGACTTATGTTACACGGGAGGGCACAGACAAAAGAGTCATTCTTGAATATGATCTCCTTCTCATATTCTAGTCCCACACGCACGCATGGACACATGCCCAAACTCACACACACAAACCCCCACAAACATGCACAGGCACACGACTGCACACATATAAAAAACAAATACAGGTAGACACATCTTTGTTGAAATATGCACTGTGTGCATATGTTGCTATGTACTTGAATTTGGAGCTAGCTCTCTGGTTATATAATAAAGGTCTTGCATTTTACAGCTTGCCACGAGTCATGACTAGTTTCCATGACTGGGCAGTTTACTTGACACTTTTACCCAAAGTGACTTGACAGTGATTTGGGTCATTAATGAGCAGGTAGGGGATCAGACCCGGTCACACAAAGCAGCCATATAGAACACCCTGCACCTTGCAGCTGGTCTGAGAGATATGAAATGATAATAATCCTAATCCCAATGTATTATATACAAATAATATATAACACAGTTATAAAATAATACATACTAAAGGATTATGAACAAGATATACATTATACATTTCTCATTTGAAAGCATCAGCACACAGCACTTTTTGAAGCAAGCGAGACCTGGATATTTGTGGTATCACTGAGGTTACGCATGTATACATCGTAACCTCAGACCATCAGACCATCACTAGGCTGGTCTGAGAGAGACATAGAGACAGAGAGACAGAGAGACAGAGAGAGAGAGAGAGAGAGAGAGAGAGAGAGAGAGAGAGAGAGAGAGAGAGAGAGAGAGAGAGAGAGAGAGAGAGAGAGAGAGAGCAGAGAGACGAGAGAGAGAGAGGAGAGAGAGAGAGAGAGAGAGAGAGAGAGAGAGAGAGAGAGAGAGAGAGAGAGATGATGGGATAGGGGAGTACTGGGGCAGAAATGAAAAGGCAGGGGGGCTTTAGCAGCCTTAAGAGGGATTTGTATCCAATAAGCCATGCAAGGGATTAAGCCATGCTAATGCAATGCCTACACAAACTGGACACACTGAAAAACCAACGAGAGAGAGAGAGAAATGGATCGAGAGAGGCAGGAAAATATGGACAGAAAGAGCAGAGAGGGTCTGATGTTATCTACAGCAACAATTAGCATTACTTTACATGTCATTACATATTCTATATGAGGCATTTGGTGGACGGAGAGATAATTATTGAATTAAAATGTACATTAGATTAATTGATCCAATTCATGTTCGCAGACAATATTGCTGACCAGCTCGACAAGGTTGAAGTGACACACGGTTGCCACGCTGTAGAAACAACTTGCACTACTACTTGAATGAAGACAGGGCTTACAACTTCATTAACACCACTAACACTGTACACGCTTTACTGCAATTTGAACAAGTTCATGTGGATTTCTCTCTCATGGAAGAGAGGGAGAGTGAGTGAGAAAGTGAGAGTGAGTGAGTGAGTGAGTGAGTGAGTGAGTGAGTGAGTGAGTGAGTGAGTGAGTGAGTGAGTGAGTGAGTGAGTGAGTGAGTGAGTGAGTGAGTGAGTGAGTGAGTGAGTGAGTGAGTGAGTGAGTGAGTGAGTGAGTGAGTGAGAGTGAGAGAGAGAGAGAGAGAGAGGCCTAGCCCCTGGCTGGCTACAGCTGTGTTGCACCACATCAGCATCTCCACAACGTAAACCTTAAAAGTCATCAGTTTTAGATTAAAACACGGGACAAGTCTCCCAGCAGGCCCTCCATGGCGGTGGTTAAAGTGTGGCGGTGTGTGACGCAAAAAACTTTGCACTAAAAATCTGCACACACCCGCAAAGCCCCCCATTGAAAGCGTTAAATAAGTGGCATCATTCAGTAGCCAAGTAGAGGGAGATTTATGCCATCCGGCCCGAGGTGAAACTCAAGGGCTTCTTCAGAGACTCAATCAACACCACAAGGGGATCCCAGACACTCATGTGTGAGCAATACTCCATCACACTCATAGTTTATAGTTCATAGTTACTTCACGTTCATGATCAGAAAATTCATCCAATTGTATTTTTGTGATTGATTTGTAACAGCCATTTGTGTTATGGTTTACCAATGCACACTGAGATTATTCCACGAGACAAATCCTAATTTCCTCTGCGATAAACCACCCATTTGGATTGTCAGTGTGGTGGTGATGATGCATTAGCCACAAGCCTCCCTCAGATACACGGCACATCATGAAATGAAAAGAGAACGATTCCCTCCGCGATTCACAAGCAGGATAAATGCCGGTGGTTGGATCCCTGTAGGCAGACCGCAGCTCACCACCGCAGCAGTGGGCTGAAGGGACTAACAGTAGATAACGTAATGTGGCTACATTCAGGGTTCCTTCACCTCCCTGCCATATCCAGATGAAAATGTTGTTCTCATAGACAGAGCCACAGGGAAATAATCCTCACTCTAATCTTTTAACAAATGGACCAGGGGTCAAACCCTCTATTGTGGGATGGACCGAAGGTCAGGCCTCTCATTCTCTCACCGCCAGCCGGGATCTCATAAGGTTGATAGGGTTTTTTATTTGTGTTTTATTCAGCACATATCACCCAAATCACATCCATCCTCCATTGAGCCCCTGTCTTGTACAAATTGATTGAAAGACCTAAAGGTCATTTAATTCAAATCACACACACACACACACACACACACTCACCATGATAACAAATGAACGGTATGACCCCAAACAGAGCATAGCATGTCAAGCTAGGCTTCATGTTAACATGCGCTAGTGGCCGGTTCTCAGGCTATGTGTTGAATGATGCGCTGTCCAACGCGTTTCAGCTACCCGAGCACGCCATTGGAAGAGGATGGAAAATGCATAATACATCATATAAAATGTATATTTTCTGATCTGCCAATTAGCACACTGGAACATAATAGCTATCATATAAGGGCATAAATTAATATGTATAGGCCGCATTTTATGTACCTCAAAAACAACGTCTTCTCAAGCCAAATTGCTAATCCAGTGTGAAATTCCCCCGTTCCCAAAGGACTGCTCAGGGCATGTTTGGACGGCGGCCTGTGATGCACTAGGATCCGCATGCACACAACCAGCTCTGCAGGCGCCATTGTTCATGTGTCTGCATGACCAAACAGCCATACAATGCATGTGCCCATAACCAACACTGTGCTATGCATCCCAGCTAATAGGACATCGAGAACGCTCACGTCAAGTCACACACGCACGCACACGCACACGCACACACACACACACACACACACACACAACACACACACACACACACACACACACACACACACACACACACACACACACACACACACACACACACACACACACACACACCACCCAGCCTCATAAGTCACGCCTCCCCAGCCGACTCTAAACGCAACACATCCCAGCCATAGGACACCGAACGTGGTGACATTTCCGCTCAGTTTCTTCATAAAGGGCCCCGCGGAGATCCATCGGCTTGTGATAAGGCTGCCATTACGGCTTCCTCCCTTTAATGTCCTGCCCTGACGGCTGCGTTCAATCTCCGTGCCTCACAGACTCTCAAGTCGGCTCACGACAAGGTCGAGATGCCTTCCCTTCCCTCTCTCTCTCTCTCAGGGCAGTGGAGCCTGCAGGAGGAGTCCATTTTAACAACTCATGCACCGACCCACAGGCACGCCATGTGAAGAAGCGTTGGTCACCTTCACGGTGTCCGGGGAGGGGTCTTTATATATAAGTAGTATAAAGGAGGAAAGTAGGGTGGCTGTGGAGAGGGTCTTACTGTGTTGTGCCATTCAAAAGGGACTTCTGTAGAATGACATGGTAAAGGTCAGCTCCTACCTTGTTACACGGGGTGGGTTGTGAGTCTTCCACGAGCGTCAAGCAAAGGCTGGGAGAACTCCTGTAACAAACAAACACACACACACAACAAAATGATCTCAGAGAGGTACACAAATAACCATTGTGATACATCGAAAAGATGTTGCCTGGCTCTCTCTCAGGGGCTGAAGACCTCTTCCATCTTATTACTGTCACACAATCACGCACATGTGCACACACAATCACGCACATGTGCACACGCACGCACGCACGCACGCACGCACGCACGCACGCACGCACGCACGCACGCACGCACGCACGCACGCACGCACGCACGCGCGCACACACACACACACACACACACACACACACACACACACACACACACACACACACACACACACACACACACACACACACACACACACACACACACACACACACAGGGATGCGTTGGACACTATAAATAAGACAAACCAGGCAGTTTGTAAAAAAATTTTTATATATATATGCTAAGTTACATAAGACCTTTATGTATAGGTCAGAGAAAGTTCATCACTGAATTATTGTATACAAATTAAACCAGTTCTGCACACTCATTTGCTTTGCTGTCTTTCCTTTGTCTTGCTAATCCACATGATGAAATTATCTCACAAAGCCATTCCTCATTTAACGGAAATTCAATGAAGACCAATTTCTTAAGAAACTCTTGAAGAGATAACATTTTTAATCAAGGACAATGTCCCCAGACTGGTTAAATGCTTCCTGGAGTAGAAATTATAGGTGCATTGAAATATTATTAATCATAAAATATGAAATGTATAAAGGTACCAGGTCTGACGATGAGAGACGTGGCTGCTTATCGCCTTGGTGTTTGAACAGACCTACGGCCTTTATATTTGACAGGAAATGATGCCTTACCGGAAATCATGCTCCCCCCCCCCCCCCCCGCCATTGTCCTCCACAATGTAACAAACTGGAGACATAGAAAATCACTGTGCAACAAAGGGGGGGAGCTTTGAACATTGGAAATGGATATCTCAAACAATGCCACATCATTTCATGCCATTTCATCGAACTTCCGCTCAATGCTCAAGATTGGTGAGTTTAACGATTCCCAGCGACTTTCTTTAAATGCTTTTAACCCAGGACAAGAAAGACACGTTGGGATGACAGTGTTTACAAGTAGAGACAAATTTGGCACTTCACCGGCCCGATATGAAAGGATGATTTAAGACTTTTGATCGGCAAGGCAGGCTTTTTTTTTTAACTCTCTGATGTTTTCTTCCCAGTACCCAACCAAACCTGGGGTTGCTTCAGTCTCTCGTTGAGCGAAGCGTTTAGAGAACTGACCTGCGAGTCGAGACTCAACACTGCCTGCTTCATTGCCTGCTTCATTGTCACCCGTTGCCAAAATGCCACAATATCCTTAATAATAATGAATCGGGAGTGAGGGTATTGACTTTGCGGGTGTAACAGGCTTTGTATTGGCATGAGTGTCGCATAAATAACCAGAGAATTGTTGGTAATTACGTGAAAGTAGGTTATACCGTGCCACATAATTATATTTAAGTGATACTTTCAGTAAAAACGCACGTCAACTTCACTTTGTATTCGTGTCGCTTACGACTTCATTTAGATTAGCGCTAAACAATGGGAAGCCCGACCCAAAAGAACAGCACAACAATCCCGCGACAGCAGAGTGTTTACGTCGCGCTGTCAGTTGACTCCATGACAACGGCTGCCGTTCTGTGTTCAACTCAAGACTCTTTAATCCAGGTCATCATCCTCATCCTCATCAACACTGCAAAAACAACCATCAACTTCCCACTTTTTAAACCCCATCTTTGTTCCAGACATTTTGCTCCCAGACCCAAGCGGCGCTGGCTGTAAGAGGAAGTTGGCGAGCCACGTGCCGAGACGGCGCCTCTCTCTACGGCCGGTGATTGCAGCTAGAAGATGGATTGGTGGACGCGGGCCACGAACCCCTTTACCGAAGGTTACGGCCGTCTTAGCAGCCCGGGCTTCTCCCTGATTGGAGCCACAGGGGGTCTCTCCCCGGGGGAGGGGGGGGTTAAGGCTTTAACGCAGGACTAAATTGGCCGAGACTAAGCTCATGAACCACTGGTAGCACCGCTGTCACGCTGGAGCCGGAACAAGCAGGCTCGTCTGTCAGCCGCCATAGGTGAACTGCGAGGAAACACACTCTGAAAAATGTTTGTGCCTCAAGGGTCGTGTATGTGTGTGTATGTGTGCGTGTGCGTGCATGTGTGTATGTGTGTGTGTGTTTGTGTGTGCGCGTGCATGTCAGCCAACCTTGTCCAGTCAATGCTCACCCTGCTACCTTCCACCATACCTTCCTCGAGAAAATCAAAGGAAACGAGCTAATCCTCCGGGACAAGCCTTAAGCATCATGGATCGCCCGCGGCCATTATCCAATGTGTCTGTCGGATTTGTAACGGTGCTGGAACTGTAACGCAGCCACCAGTGCACCCGGAGTGATATTAAAACGGCATAAGTGGGAGAGATGGATTGTATTTTCTCAGTGCCGTGACTTGAAATTCAATGAGCCTTAGCTGATGTGCTAACGCCTCGCTGCAAGAAACGTTGCTCGTTTAAATCCTTTCATTTTGTCTATGTTGATTATTATGGCTCTATGCAAACGAATTGACCTGAAGGGCTATGACATGGGAACCATGCTCCACAGTCTGAGTGGAGATAAGCAGATCTCTGCACACCAGAGCCCAGCCGCAGGCTTTGTTTCTCCGTCTCTGAGCCGGCCGCTGTGGCTCCTGTCCTGCTGCTTTGGTTGTCCGGCCATAGCTCTAGCTAACAGTCATGCTAATCAGAGTTGCTGAAGGCAGCAGGGATCCTGTGTCACAACATTAGCCTGGTGCCTGGGCCAAACGCTCTCTCTCTCACTCTCTTCCTCACACCACATATTTTGCTGCTACCCGACCACACAAGGTCTGTTGCCTTGGTGCTCGTGATTCAGTGGCCCTCTCTCTCTCTCTCTCTCTCTCTCTCTGTGAGTGGCCCTCTCTCCTTGTCTCTCAGGGACTGAAAACCTCTCCCGCCTTATTTACATCTCCGACCCAGTTAACAAGGTCACTGTCCA
>OLKM01000043.1:241515-269561 GCA_900291075.1 Melanogrammus aeglefinus
ACAGACAAGTCGTCACGTTGGCGTTTTAAGATGCGTCTGGCTCCCCATGGCCGCGTCGATATCGTAATGGATTTCACAGGCTATTACATCGGCAGAGAGGTGCCGAGACCACGCTCCCTGTGCCATACACAGTGATTAGACTATTAATTACTGCAGAGGTCACACATTACTGGTCATTTTCCCAGGATGACAAAATGGATATCAAATGATTTGGGTGGACTGTCGTTGTCCCTCTGTCCCTCTGTTAGCGCCGAGACAGAGTGATTGATGCCAGGCTGGCCGAACTGATTGCTGATTGTTGCCGTTAGTTAATGCTCATGCTGCTACACTGGACTTGTTACTCTGGTTTTTCCTGTCCAGGTTTCTGTTTCAGACTCTATTTCCTTTGCAGTGTCCTACGGTCTTAATATGGATCTAAAGGACCAGTAGGGGCAAAGTAACAAGTAACAATTTACGGGTCTAAAATTGTTCGACATATGAAATCAATCCATATTGTTAATCAAATCAATCAGCATGCGCACGCGAGAATGGCACAAATGCACTTTGGGAATGGAATTGAATTGGCTCAGTCCTTTTCTGTGCTTTTCCTGTCAAGATGAGGCAGGACGTAAACAGGAAGTTCAGCCGGGTGATTCAATAACAGGAAGTGACTCGGGTTTCAAAGAAAAGGCAAAAAGGCTGTTCACTGGGCCTGGGCTGTATTCCGGAGAGGCATTCGTCAATCACACGAAGGGAGACAGGACCTGTCACCAGCACCCACCACCCGCATTCTGCTCTGTCCTGGGGCTCCCTCAAAGTGCATGCATAATGTCGAAGGGAACTCGTTCTAAATTGAATTTCCTGAGATTCTCATGTTTGTAACATGTGCTGAATTAATAATAATATTACTAATAATGCATTCCATTTGCTTTATTTTTGGCAAAATAAAGAGTGCATGTCGCATGCACAAAATGCATCTAAGTCACTTACAATGACATCCATTATGTGGTTTTCATCATTTAATATGCCGCATTAAGCCTGAAAGCGAAAGTGCACTGTCCTCACTCACTCACTCATATACACACATGTGAATCTCGACTAGAACGCAGAGAGAGAGAGAACACAATCTAGGTAAACCTCATTGATTGTCGGTCATATCACATGATGAATGTGTGGATTTTGAATCTGCTCTCTGGAAGGCTTGGTCCAAATGGCAACAACAACAACAACAACAACAACAACAACAACAACAACAACAACAACAACAACAACAACAACAACAACAACAACAGCAGAAGCAACAACATATGGGTTATTCAGGGAGGAATAGGCGGTGACGGAGGAAATTAGGTTATTTCAGATTTGTTTGCGTCTGCTAATAAAGAGGTGCAGATCAGACACAACCTATGGGAAGGATTTTCAGGCTCACAGGAAGCATACTAAAATTATTTTTAACTGCTAGCTTTATGTTCAGGGTATGACTTGATGCAGTGCTACCATTGCATAGAGCACCCTGCATGTACAGACTGTTGTCCTCATGTGTCCTTGTCCTTCCCTGAATCAACAATAGAGAATAATGAAAGGTGTATTCTGTGAACTCATGCAAAGGGGCCGGGCACTACTGTATATCAATATTCTATCGAAACACATAGCGGGACAATCCACAAGGATGAAGGCTTTATATATTCGTTAAGACTGTAACGTGTGTGCACGGGAGTGTTTGTGTGTGTGCACGTGCACATGAGAGAGACCAGTTAAATGAA
Source organism: Melanogrammus aeglefinus (assembly GCA_900291075.1). Taxonomy (NCBI): domain Eukaryota; kingdom Metazoa; phylum Chordata; class Actinopteri; order Gadiformes; family Gadidae; genus Melanogrammus; species Melanogrammus aeglefinus. Next base: position 243,258 of record OLKM01000043.1, read on the forward strand.
TGAGCCTTTCACTGGTGATAAATGTCAACAGTGGGGTTGAACGAGGCTGTGGTTAGAAGAAGTTGACCTGGGCTCAACTGCTAATGAACGGCGTCCCAGAACAGCCATAGTGAAAGGACAGGGACAATAAGAAACGGGAGGCAAATGATGCACTTAGTGTGAGAGAGAGAGCATGAGAGAGAGAGAGAGAGAGAGAGAGAGAGAGAGAGAGAGAGAGAGAGAGAGAGAGAGAGAGAGAGAGAGATGATGAACGTAGAGGAGAGAGAGAAGAGAGAGAGAGAGAGAGAGAGAGAGAGAGAGAGAGAGAGAGAGAGAACATAGGTTTGGACTTAGAGTTTGTTGATACATGAAGCTGACATCTGTCACCTAAATAGCTATCATACATGACCACCATGTAATCTGTTTTTCTTAATTTTCTTCCTTTTAAAAGATAAAATCCTTCTTCTATTAAAGTTTGTTGAACTGCTGCCCATGCAAAACTAAGAAAATCCATGAAAATCATGGGCTTGCGATATTCTGTCAAGATAACAACTAAGAAGGACGAATCTCATCAAAAATGACATCTGAAAAATTACTTTTGTCCACTTTAACTGTCATAAACAAACTCCAGGGAGGCTGTGCCCAATGTCTCCTACGGGAAAGGCACACACACATGCAATTTCACACGCCTCGCTTGTGCTTTCACGCGCAAAGGCAAAAATGGACTTAGACACACACACAAAAGTGGAATCTTCTAATGTGTTATGACTCTGGGCATACTGTCATCTCCCCAGGTGTGAACTATTTGGTGAACTATGCAAAGTGAGATAAATTAGCATGAAGAACATAATCTCGCCGACGGGCCCCAGAATTATAATTATGGAATAAGTTACATCACAAAAAATCAGGAAGATTACAAAGGTGGGAAGTTAAGTTGGAAATTATGTGTCACGCATACCATCAACCCTCTAAGTATGCTAACGCTTATCAACGCAATCTAGCTCTTTTAATATCTAATTTAATATTAACATTTCATGTTAACTCATATATGGCTGTTGTAAGTCTGGGTTAATTAAGTTGTAATAAACTGGGGCTAAGGCAGAACATAAGTTGTGCCTTCTAAATAACAACAAATATTAATGAGCTGAATTCAAAGCAAGGCTTGGCCCATGTAGGTTATACTTGGTTCGGCATGATGGCTGCTAGCACCAGCATGTGAGTTCTCTGTGTTCACACAGATTCTCTCTGGTTGCTCTGGTTTCCTCACATCTCCGAAGACGTGCTTATTAGGGGGAATTAGCAGTGTCCTGCTAGATCCTACTCTGGGGAAATGAGGGTTAAATAAACCTTCATAATTGCCGAAAGATGAATATGGCCTCATCGTGAACCATCCCTGCTGCTGCAAATAATGTATTGAATTGTAAATCATATGAATATTATATTTGTACTTGTTATGTGTTCTTATATGCCTTGGTAGGATGGCTCATAATGGTTGCCATTTGAATGTTGTACATGTGTTGCCGATATGAATGAAGATCTAGATGGAAATGATGGCAGCATTACAAAACCAACACATCAAACACCATAGTAACCGCCCAAAGCTACTCTAACCCTTATTAAAGGTGCTGTGGTAAGATTAAAGGGTAATGGTTTTAGCGATTGAAATGCTCTGTGAGAGTATCTATTCGGGATGACCGTGCCCCCCCTCTGCATGATACATTTTAAATATGAGCTAATTTCTGACCAATCAGGGGCATCCTATTTTCTTCGGGGCATCCATCTTGCCTGTCATTCCCATTTGGCACACAGTGTTGTCACGGCTCACCCACAGGTGCCTGAATGTAACACCTCCAAATTGCCGAGAAACGTGGGGAGGTAGGGAGGCGAGAGGGAGGGGGGTTTTCATACCACGTTTATTTTCAGAAATCTTGTTATCTTCTCTTCTCTGCTCTCTATCCATTAGGCTTCCCTATCCATCAAACCCTATTTACATTGAATATAAGACAAAGGAATTCCTTCATTGGTGAAGTGAATGAAGCTGATGCATTAACTTGCAGCGCGCCCTTCTTAGATGTCCTCATAGAATGCCAATGATGAGAAACGTTCACTCACCTTTTAATCTAATTTAAGACTCTCACTTGCTCACATGGGTTCCTATTCCTTTATTGCTGTTTGATGAATATCATCACGAGATATTTTTTAGTACATTGTTGTTACACTAAAATGAAAAACGTGCACAGATTAGAGTGGGTTTTTATGACCTTCGACTAGAAGCGAGTTCATTTATGATGATTTATAATTAATTTCACAGAACGAGCGACGACTAATTTTAGCCGCTAGATTTCCTTAACATTTCAAATTCCTAAGTGCGACAATAAGGAAAAAAAACCTGGTGATATTTAAAAGATCCCCAGGAGCCGAGGAAAAAAGCGTTACTTTAAAACAAAACAGCCAGGACTTGTTTGATCTGTAGAACTTAGAATCTTACCCTGAAGCGCTGTAGCAACCCAACAAGTAAACGTTGGGTCGCTTTTAAGAACGAACGTATTGGTCGTCAAATACCAAAGAGGGTTTGCCCCCTCTCCCCAGAGACCTATAGGAAGCCACAGTCTGATGTGATTTACTAAGTATGGAAAAGAGATACAAGGGCTGAACGACAGCCCAACCGCACAGTGGATCACACGATAGGCCCATGTTAGTAAGCGTCAGGCCTCTGTCAACTTTGTCATGAGGTTAGGGTCTTGTATAGATCTATGATGATGAGAATGGGTGAATCAACTGAAACTAAACTAACCTGAATGAGCTATGATTCCATTGTGTGCACAACTGCATTGCATAAACAGACACCCCCCCCCCCTCTTAAATTCATATAAGGTTATAATCCAATTGCTCTAGGAGGCGTAGAGTTGGAGCAGCAAAAACTAGTTCCACTCTTGATGTTACCAACGGGCTCTGTCATGAGCACATCAACGTGGACTACATAAACAGCTTCACCAGCTGTTCTCCTCCCTAGGGTTCAAATGCCACACTGTCACAGTGATTACCCAATCCTGTTCCAAATGTCATGCTGAAAAGTTGCGAGCATCTCCTGCCATTATGAACTTCCCATACCCCCCACTCCCTCCTCCAGTGTTAGATAATCCTAATTACATAAACCCACTGAAAAATCAACTCTGGATGGACCTTGAAATGGGATTCACTCAATTGTCTTGTGTTTCTTCCTGGTATTCCGGTATTTGTTCTACGTTGAGAGCAGAGCGTCCTCTTTATCCCTGGCCACCGGGTTGGATTGGGATGCTGTGTCTTTTAAATGCAGCACATTTCCCCACAGCCCCTGCACTGTGTCAGGTTATTCTGTCTCCTCTCCTGGTGAGGAAGTGTTGATGCTGTGAGTCATGTAACTGTTTTTTCTGTGTGTGTGTGTGTGTGTGTGTGTGTGTGTGTGTGTGTGTGTGTGTGTGTGTGTGTGTGTGTGTGTGTGTGTGTGTGTGTGTGTGTGTGTGTGTGTGTGTGTGTGTGTGTGTGTGTGTGTGTGTGTACAGAGACTGTCCCAGCCATAATAATACGCCTTACGGTATTTCCTCTGCACCAGAGCCTTACGCATGCAATAGCAGTAGCTACGGCGGATGATTGTCTATTACCCAGACCTACCCTTTTTTTGGTTCCAGATAGACCCATGCTATTTCTGTTAGGTTTGAATTAGCACATGAAGACATCAAGGTTACGTGAATGCATTTAATCAGAGGCATCTCCACATTGGTATCGACTACAGCCAGAACACAGAGTAACCGATGAGAGCTTATCAAACCACTGAACACCCACGTGTTTGATGCGGTGCCAAGGGGCTGAGGCGAGCAGGTAGCCTGCATCGCGGCCATATCACACAGGACCCGATGGCTTTTACTGCTTGTGTTGTCAGGATGCGGCGCAGGTCATTATATAGGTCAAGAACAAGGACACTCGTCGCTGCAGCACAGCGGAGAGGGAGAGAGGGAGAGAGGGAGAGAGGGAGAGAGGGAGGAGAGGGAGAGGAGGGAGAGAGGGGAGAGAGGGAGGGAGAGGAGTTAGAGAGAGAGAGAGAGAGGCAGAGAGAGAGTGAGAGAGACAGAAATAGAGACAGCGAGAGAGAGAGAGAGAGAGAGAGAGAGAGAGAGAGAGGAGGAGAGAGAGAGAGAGAGAGAGAGAGAGAGAGAGAGAGAGAGAGAGAGAGAGAGAGAGAGAGAGAGAGAGAGAGAGAGAGAGAGAAGGTAGAGACAGGGAAATGGGTGAGCGATGCAGAGAGAGACAGAGACAGAAGGAGGGAGAGTGGCGAGATCGAGAGGAAGCCAGGGATGAGCCAGTAGTATTAAAACCATAGTATTAGCTGGCTCAGAGCATAAGGTGGAGTTGAGCTAATTACAATTTTGCAGCGTTAAAGAGTCCGGTGTTTGCAACTGGCCACCAACGCATTGCACTCAAACACAACCTCCCATATCTCCACACACATACAAACACACACAGACACAACCACACACACACCCACACACACCCACACCCACACCCACACACACACACACACACACACACACACACACACACACACACAAACCACAGACAGACACATTGCTACACATGTTTGATTTTTCTTTCCACCACAAAATTCTCATCACAACAGTATTCCTCATCATGACAAATCAAATGAGATAACCTCCAGAGCCCGTTTCCTCCTCAAGTCAATTCCACCATGATGCATAGAAATAGCCCCTGCTATTTCTGGCATGTGGTTGAAAAAAAGGAAAGTGGCTAGCCACTGGCACAGGCAGGAGGAGGACCTAGCCTTTGTCATCATTCTCTCCTCTTTAGAGCTTTTCCCATGTCCTCCTGTTCCCACCTCCACTAAATGCTCTTGTTACATCTATCACTTGCCTTCATCTCAACCGTCCAGTCCACTCTACCCCCCCCCTCTTCTCTGTTACCTTCTCTTAGCACCCCTCTCTGCTCTCCTCTCATGTCCTCCCCTCCTCTTAGTTACCTTCCTCCATCCCTCTCCTGCATTCTCCTTTTCTCATCTCTCCTGGCCTCTCCTCTCCTCATCCCTCCTCTCATCCCTCCCCCTTCCTCCCCTGCCTTCCCCTCTGCCCATCTCCTCTCTCCTCTCATAGCTCTCACTCTCTCCTCCCTCACACGCCCCATCTAGCCTCCTCTTGTCTCCTCTCCTCTCCTCTCCTCTCCTCTCCTCTCCTCTCCTCTCCTCTCCTCTCCTCTCCTCTCCTCTCCTCTCCTCTCCTCTCCTCTCCTCTCCTCTCCTCTCCTCTCCTCTCCTCTCCTCTTGTCTCCTCTCCTGTCCTCTCCTCTCCTCATTTGAGTACCAGTTCCACTACCACTGACAGATGCAGCGGTGTTCAATTAGGTCAGCAGTTGGCCTATTTAAAGTGCAAGGATGTGCGGGATTTGCTCTGTCACTTTAAAAAAAGGAAAAGATCAAAGACGACGAAAACTTGCAGACATGAAACGGGCACAATGTACCCAATAGGCTAAAAGCCCTGTAACATGGGGGGGGGGGGGGGCGAGGCAGCTCAGAGTGTATTGGACAAGCCGTGCTTTGGTTGTACTCAAAGTAAGGTCAAATGAGGCATGTTGTTCAATTTGTATGGACTCTCTTGTAGGCCCAGATTGTAGGTCAACCTAGTGCATTGCAGTGCGCACAGTAGACCTGCAGTCTGGACAGACAGTAGCATGTGAACATGGTTTAGTTGTACTAGGGGGCTAAGGCTCGAGGTTGACCCCAACCCCTCACTTTATGATAAGTCGGGGGCATAAATAGCATATCAATGTTTCACGTTCAATGTTTTATTACTTACGGTCATAGTTTATGATTTTCTGCTAGGATTTTTAGAAGAGGGTTTTTGGAGATGTTTTTATCTTAACTCTTTTTTTCTTATCATCAACAAAAAGCATTGTAGACCAATGGCTAAATCTAATTTTAAACAAGACATTATCATATCTGAAAATGAATTGAACATTGATTTTTACTAAATGATGCACTCATACATATGTTACTGCATACAAATACATATAAATATGTATTTTTCCTTCTCTATGTGAAGAGATAGAGTTGTGTGTGTGCGCAGTCTGTCCAGGGCGCTTCTTCTGAAGAAAAGTTGGGGTTGTAACCTTTTGCAAGATTTACAAGCTCCGGAGACGGGCAGAAAACTGGCTTGCGGTGCTTAATAAATGATGTGGTCCAGCGCAGAAATGAATCACCACTGAACATCAAGATAGGTCAGGCAATAAAGACGAAACAGGGATTCACACCAACACCTGAGCTGGATCTTATATGAGTATTGCTCAAGAATTATTGCTGACTTTGAGGCTCGAACCCAGAAACTTTGGGTTTGAAGTCAACACCCTAGACGCTAGACTAAGCTATCCTACTTTGCCCAACATTTAAATCAGTTAAGTTAATTAAGTTAAATTAATACAAATGCTTAAATAAACAAATAAACAAATGAGTGTACTTTAAACTGAAACTCAAAAGGAAGTTGCTATAGCATAAAGAGATGTTGATGAGTTGCCCCAAAGTACAAGCTCAACAGACAAATGATTCTTTAAACAAACACAAGCGACTTTATTGTATCACTCTGCTTATCAGAAATTCAACTGTACCACCCATTTGGTCAAAGGCAAAACATTTGTCTCACTAATTCAATCTTCATTACTATTACACTGTAAACCTTCAAGCAGTCATTTTAAGAGCACATGATAATATGCCGAACCATTGCCTTAGGTCGTGTACTTTTTCCACTGGTGCCGGAACCTTAACTAAACAATAATGTTTCACTAAGCATTTCCAGATGAGGGTCTAATGTCTCCTCATATGGTCTCACTTCATTGGTGCGCTGCCGGGGGTTCAAAGACAGAAACCCACATAGCTTCATACAGCGCTGAGGGGCCTGACCAGCCAAGAACATCAGTGGACCCTTGAAAACTATTACTTTAAAAGCTTCTTTAATGCGTTGAGTGAGAGAAACTGTCATTTGCCAACGGTGTAGATAGTTATTACTGCACACAAAGGCACAACACACATAATAAAGGTCATTACCGGTCTGGGCAGGGTTTTGGGCAGAGCTTTTCCGGTGGGACCCTTTGACCATTGGGGTCGATGCAATGCAAAATATAAATAACCCGAGCCCACGCTTAAGTAAGAATAACCGAGCGCAGAGGGTCTCACTCTCTGAGGCGAGTGGGCTGCTGGCCCCTGCGGCCGGGTGGACAGTAGTATGTGTATTTTATTAGCAATAACACAACCTTGTATACGGTATAATGGTAAGATGCCCAAGGCTTGGCTAGAAACGTGCAGTGTGCTTCAGAATCGGAATCACTGTGGGTTCAAGCACTCCTAGTACCATTAGTGCCACATCGTTTTGGATGTGAGCTATATAACGCAGGCCACGTAAATTGCCTTTCATCGCCATAAGATATGGTACGGGCGTGTGGTGTCGATCAGTCATTCAGGGCCCCACTGCAGTCTTTTTTATGGGCCACCCTACAGCCATCCAATAAATGTTTCAATTGAACCAATAGGCCTACACATAATTAGTGTGGGTTACTTGAAGATAATGATTCAGTTGATTCAGGATCAACAGACAAATATCATCCACGGCGACCTGTTGAGGTCTGGTCTGGGTCATCACGTCCCAGGCCATTGGAGGCTCACAGTCTGGGAGCCTCCATTAAAACATCCTTAATCTATAATATAATTTGTCAAGATTCTGCGGGAGAGGATTTTGCGTGTGTGCAGTAGAAGAAGGTAAACATTGTCGATATAGCCCTTTCATCTTTTCGAATCAATGTGCAATAGTTAGAAGATAGTTTGTGGACAACATAACAATGAATCCTCATACAAGTACTCTTCAATCACAATGATCACAAGTGCTAAATTGCCACGTTTACATTCGGGGAATCTAAGCACACAGTAAATGCTCTGCAGCAGTCATTTCAAAGATTCCCTTGGTAACGGATGTTTTAGTGAAGCCTGGTGAGACAGTAACAATGCTTTGAACACCCAGGCCACTGTTGTCCTCTAAGGCACTGACACACAAGCTACCAGCGTAGTATAGTAACTACCCTAGGGCAAGGGAGAGCTCAGTCCATTTCAGTTCCCTTCTGTCTATTTCAGTCCTTATTGACGTCATCATAAAGTGCTGAAGCAAATCCAGCAGTAGAGTTGCTACACATATTTCGAAAAATCAACTGAATTGGCTTAGGGTTAACCCATGTTGACCCATCCTCCAAACTGGACCATTCTCTCTTTGTCTGCCTGTCACAGATGATAAACGGTGCTTATCTCTATGGAGGAGACAGGGGGCTGAAGCCAGGGCTTCTTAGAGATAAGATTAGACGATGCTACTGAGAGACTCTCAGAGATCACAATTAGTTGGGTTTGCATGAAGCCTATTAGACAGCACGGTGACAGGGAACCGTGTCAAGTGGACTAAAGGTTAATGAAAGGGAGCCCGCCTGGTAATGTGATGGGCTCCCATTTAGATGACATCTTGGTAAGGTCATCCTGGCCATCTTGACAGTGAGGTCATTTGTTTTGTTTGTGTTAAATAACTTTGTTCCTAAAAAAGTCAAAGACAAATTTTAAAGATTCAGTCCATCTGTACTGAAAGCTTTTGAAATTACATTATATTCTAGAGCCAGTGAACCCACCGTTTCAGCTCGAATTCGAACACTATGAGAGAAGACACAAAGAAAAAAATGCATTTTGGGCTGAAAGTTTTAGGAAGGAGGGGCGTGTTCCAACAGATGGCATATTTGTGATACTTATTTTAGTATCGTCGTTGTGCATGAGCGACGTCTATATGAACACACTGTGGCGATATCCTATAAGAGTCCGAGAAGCTTAACCCTCTCTCGGACGCAGCAGTCAACCGCTGCCCATGCAGAGCTCCACACATACATGTCACCATCGATGTCGCGACGTCCATGAGTATAGAAGCACCTTAGCGTAATGAAAGGGCAGTTACCTGCTTTTTTGGAGTCAGAGTGGAACATTTGCATTGTGTTTTGGGGACGCTGACAAAAATGTAATGTTTGGGTAGGGCCACGTACAGTAAACCTATATTAGTATCCCTCAACCACTTCAGAAAGAGATTGCATTTCTGCTCAGATGAAGTGGAAAATAAGCTTAATCAATGAACAGGGAATCCTGTAGAGATTGAAGCATAAGCTAAATGCTAAATATGATTTGCTACCCCGTTGAGTGACTATAAAAAGGCCATATATGCCTTCAGAAATGTTGGATTGCTTAGGGCTTTGGAGACCTGAGTATATGTCAGCCAAAATAACAAAGGTTGGTTTCTACTGTGCTGAAATAAAGAGCCAGCAAGATTAATTCAACAAATGTTTGGGTTAGGGTTAGGGGGAGGGGGGGGGGGGGTTCCCGATTGACGAGGAGAATAAAATCTTTCAATTTACAAATGAGATTCAAAATATATAGGTATTCAATGTTGAACTATGTGTATTACTAATGTAACAAACCCATGGTAACTTAAAGGTTGGGTATGGGATTTGCGAAACGCCAGCAGATTTTGAAAATACACAACTCAAATGGTCCTACCCCCTCTCCTTCAACGCTGACGACGCTGACTCCACCCATTCCAAGTACATGGACATGCAATCATGCACGAGCGCGAACACAGATGCGCGAGAGCGAGCCATTAGCTAGTTAGCTAGCTCCAATAGCTACCGCAGGATAACAAACAAACAGAAGCTTGCTCTAGGTCACGAGCTTTGAGTACGTGCACGAAGGGGTCACGCGCGGGGAGCAGGGGAGGGGAAGTGCAGTACGACCATTTGAATGACGTACTTACTGTCCAATGCCACTCGGTGGGGTCTGGAAATCATTGGCTGGAGTTTTCCGTTCCACAGATGATTGACTTGTTTAATTTTCATGTCAGTACTTCTAACTCAGTGTAGTAATTATTTAATTTTGCAAAAATGGCCAAAAAAGAGAATTTCATACCCAACCTTTAAAGGATGTTTTGTAGGAAGTAACCTAGGCAACCCCTCAACCCCTAGTAGCCGCAAAACAAAGCAGCTGCATGTCATTACATTCACCCTATGTGGTTTCAATGATTGATTCCAGGACCATATCCCAGTGAAATTTCAATGTTTCAGCAAATATTTCTTGGAGGTGTCACATCTTAATATTGGGGTTTTTGGTTTGGTCCCACCCTTTTTTGGGGCTCCCTGCTGTAGGATTTAAAGCTTGCCATACAGAGGTCAGATACAGCATACCAACAGCATACCAACATATGACAACAGGGAGCACTATACAATCCCCCAGGGGGTACATCAGATATCTCAACCCCTTGTGCAGGTGACATACAATACAGAGCAGAACCAAAGTAGGTGAAGGCTGAAGTGGTGGTGAGCGAATTTTTACTCAGCACACTTAACTTCACAGAGTGTGTGTGAGAAGGAAGGTCTTCAATTGATGGTGTGCGTGCATTTGATTGGGCCGTGTTCGATGTCGGCTTATAGGCGGCGCATGACTAGTGTGTCCCGCCTGAACTCACTACGCCCCAACCTGTGAAAGCTGTATCTTGAGATGAATCCCCAGCCCCCACGTTGTAGGGGGGCTTGGCGGTGCTGGCTGCATTATTAAATGATGCTCAAACGGTAGATTAGCTGGGGAGGGATCTACTTTATAGAGCAAGGAGGTCTCCAGGGCTGGAGTCACTCATTCAAGTGCCCTTCAGGACGACTTTGCACATACTGAAGTAAACCAGCCGAGGTTGACAAAAGCGTGATTCCATGGTTAAAGAAAGGCTCCACGCTCAGACGGTTTGACATTGGGAATATGAAAATTGCATTATTATCATATTTCTTCTCCCCAAATCCCCTTTCATTAATTGTGGACTGTTAAAAAGTTGGTCTTTTTATTCTTATATTCATTCATTCAAAGACACACTTTCCAAAAAGTGTGCATTTGATTAGGGCAGAGTCGCAATACTGTATAGATATTAATATCCATGTTGTTTTTGATAATGAGGTAGTAAGTCTTCCAAAGTGAAGGCTGCTTGAGAATATATTTTTGCAGGTCAGATTGCTCCAAGGTGTGGAAAATCACCACACAGCAGGAGGATCGTCTTTTAGTGTGTGAGCAAACGGATGTGGGCGTATGTTTGCCGTTTCTGACAATCATCATGATCTGACATTTCTCCTGGTCGTCCTAACACTTAAAAGTAGTTTTTTTTGAAGCCATATCAGTTGGTTTTCATGCAATGAGGTCCTAGCTCAATTCCTGTCTTGCTCCATTCATTACTTGTTAAATGTTTACCTATTTTAATCAATTTGCTGTATCACATGATAATAATATCTATATATTAATAATGATTTCCATTACAGTGAATAGGTTGACCAGGCAAGGTCAGTTTGGCTGCATTATTATAATTGAATACAGATATAAAATAATCCAAATAAATTTAAAAAAAAAAGATATTCAGCATACATCTGATGTACAAATTGATGATTACTTTCTGAAAAAAACCCGATGAATCATAAAATCCTTTCTAAATACCAGTAAACAAAACCACCTACCCCATCCTCCACAGCAGCTCTGACCTATTGTCTATCTTTACATAAAGTAAAATATGCAAAGAGGAAAGTTAAAGATGCGAACAAGCGTTGCCGACCGAGATAGTACGATTACTTACAGCCGCGGCAGTGCCGGCGCACCGCAGAGACAAGATCTCTGTTTCTTTATGGCTTCCTCGGCCCCTAACCAACACGCACAGATAAAGTGCATATTGCGTCTATTTCCAGTTCTGGCGACACACACGCAGACACTCACGCACACAATCAAACAGACTTACACACATTTGTTCTTGCTCAGACTGCAGTTGAAGCATAAATAAGAAAGCTAGGAAACTAGTTTCCTTGCCTGTCAGACGTTGCTCAAGATAAAGCACCTCGATGTGTCACTCTTTTTATAAACCACGGAATGGGGTGATAAGGGTGGAGGAATGTTACTTCAGGAAGGAAAGCAAACAGCAAAATATCTATTGTACATTGGGGGAAATTCTGGGAAAACATAGGACATACTGTATATAATATATAACCTTTGTCCAAACCATTTCTATTAAATACTGGTCAGTCACTCCTTACCAAGCTTACATCTAAGCTTGTAAAAGCAAATTTATTTACTGTAACTATTTATTCATTGAGCTACAAATGTCATAAGAAGAAATTTGCAGTGAACTATAAGATGCATGCAATGGATGATCAGGTTGGGGTTAGGTTCACTCAAGCATGCCTACCTTGGAACCTGGACATTGGAGTCAAACTCATAACCTTTCTGCTGGGATTCAAAATACAAAACCCTCCAGGCTATCATGCCAAATAATAATACAGCATTTATTAAAATACATCAACCGTTGGTCAGTCAGTTAGCCTATCTATCTTACTACGTCCAAGCGCACAAAGGCCGGCAATACGGTGACACACACCGCAATGCTCTGTCGCTCTGCCTAGTGTCCTGATGGAGAGACAGACAGCTCTGCCTCTCCTCCTCAACACACTGATTAACACACACTCATCAGTGGTTTGCTTTGGTTTCCTTGCAGATTCTCTTCCTTTATAGTCAGCAATCTGGTGAGAGACAGAGAAGCTATGCTGAGAAGGAGGGGATGGGATGGGGGGAAGGGGAGGAGCAGAGGAGGGGAGGAGCCGAGGAGGGATAAAGGCCATTGAGGGAAAGAGAGAGAAGGTTGTGCATCCTAATGCCTGAGACCACAGTGCGTGACAGGGCCTTGTTGCTGGGTGGGCTTGGCAATTGGCATCAAAACGAAGCAAATGACAGAGAGAGGCGCAGAGATGCAGTGTTGGAGTCGGAAATGGTTTTGCATTTTGTCACTATTTATACGTTCCGTTCAAACATAAAAACTATCCTTATCTTTTTTTTGGTATTCACTTCCCCAAGCGGCACGCATAAATGAAGGAAGCGATTCGTCACGCCTCTGTATTTGGGTTCCAAGGATTGACAGAGCAGCAGACAGGAACAGGAGGTGTGAAAGTGGCACAACGCGGAGAGACAGAGAGCTGCAGACTAGTCTCCCGTCTCACCTCGGCACTGATGTTATTTACCCTCTGGTTGCCTCTCTTTCTTGTCCTAATCCCATGATACCTGTTGTAAAAGCCCCCGCTCCCCTGAGAATGCCTCTCGTGGATTTAGAAGATCATTTGACTGGAGTTCGCACCTGTCCTCCCACAATGTTGCTCTTTGTATACTATAAATGGACAATCAAACACAAAAAAATGATAGACACAAACGTACATGCGTTCATGCACGCACACGCACACGCACACGCACGCACACACACACACACACACACACACACACACACACACACACACACACACACACACACACACACACACACACACACACACACACACACACACACACACACACACTGCTACACATAAATGCAAGCAAACCCAAGCACACACACACACACCAATTTAACTAATCGTTTGGGTATTTCAGACCCCATTGATGCCCTGGCAGTTATGCACAGTGTATCCGGCTGAAGTCTATCAATCAATACAGAGAAAGCTGATAGCTTCTGCAGTTTTTGATAGAAAATTGATAGAAGAAAGAAAAAAAAGAAATAGCCAAATAACGGCCCCCTAGTTCAGCACAATAGAAGCTAGCTGTTTTTGCATTGGGCAGTGAACCCAGCTCGCCGAAGTCCTGAGCCAAATGACCTTTCTGCAGGCATCTTTGACCTTCAGTATTGAATGCTATGGATTAACCAACAGGGCTCCAGACAAAATCAAGAACAGGCGGGTTGTTCATTAATGTGCATTGTGTGTCCCTTGGAATGCATTTTCGCTCGTTATAAATAGCAGAATGTTATCTTTTTGGTTTGTTTCTGCCTTGAAATATGTTTTTGTAATATAGGTGTGTGTGTGTTTTGCATAACACTATATGATCATTAGCTAAGGTTCCAATAAATAAACACAGCTAAATTGGAAGAAAATGAATATGCAGCAAGCCACCGTGTAAAAGCTTATTACAGGGGGGGGGGGGCTCTTTGGATAAAATAGGAGACAAATTGGCAACAAATAACCAGGAAAAGCTTTAAAAACACTGGCGAAAAAGATGACTAGTTGTTGCACATCCTACCAGGTAAGCACAACATGATGCCTGAATATTCAGTATAAACTGGATTTCTCAGAACAGGATACTAGATCATTTCAACCCTTCCAAAGTGGGAATAATCCACCACTTGGCATGACACAACAAAAAAAAACACAATGAATATTTTAAAAGAGGCCTGTGCGTAAACGGCTCAGAATAACGAGTCACACTGGGTGTCTCCCTGCACCGTGAATCAATGGCGGGTGAGCTGTGTTGTTTCCCCCTGGTTTTGTGGGGAGTAGAAAGGCCCAGTCGTCTCATAGTCTCTGCAGCCCCACAGCCCATCAGGACAACAAAAGCTTTCTTTGCTTTGTGTGGCTCTGTCTTGTCCTCTCTGTCCCATTCTCTGCCAGCTCCAACGGCAGCCAACCTGCCGCTGGAGGTGAAAGGGCCACATCTCTGGTGGCTTCTGGCTGCAGAGCAAACAGGCTTTGTGGGGGGAGAGGGGGAAGACGGGCGGCAGTGTTTAATTGGAATGGATATGCCAGCTTGTTTGTTGGTGAGGTGTGAGGAGGCAGTTAATTGGTGTTCAAAAGTCAATCAGTCCCCATTGGACTGTTCCGTTTGTAGAGGACAAGGAGCAGTGTTTATTATGTTGAGTACATGCGCGTGTGTGTGTGTGCGTGCGTGCGTGCGTGCGTGCGTGCGTGCGTGCGTGCGTGCGTGCGTGCGTGCGTGCGTGCGTGCGTGCGTGCGTGCGTGCGTGCGTGCGTGTGCGCGCGCGCGTGTGTGGATGCCATCTTTGCTCGACTGTGTGTGTGTTTGTGTAAGTGTACGTGTGTAAGTGCAGCCACTTTGCAGCAAGTTATTTGGCAGGATGCAGTTTGTGCTTGTGATATCCAGATATAGAATGTCTACATGAAGTCAGTTTGAAGTGACAGCCAAAGAACGGAAAGCACTTAACCGTAAGTATGGGCAATAAAAACATTGTTATAGTTCCAATTAGCCCCCTATAAAAATTGCTGTTTGAAGTCAAATCCGGATATGATGTGTGCATCCCTCTGATTGCCTCATAT
Source organism: Melanogrammus aeglefinus (assembly GCA_900291075.1). Classification (NCBI taxonomy): domain Eukaryota; kingdom Metazoa; phylum Chordata; class Actinopteri; order Gadiformes; family Gadidae; genus Melanogrammus; species Melanogrammus aeglefinus. Next base: position 258,447 of record OLKM01000043.1, read on the forward strand.
GCAGATACCATTGCTTATATACCTGAGGTTGGATGGCAAAGGCACCCGATTTGTTTAGAGGAAAAATTGCTGGCTCATATGATTGAATGAAATATTCCAACCTTATCCCTAATATTTCTCTCATCCAGCCATTGCGGGAACATATCACCATGCCACCCATCCCATTGTGTGGAATGTACACCTCAGACTCTGCAGATATTTAATACAGGACAAACCAATACATTATAGATGGGCCTCAGCAACATACCGTGCTATTAAACAGAGGCACATCACAAATAGAAGAAAATAGCAATGACCTGTCCTTGGCATACTGCTGGGGTATAGCCTGTTCTGTTGGGTCCTGGTGCTCCTCCCTTCATACACTCCATTCACTGCTTTTTGGAACACAATTGGATTACCAGTCACTTAGGCTGTAATCCAATTGGTGTCACCCATTGGGACCTGACTACCAATTAGAGGCATGACACCTCGACTCAAAGTTGCAGTGTAATGATCTAAAGGACACATTGCAACAGTGTAAATATCGTCCACATTGCAGGTCCTTTCAATGTGTGAGCCTGTATGTGTATTTGTGAGTCTGTATCTATGTGTATTTTTGTGTGAGTTTAATTGTGTGTGGGTATGTGTGTGAGGGTCTTTATGTGCATGTGTTTGTGAGTTGGTGTGTTTGTGTGTGTGCTAGTCTGTATGTTTATTATGTTGAGTGCATGCGCGTGTGACGCTGTGTGTGTGTGTGTGTGTGTGTGTGTGTGTGTGTGTGTTGTGTGTGTGTGTGTGTGTGTGTGTGTGTGTGTGTGTGTGTGTGTGTGTGTGTGTGTGTGTGTGTGTGTGTGTGTGTGTGTGTGTGTGTGTGTGTGTGACTGTATTAGCATGTGTAAGAGACTGTTTGTTTCTGACTGAGTCTGTATGTGTGTGAATCTATGTTTGCTTGCTGGTTTGTCTGTCTGCATTTCGGTGAATCTGTGTGCGTGTTTATGTGATTTGTGAGTATGTATGCGTTTGTGCGCGAGTCTGAAACGTACGTGTATGCGCGTGTGCCTTAGTTTGTATTTGAGTCTAAGTATGTTGCGTGAGTTTGTATGTACTTTAATGTGTTTCAGTCTGTATTATCGTGTGTGTTAGTCTGTCTGTGCGTGTGTATTTGTTTGTGGGCGTGTGTTTGAGTCTATATGTGCGGAGTTGACCCTGTACGTGCGTGTGTGTGACTCTGTATCTGCGTGTGTGTGAGTCTGTATGTGCGCGGTCGACTCTGTATGCGTGTGTGTGTGCGCGCTGGTCTGTTGGAGGCACAGCGGGCAGAGGGCAGAGTGTTACTGAAAGTGATGAGATATGATGGGACACGGTTTGGGTGAGCGCATATTAGCATGAGTGGGCGGGTGGAAGAGAGGTGGAGTGTTTACAGGAAGACAAGTCTTTAGCATGAGAAAGAGAGAGAGAGAGAGAGAGAGAGAGAGAGAGAGAGAGAGAGAGAGAGAGAGAGGAGAGAGAGAGAGAGAGAGAGAGAGAGAGAGAGAGAGAGAGAGAGAGAGAGAGAGAGAGAGAGAGAGAGAGAGAGAGAGAGAGAGAGAGAGAGAGAGAGACAATTGGCTCTGTGTTGTTGCAGTGTACTTGGGTCTTTCCGAAGCATATTGAGGGCACAAACACGATAGTTAGGCGGTTTTTTAGGCCACTGGAAAAAGAAATTGTGACTACAGGCATCTCTGTGGGCCAGTCAGTTGGGACTGAATACATACATACATACATACCTAGGAGAAAGTCAGGTATGTACAAAGATTACTGATTAGTATAAAAATATATCCCTATCTGGGATTCGTGAAGTATATCCTGCCTGAATATTATTCTGCAGCGTGTATGGCTCATATAGCTCAATGTACACTAAAGGTCTGAAATCGCCCTCAATCTGATTATATGAAGATCACTATCTTTCCTACAAAAAGTGTTGTAAATGAAAAGACGGTGATCTCCGTGTGTGTGTGTGTGTGTGTGTGTGTGTGTGTGTGTGTGTGTGTGTGTGTGTGTGTGTGTGTGTGTGGTGTGTGTGTGTGTGTGTGTGTGTGTGTGTGTGTGTGTGTGTGTGCGCGCGTGCGTGTGTGTGTTTGCATAGTTACACACACTGAGCTGCTTGCAACCACGAACCAAAACACAGCTCATTTAACCACAGCTTCAAGAAACCAGTTTACATCACCTAGCGGTAGGAAGGCGTAGACCGCAGACATCATGAAGTGAGTCCACCAAGGGACCATGAGGGGCTCACCTTACAGTAGCTCCTCCCATGAGTTAAGGCTTAGTTATGGTTCCACATCAACGCAACGCAAGGGGATTAACGGACCCGTTGCCCATTGACCCTCCACAAGGGCCTGACGGGTGCCTCCCAAAAGTTGTAACCTAGTGCCGAGGCAACGCAGCAGCAAGGTCTGTGATTGGCCAACACACTAAAACCCGATGCAGAACCAAAGTGGGGTTCACCACTGCGTCAAAGTGTCTGCGTGTTTATTGTGTTGCGTCGACGTGAAACCATAACTGTGCCTTTCACACCTTTAGAAAGACAAGTTAACAAGCTTACCATGCCTGCTTCATTCAGTGGGGTTACATGGAACTAGATATTCGAATCGTATCAGACACTGTTTGTCTTTCATAGAGAGGGTGTTTTCATAGCACTATTACAACCGGGTCGGCTTAGCTCAGGAGGTATAGCAGTTGTCTTGTAACCGAAAGGTTGCTAGTTTGATCCCTAGCTGAGTGTTGATGTGTCCCTGAGCAAGCCAATCACCCCTAACCGCTCCTGACGAGCTGACTGTTGCCTTGCATGGTTGACTCTTCCGTCGGTGTGTCAATGTGTGTATTAATCGATGTAAGTCGCTTTAGATAGCAGCGTCTCCTAATTGGCCTTATGGTAGAATTATTACACATTTGAAAAGGCCTTAGTATTTTCTTCTTAGAAATTAGAGTGCATCCAAAATAATTTGAGAGAAGACCAAGAATCGCCTTCATAGACATGCCGGGGATTTGAACTGAGTTTTGGTTCAATATCAAAATCCTTCAACAGTTGAACAATTGTATCAAGGCTTTGTTTACAATAGCACTTTTGAGATAAACACATAAAGCGTACATGTCCTTTTTGGAGAAAATCTACCTATTGCATTGTTCGGTTGAAAGGACAACACACCTTGTGCTGACCGGGACCTCCGGGGGACCATTCTATTGGGAGACGACCATGTGAAACAGATGACATTTGCCTGCAAACCGTCTAGAGGTGGTTTAAACTTTTCTCCAGTTTCAGTGAGTCATTTGAATGCAGAGCCCTGCGCCTGGCCCTTGTCATCCGGCAAATATGTAATGCATATTTATGAGTTTCCTTCAGTGAATTCTGTTTTTATCAAAGTTGCTCATTTGCAGGAAGCCTATGAGTCAAAGAACGGGCGGCCATATAATCATGGCTGATATGACCTGCAGTTACATTTCCCTTTATTCATTAATGGCTTTCAGTTGAGGACAAACAAGTCTCGTTCCCTTTCATACGCTTTTCGTTATAATCAAAGGAATGTGAATGAGTCATCGTGGAGACTCACATTGATCATATTGATCCGGCAGACTACTATCGGCCACCTGACATGTTGGCGGAAAGCAAGCGCTTGTTTAATCAGCTTGGAGACACTTACTTTCTGGGGAATAAAGTGGCATCGACCAAATCACTTTGGAAATTGCGTCAGGTAAAAAAATAACAAGTTGTGTGCTCTGGCTTGGTAGTCCTACTTTATTAGTGAACTTGCCGCACATACACACACACGCACAAGAACACACATGCCCACATGCAAAAACAAACACACACACACACACACACACACGCACGCACGCACGCACGCACGCACACACACACACACACACACACACACACACACACACACACACACACACACACACACACACACACACACACACACACACACACACACACACACACACACACACACACACACACACACACACACACACACACACGTTAGAGGCATCGAGCCACAGTTTCAACATTTGGTGATTGCACCGCCTGAATGCTCTGCCAGTTGACCGAATAGGCCAATGTCCATTGTAGAAATTAAGAAAATCTCGTTAATTATGATAATAGGCAGACAATCCAGTTCCAAATATAGGCTACCTCAATTCGGAAGTGAAATAATTAAAATCTGCAGTGATTCCAAATAGGCTAAGGGTTGATCTAAATGCGAAACAAATATTATTCTAGATCCAATGAGTCACAATAATAATCCCACCCATTAGATATACATCTGTCTTCTCATTATGATCAGCAGGCAATACTGCAACTGTTATTAACGTAGAAAGCAATCTCCTACAAACGTTTTGCATCATTCGGAGCGGAGCGGAGATTAACGGAAGGAACGTAGCCTGCGTTTTTTTCCTCCAAAAAGCGAAAACAAAAAGTAAGGAGAAACGCAGCCTGGACATCAAACACAAGGCACAGTCCAACAGTTTAGTGTGTGAATTATTTGTGATGCTTACCTCAGAAATGGTGGATGTCTTAAATTTTGTATCCTTCTCGTTTTGTAGGTAACTTTCCGATGTGGTTCAATTTCTACAAAAAACGGATTTAGGTGCGATGGAGACCAACGACACGGAGGCACTGAGCGCCCTGTGACGAGCAGCGGTGACGGTGTTCCCGGTGAAAGTACAGAGGGATACCGGCGGCGGGGGACGGTAGGGCTATACGTCCCTATAGTCGGTGTCTTTCCAATGAAGGAAGACGCAGGAGCCTCGGTCCACCGCGATCTCCATGGCCGAACGCGTCATTTACGTTTTAAGAATTCTGCGAAGAGGAGAAGGAAAAACCAAAAGTGTCCGGACGCACTTCGAGGCGCGGAGGAGCGCGATGATGCTGCAGAGAGGAGCCGCTCACGATCCTGTGGGGAAAACAGAGGCAGAAAGACAGATAGAGAGGGGGGGGGGGAAGAGAGAGAGAGAGAGAGAGAGAGAGAGAGAGAGAGAGAGAGAGAGAGAGAGAGAGAGAGAGAGAGAGAGAGAGAGAGAGAGAGAGAGAGAGAGAGAGAGAGAGAGAGAGAGAGAGAGAGAGAGAGAGAGAGAGAGAGAGAGAGAGAGAGAGAGAGAGAGAGAGAGAGAGAGAGAGAGATCAGCACTGTGGACAGCTCATGACGTGTTTACAATTTACATCTTTGCTCAATAATTTGGTTTTTACACTATGACTCTTCATAGTATTTTTTTATTTAATGCCCAGAAATATATAGATAGATACTAGATAATGCTGTGCTCGTAAAATGGCTTAGATTTTTACCCAGTCCGTTGATGTTTTGGGAAAGATACATCTCCCCGTGTCGCTTAGGGATGCTATGAGACACATTCTTCAAATGACCGGCCACGTGTGCTGTCGATGCTCCAATCAAAAAAGTCTTTGAACCATCGATACCAGTTGACGGACCCAATTATGCAAAGTGGGCGCACCTGCTCATCTGCTCATCTGCTCGCCTTCCAGCAATCAGCAGCTGCGCAGACCCGGTACAGGTGCGGCGGCTAGCTCCGCTAAATGAGGAGATTGGTAAGAGGCCCGGTGTGGAGAGATGTACGGCACTATATTGACAGATTGGCGGCTATTTGAGACTTAATCTTCTTCTGGTTCATCCCTTTTTGTCACTGATGGTGTGTTAAAGAAAGGGGGCAGGTTCTTGTCGATAGGGCATTGTCTTCCCTGCTGAAACGTATACTGGGCTTGATTCCCAATCGCAGCCCTTTTTTTAAAAGACTTATAAACAGCATATTGTTAATAGTATATATTCCTGTGTTTGGGTTAAATGCAGTGCAGGTGAGGAGGGCTTCTTCTTTAAGGTCATCCTCTGGTTTTTAAACGAGAGGAGCGGATGAGGGATTTTAAGTTGGCCTCTTAAGGCCTCGTCCTCGTCTGTTGTGATGACAAGTGGCAGTGCCGGAGATGCACCAGTGGTTTCATTGTTTGACATTACTGGGCTAGCTACTCTGCTGGGAGCGGGCAGCCCCTGAGGAGTTGGGATTTCTATTTTCATGGGAATCAAACCCGTGCACCGAACTACCAAAAAGTGTCTGTCTCTGTGGAGTCCTGCATCTTCTTCGGATTAAATTATTAATCAGAAAAATATAATGCGATAGTACTCAGATTGTCACTGCAGTGCGCACTCATTGTTAAAATAATAAGTATTATTAACTGTATCATTACATAACTGTAAAATGTAAATGTTCTTGTTATGTACAGTATGATGATATCAAAGGTGAAGTTTGTAGAATTGAATGCAGCTAGGCGGAAAATACTTGGTAAAGAAAATAAATAGTGCATGAGTATGTTTGAATATGTTTTTAATACCACAAAAATTAGAATTGTAATTTTCTAGCGTCCTTGGACTGACCTATTCATATCTGCATAGGGAGTCGGATCTTACTCCATGGAGTTCTCCATCTTGCACCGCCAATATTTCTCCAGAAGCCCAGAACAGCCAAACTATCTCTAGCGAGACAACGTTAAAAAAAAAAATGTTGTGGGAAGAAGGGGGGCAGTTATCAATTACAATTAGGGCATTTGGCAGACACTTTCATCCAAAGCGACTTACATCTTTTAATACACACATTGACACACCGACGGCAGAGTCAACCATGCAAGGCGACGGCCATCTCGTCAGGAGCAGTTAGGGTTAAGTGTCTTGCTCAGGGACACATCAGGCACTCAACTAGGGGGAGCTGGGGATAGAACTAGCAACCTTTCAGTTACAAGACAACTGCTCTACCTCCTGAGCTAATCCGACCCAGATATCCCTTGCCAACACATTTTTTAGGATTTATAGTAACGTCAATGTAGGAGGATTATATGAGCGAACTACATCCCACTCCGTGGCATTCTAATTTCTGTCAAGGAGCTCAAGCTTCTCTCAGGTGTGCCATCAGAGTCAACTGCTGACAAGACAGAGACATCCATACGAATGTGGATACAGTTTACAACTATTGATGAAATAAGAGGAGTATGTGTTGAGAAGGATGGCTATTTCCTCAGTTATGTCCCAGCACATAGTACAGGGACCCCGGTGACTTTGAGCAGACCTGATTGTGATTGGTTAAAAGCGTAGGCTACACAAATCTGCATTTGATTTGATGAAAATGTATGAAGCTTTTTAACTCAAATGAAATACTTACTGGTTGGGGAGGGCTTATCCAGTTGGTCGTCCTCTGCAAACTCACCACTAGTTGCTACTAAATTCTACACACTGGACCTTTAATGTGTGTAAAAATAATAAAATAAGTAATACATTTGACGTTCTATTTAAGTTATTTCAACTATACGATAAAGTACTAATAAGTTGTGCACATTCTGCAGACCAAATAAAAAACTAAACAATGGATTGTGCACTCTAAAACAAACATACTGGCTTGATAATGGATATATTTCCTCTGGATTGCCTTCACATCAGTAACAAGGTTATGGTAGGCAGACACAACCAGGCAAAACCAGAAGGGGTTCAAGTACAAACAAGGATGAAATGCTTGCCTTCTTTTAAGCATGCATGGTTGCCTCCACTGTCTTCCCTCTGATCGTGTTGTGTCAGACCTCTGGTGAACATCTGCTGTTGACACCTACCCCCCCCCCCCCCCCCCCCCACACACCACACACACACACACACCACACACACACACACACACACACACACACACACACACACACCACACCACACAACACACACAACACACCACACACACACACACACACACACACACACACACACACACACACACACCCTGTCAGACCTCTCAGCTCCCATTGGTTTACTGAATGCTTAATGAAGTCCACGGCAACAATGTGCACTTCCAATTGACTTGGTAAATACATGATACGCTCTGCATGCAGAGGCAAACACACGCACACATGCACGCACACACACACACACACACACACACACACACACACACACACACACACACACACACACACACACACACACACACACACACACACACACACACACACACACACACACACACACACACACACACACACACACACACAAAATATTCACCATGGAGAGATCTTATCAGACTGAAGTAAAATGTTCCAATTTGAATAAACAAGCAAGTTTGTTTATAGAGATATGCAGCGAACGCCATGATATAATAGGTAGCCAAACTCACCTTACCTTAGCAGGTACTTCCTTGTCTGCAAAGTATAGCCACCATAACACACACTCACTCACAAAATAGTCCTATCATGATCCTATGATATAGGAAGATGAAATAAAGATGGTATAGTATTCACAGAGCAATCATGTTAATCACATCAAACTAGGGTGTATTGCTCTGTACAAACTAATTGGATATAACTGTTGTAAATTACCCTGTCAACACCTCACAAACGTGATAAAAACACATTAAAATCACCTGTGTTTTAATTATCACCCCATGTTGCGTGGGGAAGAAAATATATATTGTTTATTTCTATTATTAGATTTATCTTTATGTATACTCCCCCCCCCCAGCAATGCATATTTCAGGAAAGGTATCACATGGTACCATTATATCGTTTTGAAGGGTACCCAAGTGGATAACATCATCTGCTATTATGACTTTGTTATCAAATTGTAAAAGTCCAATTTCTAAAACATCAAGCGGTGTGGGGTGTGGGCGAATGAACTCGATGGCACTATTATATTACGTTGAGGATAACGTTGAACTCATCGAACCTCTTCAATATTGCATCGAGTCAAATGAGACCTCCAACACTTTCAGAAGGGCCGCGTCTTGTTTTAGCATCTGGAGCTTCTACCTGGGCGTCCGTAGCCCCCCTCGTTACCCCCCTCTCCCTCCCTGTACCCCACCACCAGCTTGCCTGTGAGCTCACTGTGTCCGCAATCAGCCGCCTCCATGACCTTTGCCTGAGGCAGCCTGTTACAACGCAGGAACTGACATAACAACAGAGATAATTGATCTCCGGTGGGCTCCCAGAGGTCATCCCAATTACCTTGACTGATGCCGACTCACTGTCATAAGAACATAAACAGCTTTAGTGGCTTTTTAACAACTTGTTGTTTTGTTCTTTTCCCTTTTCATTTTCCTCTCTCTCTCTCTCTCTCTCTCTCTCTCTCTCTCTCTCTCTCTCTCTCTCTCTCTCTCTCTCTCTCTCTCTCTCCCTTCTCTCTCTCTCTCTCTCTCTCTCTCTCTCTCTCTCTCTCTCTCTCTCTCTCTTCACAAATCAGGTCAGGAAGATGGTGTCACTCGAGGTTGAGTCCTTCCGGGACATATTTATTTTGCGTGTTCCTCTTGCTCATGGTTTCTCTTTTTTCCCTTCTCTCTGTTCTTGTCTGTGAGCACGTCAGTGTGCATGCGTGTGCACGTCAGCCCTCTCCCGTTGATCTGTGACTCAAGCGATGACTGACAAAAGCACTTACGAGTGACTGTACACCCCTCGCTCACACACAGGCACACCAAAACACACACATACATACATACACAGACACATGTGTCATCATGTGCAAATGTATATGCAGACACATACACAGGCGCACACAAAAATAATACACAGATTGCAGACGTCTTTGATATTCGTCCCTGCCAATGCATCTGCTCAGAACTACCAAAAAATGCCAGTGGCATGAGCCAGAGGCCAAAGGAACGCTGTCACAGATGGATTCTTCAAGCTGGCATGGACGACCACATCCACAGGGGAGAGGACTATAGTAAACTGTAAGTAAGTGTTCAGAGAGGGGCAGAGAGAGAGAGGGAGGCAACCCACCCCCGAGAGCTGAAGCACAATGCTAAGACAGCCCCGCAGGAATGATCCTGTCCCTGGACAGACCAAGTTCTTCGCCCTCAACACTGTTAACAAGCTGCCTCACTGCTGGCCACTGCCAACCAGGCAAATACAGGATTAGCCGCGGTTTAACGGCAGATTACCGGGAGCATTTTGAGCAGATGAGGTTCCGGAAGTCCGTCAACTGCTGCGGCCATTAACAAATTGTGATGATGTGCGTTTCCTTCTCAATAACAAAGGACAAGGCTGGGGCTTGGTAACAAATGGAACCTCACTGAAATTGGATATGAGCATTAGAGTTTCTGGGGACTGTTTGTATATGCATTCATATGCAAGGAATACACCACGACGAGTGTCATGTTATTGGAATATAATGTTTGACATGGTGGTTGCTTTCCAAACCACAATAACAGGTCAGCCATTATTGGTTTATTAAGCTTATACCACAGCAACCCTCAATTAATAGACCTTAGTCTGCATCTATAATGAGATTTATTTTTCTTCTTTGATCTACTTGATCGTTGCTGCTGATATTAGATTTGAAGGGTATGGATGTGGAGCTATTAAAAAGCAGGGATGTCCTTTATTTACAAAGGAATGCACCCGTCGCGCAATCTTGACCAATCAGAGTCAGGTATTGAACAATGCTCAGGCATTGTTTAATACCTGAGTAATGCTGTGGTATTGTTAAATACCTGAGTTGGGAATTTCTCATCTGACCTTGGGAACACAGAGGTCACTGTATGGGCATTGATTGGGAGAAGAACATCAAGCAGTGCTTTAGTAGGCGTCCAAGTGGAACATAAAAACACATAGCAGGGTATAAAAAGACCAGCCATCTGCCAGACGATTTAATAAGCCATGGGCTAATTTGGAATAAATGTTTTATGGTGGAATCCACCAAATCTCCTTCAGATGGTGTAGTTTACTGTGATATCAATAAACAGACTCCTCTCTACAGCTGGCCTTACCAGAGAGCCAGCTCATGAATACATTATGTACTAATATATAGGGATGCGCGACTTTAGTAAGTACATCAGGGATTCATTAACAAGCTGTTGCTGTGCCTTTAGGAAATAACTGCAATATGGCATAATGTGTGTTGGTTTAAAATAACTTTGCTGCCAAACTGTTTTGCTGGCCAAACTATTTTGCCAAATTGAAAACTGAACTGGATGTTGAGCATTAGCATAAAGTAGCCCTGGAGAATTGTATAAATTATTTGAGACCGTTGTTTCCAAGGTGCTGGTTGCTTCCCTTAAAAACACATGGCTAAAGAGATGGCAATTTAGAGGTATTTTAATAAATCCAAGCACACATCTACACATCTA
>OLKM01000043.1:269571-284571 GCA_900291075.1 Melanogrammus aeglefinus
ATGAATACATTATGTACTAATATATAGGGATGCGCGACTTCTATAGTAAGTACATCAGGGATTCATTAACAAGCTGTTGCTGTGCCTTTAGGAAATAACTGCAATATGGCATAATGTGTGTTGGTTTAAAATAACTTTGCTGCCAAACTGTTTTGCTGGCCAAACTATTTTGCCAAATTGAAAACTGAACTGGATGTTGAGCATTAGCATAAAGTAGCCCTGGAGAATTGTATAAATTATTTGAGACCGTTGTTTCCAAGGTGCTGGTTGCTTCCCTTAAAAACACATGGCTAAAGAGATGGCAATTTAGAGGTATTTTAATAAATCCAAGCACACATCTACACATCTATACTAGTGCAGGCAAGACATTAATTTGTTGACATCCACCCTCAACTTTAGCATCCCCAGTGCTGTATTCGTTTGCGTCTTTGCATGTGTTGATGAGTTCTGCATGCTTGGTCACGCAATGATTACCACATTATTACACACATACACACACACACACACACACACACACACACACACACACACACACACACACACACACACACACACACACACACACACACACACACACACACACACACACACACACACACACACACACACACACACACACACAAACAAAGAGTCAAACACACACACAAACACAGATACAGACCCACATATAGCCACACACACACTTGCAGGCACACACAGACGCATACAAGCACACACACACAAGCATGCACGCAATTACATAGACACACACAACCACACGCGTACGTATACACAAGCACACCAGTTAAAGGAACAACCCACACTCTACAGGACATGTGGCTGATATCTGTATAATTTAATAATGCCTGGAATTTCTCATCTAAATCATTTGATGAAAGACAGAATGTAGCAACACACATGAAGCGGCAAAGCCATTTTGCTTCCAGCTCGGAGACAGGGCTGAGCAGTTATAGGAGATCACATGGGAGGGGGGAGGGGCCGCTGCTGTCTGTTTGACCTACTTCAAGGTCATCTCAAACGTATACATTCAGAAACTTTCTCAGCCCTTCAACCCACAAAAAATATAACATTAGAAATGGATGTGTTACCCAAAATCGATGTTATTCACTGTACCTTAATCGCCTTGACTGAAAGAAGAACATACCGACCTCAGACTCTGTGTGTGTGTGTGTGTGTGTGTGTGTGTGTGTGTGTGTGTGTGTGTGTGTGTGTGTGTGTGTGTGTGTGTGTGTGTGTGTGTGTGTGTGTGTGTGTGTGTGTGTGTGTGTGTGTGTGTGTGTGTGTGTGTGTGTGTGTGTGTGTGTGTGTGTGTGTGTGTGTGCGTGTATGTGTGTCTCTGTGTGTGTGTGTGTCTATAGCCGCGGGTTAACTTAGCTCAGGATGTACAGCTGATTGACTTGCCACTGGAAGATTTCTAGTTCGATCCCCGGCTCCTCCCCAGAGTGTCGAGGTGTGCCTGAGCAACATACCTACCCCTACTGTATGCCTGTCTATCTACCGATCAGTTCTCAGGCATTCACTGCTACATGTTGAAGACATCAGATTTTCTCCAGGACTTTCAACTGTGAATGTAATAAGCCAAATCCAATCTAACTGTGATAAAAAAGCAATAACCGGCAAAATGTAGGGGTAAAACTATCACTTACACTTTTAGTTTTATCTTGAAATGAATTGAATGGTGATTAAACCCTGAAGTTATGTCTGTACATGCCCTGAAGGAGAATATTCAACATAGCGTGATAATATTGTACGTCTGTAGTTAATTGCATATTGTAAGACTGTAAGACTATATAAGTTTCACTTTGACAATAGCCAATGCTTTTGATGCTTAACATTTTTACCCAGAAGCCATGATTATTTATATAGAAAATAAGCAGATATTTAGATATTTAACAGGTACATCAGTTATGAACGGTTATGAAGGGTTGATAAAACAGTAAGGAGGGAGAAGGAATGAGCCTGTGGTTTTAATATGGTTTTAACTGATTGTTATTGATTGAAATGTGTATATACAGTATGTACCCTCCGTTAAATATATGGAATAGCATATATAAATATTGGAACTATTTATTCATTGTTGACCCTGAAACACTGTTTCCACATTAATCATCAATCCAAATGCAATTTCAGGATAATACAAGATTAGAGGTGAATTCAGATGTCATATCGGAAAGATATGAAATACTGAAAAAGTATATAATTTATGACTTTCTATGCATATGTTAAACCACTCAGTGGCTTGTTTCTGTAGCCGGAAACAAAACAGCTGTCTTATTGTATAATTTGTGTACATTTTTAAATGCCCTGTGTCACAGCTGTGTACCATAACAGCATGCCACATGCGAAAAAAGCTTGAATGAACTAATGGGCCTTGGAGCAACTAAAAAAAACCAGTTCAAGGCAGCTAATATTGCTATTGCATATCATGAGGCATTGTTACTCAATATTGCCAAGAACACAGAAAATAGTGATGGTGCCAATTTTGTAATGGTTATAATTTATGCATTTAAATATAACATACAAAAGCTAGATAATTCACCAAATAATTGCCTTTCTGATCAATTTTAATATCAATCTCTGTTCTCTGATACAGTAACACGATATAATATATATACTGTGTTCTATAAAAGATTGCACAATGCGATTCAATATTCTGTAGGCCTATAGTGCTCATATAATACTGTACAACCAGATACAAAAATATAACCTATATTGATATATGACAGTATACACAATAATATTCCATATGATATAAAACAATACTCTATATATTGATTATGCCATGTGTTTATGTTCAGGATTTTATAAAAAAAAAAATGGAGAGTCAGAGGTTAACATTTAAAGACGCATTCGGGCATTTAAGTAAAATATCATCACACATCTTTTTTAATATATTCACAAAGTGTTTTGCTTAATCTATTAAAACAAGTAAACGATCATGTATTGTCGTAAAGAGTGATCTAGCAGGTCAAACTATGATCCATTACCACAGCATTACTAGTGCCATAGCAGCTGACAGGGAATGAAACGTTTTCAATCTTGACAGCAGAAATGTCCAAAAACATCCCTGAGATACCAGATATGGGAATCCAGATAAGGTTATCTGGATTAAGCCACTGCCGATACATCCACAATCATGACTTTAGGACTGTTATTCACCTGATATAATTAGCCTGTGGAGAATAACATGTAAATAATGCTTGGTAAGTTATTGATTAAAAGTAAACAGTCTTGGATGTATATTTTTTGCCTCATCTGCAATTATTATTATTATGGCCCATTGGCTTTCCATTTCCTTTGCAAAACCTTTGAGAATATTCAATATCCACATTTTATGTGTTTGTCTAATGCCTAATAAGTATGTATGCTCGCACTTTGTGAGTTGAAGGAGCAAAAGTTGTTAACTTGCTTAGAAATTAATGCTAAGATCTTGTTTAAAATATTCCTTTCATGTATTGATGTGTTTTATACATTTTGGGGTTGGTGGGGTTGGACGAGTACCAGCAGATTTAGCTTTGAACCCACCAACGATCCAAATCATGTTGTTTATGTGAGCCCCAAAACTAAATGATCAAACTCCAGTGTCACAAAGACAGCAGGGCTGTCTTTATTGATTCAGGCCTGTGGCAAATATTTTGGACCAAAAGGGACGTTTCTTGGTGGCATCATTACAGAACAGAAAACAACATTCACAGGCTGGTCTTGTTAGCAGTGATTCTCCCTAGTCCCTACCAAAGCCGAGCCCAAGGGTATGCAGACTGGCTCTTTAAGAGCTCTGGTTTGCTGTTTAGTTGAAACTTTAAAGAAAAACTGGTGTGGCAAAGTGATCAGACAAAGAGGTTATTTTAATCACGGCACAGTCTCTTCACAGGATTCGTGTTCCCAGCCAAGCATTTTGGCATCTAGATGGCATTTATTTAAACGACAATTCAATGACAATTTTGTGCATCTTCTGAGAAAGCTTTTTCTTCATAATTTCTAGTTACAGTCGCTAACACCTCGAGGTATTGCTACCCACAGAGCATCCCTGCTGGTGTGGCTGTGTCTGTTTATGGCTACACATGGCAGCTGGCCTCCGCAGAGGAACCGACCCACACTATGATCCAGCACAAACAGCTCGTACCAGCCAGGCGTCCTTCCTTCATGTGAGGCACCAGGACACCGGGGGTCGTGTAGGCCCCCCTCTCAGCACCACTCGCCAGTGGTTAAAGACTTAAGTCATGCAGGATTAGAGCACACTTACTCGATGGGCCCAGCGGGGGATGGATGGTGGGGCGGCGGGGGGGGAGGGGGATGTGTGTGGGGGGGTGGGCTTGTGAACAAATGTTCTCCGCAGATAGAGAGCCGTGCCCATGCTGGGAAGTCTGGAGAGAGACTCTGTGTACATGTTTCAGTCGTCTCACAAATCAGACTTAGATTAATAGCTAAAGTCTGATGGCAGACGAGGACAAAACTGGGTGAACAAGGCCTTTGACATTTTTTGGGCTACATCTTTTATTTCGTGGGGCTGGAGGGGGGAATCTTTAAGCATATAATTGACCAACACAAAATTGGCCAGCAGAAGTAAACTTTAAAAAAAAAATAATAATAATCCCTGTACACTGGATATTTTTGAAAAACACATCAAACTTCACACTCATTAGTTGTCTATGGTGGTAATATCTCCATGACCAAACAGGAAGCAATGCTGGATCCAAAAATATTTAAAAGACATGCAACATATAGTGCTCTAAAACGACTGTACTACCAATTCTAAATACACCATGCGTTTTGCTACCATTTAGCTCTTTTGGTACAGCACGTCCGCCTTCACCGCTGCCAAGAGTTAGGGGTTCAATTCCCCGTGGCATCTTCGATGCTTTGAATAAATATGCCCACTAAATGGCATATACAGTACATAAAAATAGCAAGCCTGAATGTGCATTTTATGTACACAAACACCTCACTGTTCCAACTAGCTCCACTCTTTGGATGACAATCATTCCCAAAGCCAGCTGGAATCTAGCATGGCAGACCCACTGTGTGAGTACTGTACTCCAGACTGTGTTCCTCTGAAGTGACCACACTACGCTCCCATCAGAACCAAACTCTACACTCCTGGGATCCGCCTGACCTAAATCTCAAATCTCCCTTTCCTCCCTCGCAAGGTGATAGGCTGACGGTGCGGCGGGTACGCGGCACTACAGGGAATAGTGCCGGGCCGAGGAAGAGATGAACGTGCGGCTATATTTGGGTAAAAAGAGGTTACCTCAACTTGTGTCACTAGCTGATCTTCCCTTATGAAGGCCAACGTGTTCTCAGAGGAGCGCCTAATGGGGCCATTCTTACCCTGCATCTAGAGCTGCGCACACTGAAGTTAGTTCGGAACACTCTTTTGGGTCAACTACACTTTTTGGAATTTGGCAACTTTGAAAGCGTTGTTGTTTAAACGGTGATGTCTGATGACGAGGCATCAAGTGTGGGATTCTCTCTATTCGCTAGACCAGCATCTGTCTTAATAGTGTCCCCTTATCTCACCAAGCCAGTAAACTCCTCTGTAAGCCAAATAAACAATGATTATATGCCTTTGGCTTATAGTTAAACCCATTGATCCCTTTAATTTGTAATTGTATGAAAGGGCTGCAAATCAGAAAACAACATGGGATTTTTTGTTGGCAATACTCTGCCATTATCAGTGAGTACTCAAGACAGTTTTAGTGATTTAAATCCCAAATGAACATAAATAAACCACATCCTAACATGATTACCAATGTGGCAGTTTAAACAAATCAATATCACCCCATAATGAGAAATAATGTCACGATTAATTGATAAACAATGACCAAAACACTATTACTACCATTAAAATTCTAATGCTCCTATACTTCCAAAATAGAGGTGGTCATTCAGTTTTGACGTCACGATGTACAAGCCCAATACCTGCCCCTTTTCAGTGGGCTTTTTACAGCAAAGAGGAAGACTACAATTACATGCTTTTCCTTTGATAACATGTTCTCCCCCTAGTCTCTAGGCCTATTCCTGGCCACCTCCCACATGCGTGCTACACCCCTCCTCTACTCTACCTTCTCCCTCCCCACCAACCGACACCTGTTGCCCAGGACATGGGCATGTTGTTGCAGCTTGTTCTCCTCAGTCATCCGCCTTAAAGTGGACACACACCCAGCACATTGTGAGGACACATCCACAGTACATCAGACTGCTGGAGAGCTGGGATAAACCACTGAACTCAGCACCTGCACGAGGTATGTTTACATCCCCATCTTGACAGTTTAGAAATTATACCACTGCTATTATCATATTACACTCTTCACACCATTATCTTTGTAAATTGTACGGTTTGTGTGTAGGCTCTTCTGTGTGTTTATCCTTGCATGTGTTTGTGTGAACATGTGTACGTGTGTGTGTGTGTCTGTGTGTGTGTGTGTGTGTGTGTGTGTGTGTGTGTGTGTGTGTGTGTGTGTGTGTGTGTGTGTGTGTGTGTGTGTGTGTGTGTGTGTGTGTGTGTGTGTGTGTGTGTGTGTGTGTGTGTGTGTGTTGGTGTTTCTGTGTGTGCGTGTGCTGCACACATGCATGCCTGCATGTTTGTGTATGTGTGTGTGTGTGTGTGTGTGTGCGTCTGTGAATCGATGCCTGAGTTTGTATGGGTGTGTATTTTGTGTGTGTGTGTGTGTGTGTGTGTGTGTGTATAAGAGTGTGCATGAAGCATGTGTATGCAAGTGCGTGCCTACATCCCTTATATCGTGCCTGATAAGAAAAGGAGCAGGGGAGGTTTCCGAGAGTGTTGGGTGCTCCGTTGGTTAAATGGGTCAGCTGAAGGTAGCACAAGTTAGCGTAAAGGCCCCCAGGTTTGTAAAGCAAGACGCTGTACAAGAGAATGAGAGGCACAACCAAACCTTTTGAGCCTCCATGGCTCAAAGTTCCAGGTCTCTCCCTTTGCTAATGCTGACAGACCCACAGGGATTAAGATCCAGAAATCAGGGTTCATGTTTGATACTTATCCTAATTAGCTGTGCTTCTGCTAGCCTAAGATGAATCAGCAATTGCTGGATCAGCAAAAGAAACAACAACATCCTAACAGCTCCGCTGAATACACCGGATATTAGTTGGATTTTACCGCAACAAAGAGCAGGAACTGTGGTAGAACAGTAATGTTATATGACATTTCTATAAGCTCTGTAGCCACAGCCTGGGGGAAAGGAGGGACATGGTGAATGGGTTTGCAGTTACATTGGGAGAGGGAGAGGCCAGCTTGAATCACTAATCAGTAGGAATTGGTTGCGTTTAGGATGGGAGGCGAGACACAGCAGCTCGTGTTTCATATTTGCAAACTCATGATTGAATGTGTAATGAAGATGAAGATTTGAACCCAATGAAAAGTGAGAAGATACTTTTCTGCCATGTTCTGTTTTACCGTGATATATTGGAGGCCTTTTACTGTAGCTGCAATACAAGACCTATTTTCTTAGGTGTTCGTCTTTGAAAAATACATTTGACACAATATCTTTTTTACCAAGTTTGACATTTATAGCTGATTTGCCTTTCTCTTTTCTGTCTATGTTATTGTGAGAAGGGACATTTCTCTGAGACATATTTGAAAGCTATGCAAGAGCACTAGAAGAAAAACTAGAGGTTTTCATATCAGCAGAGGAGAAATTCCAGAACTTGAGTGCTGTGTTGAAAAACTATAATATTTTGAGAGGGCGATCAGTAAGGTAGTGTACAAAAAGCTATCTTTGGAACAAAATAAACACATTTCTGTTATGAAATCCCACCTGTTAGCCACAAGTGTAGGTGTATTTCTGTGTGTGTGTGTGTGTCTTTATGTTTGGCTTGTAAACCAAACCACATTTGTCCATCGTACCTATACTTTCTAACCCCTGTGTGATCTGTCCTTACTTCAAGCCAAAGCTCACGACCCCAGAGCATCATGTGCTGTGGTCACATGGTGACCTGTCGGGGGGTCAGCTGTGTGTCAGCCATTAAAATGCTGACATCCTCTTAACCGTTTACAATAAGGGTACAGTCCATTCAGCGAGGCAGTAATAAGCATTAACTAACAACAGTTATTTAACAATGATGAATAAAAAATCCTGTTTTGCCAATCCATAGCAATATGTGTTTTCATATTACTTGGCTTTGTGTTTAAATCTCATGTTACTGTCATCTACTAGGGTTGACATTAATCCCCACTAGCTTTCAGAGACCAGCTTACGTCACCAATGGTTTGTCTCCTCTGCTAACACTAAAGGCTAAAGTCACTCACCACCTACAGGCCAACGGCTTTCAAAATGGTGGATGAGACAGCGAGACCGCTTTAGCCTCACACCTTTGTATTCATGCTGTTTGCTAAATGAACTAAGCATGGTAGCACTATGTCACTTTCTTAAACGGCACCCATCGTTATTATACTTTAACAAATGTGATGGTCATGAGGATTTGCCACCAAAGAACATTCAGCAGAAATTATCTATTTTTGTCTGTTAACAAAATTATTTCCTAAAAAAAAAGCAAGCTAAGTGTATTTTTCTTCATATACACTTTAATACTTACACACAAACACACCCACGCAACTCACATACAACACACACACACACACACACACAAACACATACACATACACACACACACACACGCACATACCCCTGCAGTGTGTCAGTCAATTTTAAAAAAAATTATAGTCTAAGAAATTTTAACCACCTAATTCAATAGTGTTTGAACAACTGGTTATAAAGTCAAAGATCTTTACAGTCTTATGATAAAGCCTGCTGAAATCTGTCAACTTAAGTGTAGAAAGGTAAAATCATGGCTGGGTAAAGTGACAACACGCATTATGTATAATGCGTGATTATTGTCTGTGGTTTACACAGCTTGTTTTCGCTCTTTGTTTAGAATTCGTACTGTGTGTGTGTTGTGTGTCTGTGTGTGTGTGCACTAGTCTGTGTCTGTATTTTGTAGTTTCAATACATTTATATGTGTACGATACACATAACATGGTGGCAAGGGCAGAGGTCTTTGTCCTGAAGGTCTTCACAGCTTTGTTGCTTATTCAGCTGCACACACACACACACACACACACACACACACACACACACACACACACACACACACACACACACACACACACACAACACACACACACACACACACACACAACACACACACACACACACACACACACACACACACACACACACACACACACCTACACACACACACACACACACACACACACACACACACACACACACACACACACACACACACACACACACACACACACACACACACACACACACACACACAGTTCTAAATTAACCAAAGAACAATGCCAAGTTTTGAGGCACATTCGCAAATCAAACCTTTATGTGTTGTACATCATGTATTATTCATTTAAGTCCTTTGATTAAAGGTAGATGCAGTGCTATTCCACTGTCTGTCACGAGTTTGAATGCAAGTTGTATCAACATCTATTTGCTGATAGTAGTTTCATGGTTGGTGACATGTGCCACCTAGTGGTGAAATTCTTCAAATGGTAAAAACTATTCATTGCTGCGTGTATGCTAATCTAAAATGGCATGGTATTCATGCTTCTGCTTCTTCAATTACACCAATGCTTCTTTCTTACTTTCTTTCTTTCCTTCTTTTCTTTCTTTCTTTCTTTCTTTCTTTCTTTCTTTCTTTCTTTCTTTCTTTCTTTCTTTCTTTCTTTCTTTCTTTCTTTCTTTCTTTCTTTCTTTCTTTCTTTCTTTCTTTCTTTCTTTCTTTCTTTCTTTCTTTCTTTCTTTCTTTCTTTCTTTCTTTCTTTCTTTCTTTCTTTCTTTCTTTCTTTCTTTCTTTCTTTCTTTCTTTCTTTCTTTCTTTCTTTCTTTCTTTCTTTCTTTCTTTCTTTCCAACCTTATCTTTACTTTCTTTCTTTCTCTTCTCTTTCTTTCTTTCTTTCTTTCTTTCTTTCTTTCTTTCTTTCTTTCTTTCTTTCTTTCTTTCTTTCTTTCTTTCTTTCTTTCTTTCTTTCTTTCTTTCTTTCTTTCTTTCTTTCTTTCTTTCTTTCTTTCTTTCTTTCTTTCTTTCTTTCTTTCTATTAGTCTCACTTACTCTATTTGTCCCTCTTCCCGCCATTCACAATCTTGTGCTGCTGTGTTTTCCCCATAATTGAAAGTCCCTTTGCAATTGACGGTAAATCAATGTCCCTGTGCTCTGATTGGCCGATTATTTCGATTTTTTTACGGACCAACGTGCTTTCACAACCAATCAACTGATGGCCAAGAGCACTTGCTTTGTTTTAGAAAAAAAGCAAGTGCTCGAGCGAGGAAACGGTGAGAGAGGAAAATAAGAAAATAAAATTAAACAGGCAAGGAAAAACGAAGCGGGGAGAGAATGTAGAAAAACAAGTAAATAGACAAAAAATAGATAGAGATAGATAGAGAGTTTGAAAGTCAATCTGGAGAGTCATAGAGCAATAGAGACACAGGAATGAACAACTGTAGCAAAGTTGTTGTCACCCACAGTCTTAGTAAGGGATTATCGATGATAGAGAGTCAGTCTGAAGATCCAGGTAGACAGATAAAGACACAGGAATGATCAACAGTAACTGAGCGGTAGTTGTTGTCATTCACAGTCTAAGCAAGGGATTATCGACTCCTGCCAGCACTGGGTCCTGCAAGAGATAAACACACACACAAACACACACACACACACACGCACACGCACACACACGCACACACACACTCCGCTCAGTATGTCTGGGAAAATAGTTTTAGGAAAAGAGCAGCTGCAGGGTGTGTGTGTGTGTGTGTGTGTGTGTGTGTGTGTGTGTGTGTGTGTGTGTGTGTGTGTGTGTGTGTGTGTGTGTGTGTGTGTGTGTGTGTGTGTGTGTGTGTGTGTGTGTGTGTGTGTGTGTGTGTGTGTGTGTGTGTTTGCTAGTGAATGTATGTGGGGGGGTTTGAGAGACTCAAAATGAAACAGGGTTTGGATTTAGAGAGCCGAGCAGAGTCAGCGTGAGTGTACTTGATAGGAGGGATAAGACAGAGGGACAGAAGGTGACAGAACGAGATGGAGGGCAGCGTGAGCTCCCATAACAACATAACAGGGGAGTGATTTAGGAGAGGCTGGCTGGAGGCGAACGTGTACCCCGCGGGGCTGACACCAGGTGGAGGGTATATATAAAGGATGTCGGGACGAGGGCTTCATCCAGAAGGGATTTGTGCAGGTCTAGACGTACGGTGACTCAGTGGCAATGTCACACAATCCGAGAATATTGGGAGTAGTCGGTTGCATCAGAGTGTCTGGTAGTAGTAGGTCTGTGTGGATGTGTACGTGTGTGTGTGTGCACAGTCCAGTAAATCAAAGGCCTTTGTTTGGCTTTTGGATCCTTCTTAGTGTGAGTGAAGCCCCAACATCAGCCAGTAATGTGGGGGTAAATGTCCTTTAATTTGGGCTTCATCCAAACTGTTAGGGCAGCTGATGGAATAACTAAAAACAGTGTTTGAAAGGAGTCGAAGGGCCAGTCGGCAGATAGTCCTATAATTTAACCCATGAGATAGAGATATAACCCCATCAACCGATCAGTGTCCTGGATGTCCCACTTTCCGCCAGTGAGTAGCCTAACCATACATTGTAAACCACAATAAAAATATAGATGTAACTAAATGTATTTGGAGCTAATCCCCCCCCTCATGGTAAAATCCTAGAATCGCAGCTGATGGTGGTCATACACTTATTTTCTTTAATCCAATAGTCTCTTCCAAGTATGAACCATAGACAGTGCCATGCCTGCATCGTAGAGTAATTGGAGTTGTTAATCCTGCTGTAAACATTGTCTGATGTTAGAGGCTGAAATATGCACACACACACACACACACACACACACACACACACACACACACACACACACACACACACACACACACACACACACACACACACACACACACACACACACACACACACACACACACACACACACACACACACACACACACACACACACACACAACAAACAAACACCTGTTGTCCTCTGCCTCACCTGAAACAACTATCTTGTTGTCGGCTCCGTGTTTGGGCCTCCCTGTTTCCCATGGCCTGGCAGCTGGCTTTGTTTTCATACACTGTCCTGCCAAAACACCATTGTGTCTGCAGCTTTGCTTACACAGGCCGTTGGAGCTGGAAATGTTACACTGGCTACATTAGCTCCAAGTCTCTCTTATTGGAGCCTTCATGGGTGTCCTCCCAGGAACTGTCCTGCTCCAGTGACTTCTCATAATAGAAGACTCGGTTTTCAAGCACGGAGGATTACAATGTAGTTTAGCTGCTCTGTAGTACTCCCTATGTGTGTTTGTGTGTTTGTGTGTGGTTGATTGTGTGTGTGTGTGTGTGTGCGCGAGCGTGTGTGTGTTTGTGCGTGTTTGTGTTTGTGTGTGTGTGTGTGTGTTTGTGTATGTGTGCGTGTCTGTTTGTGTACTGCAGTTTGCCAATGGTTTGATGATAAACTTTCATATGAAGTCTCCCCTCTCTCTGCTGTGTTTATTCATTTTGTTATTTATCCAAGCAGCCTCATCCAGGAGCACAATAGTGTAAGGTTCAGCGTGTCTGACTCACAGCTAAAAAGTATGGCTTTGATTCCGTGAGCGAGAAGCATTACCCCATCCTGCTCTTCAATGACATGTCTCTGAATTCAATGTGAGTCGCTTTGGACAAAGGCATTTGATAAATAATTGAATGATTCAAGCCAAATGTGGTGAGATTACCATACATACGGTTTATGTAAATCTCTCAGTGCTCTTGCCTGTCCACAGATGGCATGACAAATCCATCCCACGTTGGAGTTCCTCGGCTCGTTTCAAATTTAGCTCGTTGCCTTTTAGCACCGGCCCCGATGACACGCGGTAGGGGTTGGACAAGGTCACCACCTCACAGCCCTGCGGAACACACACTGGGCCAGGGGGGACACAACAAGCGGAACCATGTGTGAACTGCCAGTGGGTTGTGGACCAAAGAGGGTCCACCCCACTATACACACACACACACACACACACACACACACACACACACACACACACACACACACACACACACACACACACACACACACACACACACACACACACACACACACACACACACACACACACACACAAACACACTTTACAAAAACACTCATATGCAAACACAACACACACATACATACAGGCACACATTCTCCCACATTCAGACCAGAAATAAATCAGTTTTGTACCCAACATTCTTTATTTTACAGCCTAGCTCTTTTAATTTAGTTTCTGAGCTATGGCCATAGAAGAAAGATTCACTCATTTATTTTGTGGGGCTTTAATAACTCATCCTTTGCTGTTAAGTTCACCATTGATCTTCTATCCAATGTGCACACAGATTCACACTACAAGACAGAACACCACACATTCCTGGCAAGGAATACTGTTTTCCACAAGGGAATCAACACAGAGATATTGAAATTAAAACATTCACACAGTATATTTTGGTAACGATATCCAATTCATTTCCAAATAAAGAGTCAGAGTTAATCAGATGGTAGACAATGCACATTTAACTATTTGCTATGAATTATTGTTTATTATGAATGAAAACATGGAGCGGGGTTGAAGGAATTTAAACGTACACACTTTTGGAAAAATACGATGCCAGGACCTGCTAGTCCTGCTTACATTATTATATTTGACCCTCAATCAAAAGTGTGATACTCACAGTCAAAAACACATACACACACGCACACATGCACGCACACACACACCCACGCACCCACGCACCCACGCACCCACGCACCCATGCACACACACACACACACACACACGAACACACACACACGAATACACACACACGAATACACACACACGAATACACACACACACACACACACACACACACACACACACACACACACACACACACACACACACACACACACACACACACACACACACACACACACACACACACACACACACACACACGCATATGGGAAGCACACTCCCCTGACACGCACACACATACCTGAATTATTGCAATCGACACATGAGTCATAATTACCAATGTTTTTCCCATGGGCTCAGCAGTCCCAACATGTCTTCAAGTGACATTCCAGTAAGACATGGCCAATGAAGACAACACCTCAACAACACAACACAACGCACACATCTGGGGTGAAGACAGGCATGGGCTTGGGAAGCGGCCAGCTCTGACTACCTCCACCTCCGTGTGTTGAAAGAAAACATTTAAAGCAACTAAACATTGAAAAGTCCCAACCTAAGGGCCCCCTTAATCTCCAGGGAAGGGGGGGAAATGCATTGGGGCAGGAAATGATGTCACGACTGCGGCGGTACTAGATCTCCAGACACAGATAAGAGGAGCGCTCCCATCCTGGGAACCCGACTGCGGGAGAGGAAGACAGACGGGCTTATTGTCTCTCTCCTGTCCCGCATCGTTTCATCAGCCCCCACCGCAACCCGACCCCCACCCGCCCCCCCCCCCCACACCCCACACCACAAACAGGAAGATCACAGACACATGTCACAGCGGCAGTCTTAGGGATCCAGCCGAGGAAAGGGCCTGGTGCCATCATAGCGTGTAGCCTCAGGATGAGGTGCTGTGTTTATGACACAGCTGGCGAATCTGTCTGCATTTAAGCAAATAATAAACCAATCGAAAACCATGTTCAATTAGCAAGCTCTGGGTTATAGTAATTGTTCCCAGCAGTGGCCCCGGTGGGGCTAAGTCACCACGGGGCGTGAGGTATTTGCCTGTTCACTAATGATGATATCATCCTATGTTTGCTCCCATTGAGTAACCCCTCTTAATAGACTTCATTAGAGGAGCAGAGTGCCTTTGTTCGACTGCGGTCTAAAGTCAACAGGCAAAGGGCTTCCTGGAAGATGGTGTGTGTCTGCGGCAAAGCGCAGAAGGGGTCCTCCTCCTGATGCTGCCTTAGGGGATCTTTCACTCATTTGGATGGAATAAAAGGGGGGAGGTGGG
>OLKM01000043.1:289571-314571 GCA_900291075.1 Melanogrammus aeglefinus
TGTTTCTATGTTAAAGAGGCTCTCCATTTTTAAACTGTTGTGCGAAACTTGTGTTAATGTTCGACTATAATTCACAAGCGTAGTTGAACCAGAGGAGACTACGATGAGAGGTGAAGGGTGGATCTGGAAGGATGTGGCCAGTTTGAACTTGGCCACTATAGAAAAAGTTTGTTCAAAGGTGGTCATAAAACATAGCGGAGGATTTGAGGAAGTGATATGATTTATCCTGCAATAACATGTGTTTCCAAAGCTTGACTCTCTTTCTCGATTGAGAGTTTGATGAATGATAGGTTTAGCACACATTTGGAAAACACGTCCAAGCGTGTCGGAAGAGTGAGGGTTTCTGAGTGAGCAGGAAGCTTGTTTTAAAAAGGAGTCTGCTCATTCTTGGCAGCTCTTCATCATAACCACCACTCTACATTGACCCTCACGTTACTTTGTTTCTCCAGACGCTTGCTGCTTCCCAGGGGCCTCTCTCTCCGTCTGACCTGAAGTTATTGCAGCCTATCTGTGAAAGCTATTAGATTACTGTACTGCATATGGCCTGGTATTTCTATCTAGGACAAACACTGTGTTACTATGCACATACTACGTATTGGCTGGGGTGACTGGCAGGTACTGTTAGGGCAGCGACAAGGACAGCAATGTCAGCCAGGAGTCACATTCAGGACAAACAGCGGAAGAGAAAGTTCCCACTCGACGCGAGTGGGAGTCTTCATGCATTCTCCTCTCGCACATGTACAGGAAGACGTTCAAGTACAGGTCCGTCAAGTACAGCACTGCTGCTACATTCAGGGTTCTGTAAAAGTGTGCACAAGGGGAACCTCTTGAAGCTTGTTGGCTTCCTCTCCATTATGCTATTTCGCTGGGTCATTATAGTATACATTATGCTAATGATCTTAAAAGCTTCAGTCTATCCACTAATGACACCGAGCTTCCACAGCCAACAAGCAAAAAGCATAATAGAGATGACTGTAAAATGTGGGATAATGTGGGATAGGTCATTTTAGAGGAACTTCCAAGGAACTAAGGACACAATTATGGGAAAAAAAACACCTTACAATTATGTTGTTAATTTACTGGTCACATCTATGTACTATTTAGTTATTTAGCATATGGTTTTATCGAAAGGGTGATTACAGGGAGTTTGAGTGAAGTCTTGAATAAGTTAAGGAAGGGTAGGCATCGTGTGTGTGCGTGTGTGTGTGTGTGTGTGCGTGTGTGTGTGTGTGTGTGTGTGTGTGTGTGTGTGTGTGTGTGTGTGTGTGTGTGTGAGTGTGTGTGTGTGTGTGTGTGTGTGTGTGAGTTCGAGTGCTAGTGCGAGTGCGAGTGTGTGTGTGCATATGCTTGTGTCTGTGATTGTGAGTGTTCCTGTGTGTGTGTGTGCGTGTGCGTGTGCGTGTGCGCGTGCGCGTGTGCGTGCGTGTGTGTGTGTGTGTGTGTGTGTGTGTGTGTGTGTGTGTGTGTGTGTGTGTGTGTGGACTCACAGCATGAGAGGTGAGAGGACATGGTGTATCCTCATTAATAATAGATCCTTCTGGCCCCTAACCTCCCAGTGGCACAGCTGTGTCTCTTTCTAAACATACCTCATCACAACCTCCTTTTTCCTGATTGAGACCATTAATCACATCGCTACAGTAATTATTTGTGCTCCGCAGGCAACTGAATAACAACACCCACACAGGTCTATACTTAACGCAAAGGAGATGATAGTAGTTGGGGGCTGAAACACAGCACTATTGGATTTAGGCAAAGACAGGGTGCAAGATGTATGTGTATGAGGACAATCAAACCAATTGTCTTCAGCAACAATAGGTAGTTGCCAAAAAGCCTTGCAACTTATGAGGGGCCGTATAGGCCATAATTCAAACTTACCTCTCACACACACTACTGAATATTAAACCTCTCACACTCACTACTGAAAACCTCTCACACACACTACTGAAAACCTCTCACACTCACTACTGAAAATTAAACCTCTCACACTCACTACTGAAAACCTCTCACACACACTACTGAAAACCTCTCACACTCACTACTGAAAATTAAACCTCTCACACTCACTACTGAAAACCTCTCACACTCACTACTGAAAAACCTCTCACACTCACTACTGAAATTAAACCTCTCACACTCACTACTGAAAACCTCTCACACACACTACTGAAAACCTCTCACACACACTACTGAAAACCTCTCACACACACTACTGAAAACCTCTCACACTCACCACTGAAAACCTCTCACACACACTACTGAAAATTAAACCTCTCTACTGAAAACCTTCCTCTGCGCTAGCCATCTATGCAGAAATGCAGATAATTCAGAAGTGTTCACGGACTGTAAATTAAATAATTAATTATAATTATAATACATATTATAACTGTTTTCTTATATAGTCTTCTAAGCCCTTCTAAATCATAAGGAATAATAATTAATTATAATATAAAATCATCAAAACCATTGATAAAATAATATATACTGACACAAATATTTGTATTCTTTTATTTTTTTTTAAAATTTAGTCTTCTAGAATAAAATAAGCCATCTAAATCATAAGGAATGATAATTATAATAATAATAAAAATCATCAAGGCATTAATAAAATAATATATACTGAAAACATAAAATACAGCCAGACCCATCTCCAAATTTCAGTAGTGTATGTGTAAGTGGTATTTCAGTAGTGTGTGTGTAAAGTGTATTTCAGTAGTGTGTGTGTGTGTAAGTGTATTTCAGTGTAGTGTGTGTGTGTAAGTGTATTTCAGTAGTGTGTGTGAGAGCATTTCACTGAAACGGAAGGCATTTCACTGTAACGGAAGGCATTTCACTGCAACGGAAGGCAATTTCACGTGAAACGGAAGGCAATTTCACTGCAACGGAAGGCATTTCACTGAAACGGAAGGCATTTCACTGAAACGGAAGGCATTTCACTGAAACGGAAGGCATTTCACTGTAACGGAAAGCACTCGGACCAGGGTTGCATTCATTCATACAATTGACGGCAGCTCCTTTGCCGCGTGGTTTTTAGGATTAGAGGGGGCGGTCGATAGCCACCAACATAGCAACCATGACAGACAAGTGACGTCGGGGAAAAATCGGAGAAACACTCCCATTCAGGATGCATGCAATGGTTTACATTTCGTTCTTTGGAGCACGGTTATTTATATTTATTTATTTATTTTCAGTTTTTGAGAAGGTGCTTCAAAAAATGCAAAGTTTTCTGCAACAATCCAAAATCCAATGGAAAAACCCGTTGGCTTGTTGTCAAGGGAACCCAGGGCGACGCTCAGTTCCGGGTTGGCCAACATACGTCATCGCTCCGCCACACATTTATCCTTTATTCTGCCATAGTAACACGGTAAATAAATGGCAAAAAGTAGGCTGAGAACGAATTCGTATTTGCGATATGTTCAATAAAACGGTACGAGACCGTGGTATAATAAACAATATTATTCACGAGTTATAATCAACCCCTACACATAGGGCTGTCACGGTTGAGGAATTTTCACCGCGGTGAAAACAGGGGGCGCAATATCGCGGTATGCGATATTATTGCACAATTTTTTAGATTTGCCGTTTAAGCGAGATAATGCACATTTAAATTCAAAACACACCCGTAACCGGAGTTTTGTCAGCGAACTTTTCGGACACAACGGAGCTGAAGGTTTGTGTGGAACCAGTTGCCATGGAGAATACGTCACCACTTTGCCAACAGTACGTTTGTTACTAAATTTATATTTATATTACTTTACTTTGTGTAGTGCCGAACAACTCCCCTTACCTGTTCTAAAATCAGCGCAAAGCACGGACTCTTGGGGCTTATTGCTTAATTATTAAAAAAAAAAAAATTACTTAATTAAGTAATTTTTAGTTTTTTTTTAATTAAGTAGCCTATACAAAATAAGAGAAACCAGGCACTACAATTTCACATTCACACACACACACCACACACATAGGCGATGATTTATAACTCGGTCATGTCCTTGTTACGAGCAAGGAAAACCAGCATGTTAACCTTATGCGGTTTGAGAGAGGATTTGAGAGGGGTGACAACATTTCCAGCGACACTGAAAACCCTCTCGGATGGTGTGCTTGTTGCGCAAATACACATGTACTTGCGTGCCACTTTGGAGAGCAAGGGAAATCTCTCCTGGTTGTTGCACCACCATGCCAGGGGGTTGTCATTAGAGTCGATGGGTTCCTCCTGCAGGTAGCGAGTGAGCTCCAGGTCGGCTCTGGCTCTCTTCGGGACGATTGCAGACGTGCTTGTCCGTGACTTCAGCAGGTCTCCGAGCGTTCTTTTTTTGGTGAGTGGTGGCACCGCTGTCTGCGCCAAGGACTCTGGCTGGTCAGCAGCTGACGCACTGGCACCTCTCTCTGTCTTCCGTGTCCAACATTTCATTGATCAGCGCGCACTTTGTCTCCTCCTCCACATACTCATCAAAATTGTTGCCCCGATATCTTGGGTCCAGCAAGCAGGACTTTGCCAAAGTTGCTTTTGAATAATATTTAATATGTTTAGTTTTGCATTTAGTCAGTTTGCGTCGTCTGTTGTTGTTTTACGACCGTTTAATGCCGTAACTTGTGGTTCTGCGCATGACTGTTTGAGTAGTGTTTTTACTATGTTGGTTTAGAACGAAGAAGTTAGTACGTTTGGTTCGAAATAAGTTTTTGACCGTCGTATCGTATCGTCGTCGTCGTTGTTGTGTTTTCTTAGCATGTTCTATTGGATGAATATGTGAAAGCAAAAGGGATTATAACTTTGAACAATAATTCGGTATTGGACCGGAGAACGTGTAAACTTGGATTACTTGATGTTTTTGCCCTTTTTGTTTGGATAAATAAACCCTGCACAAGTTAACCTGCTTCCTCGTGAGTTCCATTGGAATAAGATTGGATACGGCACACGCGTCAAAGCAACGAATGACAATAACCTACTAACTACATGGCCTTTATGGTTAGTCGGCCATTTACAATGGTATCATGGCAACGCACGTTTCATTCTAGAATTCCACGCTCAGTTTCATGAACGCGCAACCCGCACCAGGTCATATGCGGTGATCGCGATGGCCCATTATCTACCGCGGTGTGCTCTAAATATCGCGATATTTCATTTTTGCGATTATTGCGACAGCCCTACCTACACATCAATATTAATGATAATAACCCATTAAATACGGTATGATTTCTAGATGTCATTGTCATTCAAAAACAAGACAATAGATGGCTAGATAAAACATCAAGACATACAATTCTAAAAAGAACAGACGAAGCATCTACCCTTTTTTCGAAAGCGGTTTGCCTACAGAGCAGCGCACCTGCATTTAATATATCCGTGAATTGTCACAATTTCTCAGAATCAAAGGTGAAAGTAGAAACGGGTGGCCAAAAGCTGTCAGATTATCACAGACAATTTTAAGTAGAAACGGGTGGCCAAAAGCGGTCATATTCTTAGTTATCACAGACAATTTTTAACAATAAATGTTCTGTATTGAGCTCCTTAAGGGACATTAGGGAGAACGCTCCCGGACAGAACCTTAGATGGAAGTCGTGCTTAGTGACAAATAGGCCTACTTCCAATTGATATGCATGAGTTAGAAAATCTTGCTTTTTGACACGAACATTTAGAAAATACCTGTACCTGATCACGTTTCAATAGATTAAATAACGTGACAGTGTCACCTATTTCCGTGAGCCGGCCGGCGTTCTATACATTATCCCTTACATAACCAGCAAAGACAATGGTTTTATACTCATGATTTATACCCATGACCAGCAGCATGCGAGCTGCTGGTTTCAGCGTCCATAGCAACCATCATATCAACCATGTTACTATAATTATGTGGAGTCTAACGAAATATTCTTCGTCATAACTATCAAACCAAACATCCTTCACATTCGCCGAACGACGATTATGAAAGTAAATACTACAATTCTCCCTAAAAATGTTTGCATAAAACAACTTTTAATGGTGTAACTATGCTAAAATATCATATTTTCCACCCAGAATAAACGTATATGTCCGCCATTTTCACAAGAAAAATATTCGCCTCCACAGCGGCCACGCGTGTGGTACTGTAGGGTATAACATGCTATTTTACGTTGAAATGCGACGTATCCAGCGTTCATGGAAACGTTCACCGTCAACGTTTTTTCTTGGCGACTGGGTTGGTATGTGAGAGGTGAGAGATTTCAGTAGTGTGTGTGTGAGAGATTTCAGTAGTGTGTGTGAGAGGTTTTCAGTAGTGTGTGTGAGAGGTTTTCAGTAGTGAGTGTGAGAGGTTTTCAGTAGTGAGTGTGAGAGGTTTAATTTTCAGTAGTGTGTGTGAGAGGTTTTCAGTAGTGTAGTGTGAGAGGTTTTCAGTAGTGAGTGTGAGAGGTTTAATTTTCAGTAGTGTGTGTGAGAGGTTTTCAGTAGTGAGTGTGAGAGGTTTAATTTTCAGTAGTGTGTGTGAGAGGTTTTCAATAGTGAGTATGAGAGGTTTTCAGTAGTGAGTGTGAGAGGTTTAATTTTCAGTAGTGCGTGTGAGAGGTTTTCAGTAGTGAGTGTGAGAGGTTTAAATTTCTCAGTAAGTGTGGTGAGAGGTTTTTCAATAGTGAGTATGAGAGGTCTTCAGTAGTGAGTGTGAGAGAGTTTAATTTTCAGTAGTGCGTGTGAGAGGTTTTCAGTAGTGAGTGTGAGAGGTTTTCAGTAGTGTGTGTGAGAGGTTTTCAGTAGTGAGTATGAGACGTTTAATTTTCAGTAGTGAGTGTGAGAGGTTTTCAGTAGTGTGTGTGAGAGGTTTTCAGTAGTGAGTGTGAGAGGTTTAATTTTCAGTAGTGTGTGTGAGAGGTAAGTTTGAATTATGGCCTATACGGCCCCTCATAGCAACTGTATCTTTTCACCCTGTCTATTTTCTCAGTATCCTAAAAGTCTTAAAAAATGGGTCAAACCTCAGGGAGTGTGCATTTTTCAAACGAGAGCTTTTCAAAAAGATTCATGCCTCCTTTGATGGGGCGAGCACACAGAGCCATGCCAGCACTGCAACACTATTAAACAAAAGCTAGAGTTACCTCCAACAGCTCAATCTCATTCCTAACTAAGGTCTGCTCATTATTATGGCTTGAGATTTTCCTTCCCATGGAAGCCCTGTGAGGGCTGAGCTCGGCCTTCCCTGTCTGTGATCCTCCAGATGTGGAGGCCCACATCCGTGCTCAAAGCCTGCTGCTGGGCTCGTTCGACACAGACCCACTACCTTGAATACATTCATCTTCCTGCCAACAAACAAATAACTTACAATCCCAAACCGTTCTGCAAAGCCTTGTTGGTGGCCTTGCTGGTGCATTATTTGGTTTGATTCTTCTTTGTCGATGCTGGTGTCCTCTCACTGGCCTATTGCGTTAGCTAGATTGTTTGCAATTTTATGCTAATCAAGAAACTTCTGTTGACTCAGCAGTGAGTCAGCAGGGTTAGTTTTGTCATGCTGAACGGGTTTTGACTTAGAAACCTTGATCACGTTTTATTGGAAATGGAAGGCACTTGGGCATTGGGTTTTGCATTTCACATGGCCAATGCAAACTATGAAGGACTTCGGCCACAAAGTGTTTATTTCACAGGTTTTTACTCAACCCCCCCCCATCCCCCAGCTGGCCTTGAACACATTGTTGGGATACAAAGTGAAAGTTTGATTCTGTTTCCTTTTGTTACAAAACATTGGTCCAAGGTCAGGAGGCTACAAAAGAAAGGCAATCCTTCTTGATGTTCATAGAGTAGATAGTACGGTTCACAGCCTTGCCCTGCCCTTACACTTCAACACACGGATGCCATGACAACAGCAGGATGGATCAGGGCTGGTAATTATCACAATTATCACACACTGCCTGAAAATCACTCTGAGGCAGTCTATTCAAAACGTTGAAAGAAAGGATAAGAAACAGACTTATTGTTAGTGTAACTAAAGTCTTATGGTCTACATACTTCATAACCCATATACCTTGGCAGACGGGCACAAGAACCTGTTAGATCCTTTAGCTCATCATCGACAGGGGTCCTTCCGAGCGACTACTTTTATAGCATGGTACTAAGGATGGGGTTAGGGATTTGATTCCTATTGACGCCATCTACGTATGATGCTTTAAAAAGCTATCTACTAAGGGACTAAGGGACTAGCGACTAGGGACTCAGAGATTAGAATCAATGGTACTAAGGGACTAGAGACTAGGGACTCAGGGACTAACTAGAATCAATGGTACAAAGGGACTTGGGATTCACTGTCATCGGAAGGCCCCATCATTACAGGGGCACACTTCCCACTCACATATGGGGAAATGAGGGCCTGTAATCAACCTAACCTGTATGTTTGCAGTGCCTCCGGAGTACTCCCACACACGATGTCAACCTCAGCAGTGAAAAGCCACCATCTCTGGAGCTGCATGGGACCTGCCTTACCGTGATCGTGCCACCACGACTCTTGTACTGAATGATTCATCAGAGCTGAATCTTTTATTCAGTACTAAGATATATGTACCTATGAAGTGCACAATCAACTTTTTCCTTGGTTTCATTTGCATGAAGTAAAGAAAAAGCATTCTGCCTCTCGCATTTCACACCTTGAAGCGTGTACTGACTCGACATCTTGCTCATGAGTCAAATCGAATATACTTAATCATTCTGACATGCGTCACATGAAATTGCACAACTGTATCCGTACAACTGAGTCATGCTTCCCAGGGAGAGAAAAGGTCCATGTTTAATGTCTGTGCTTGACCTGCATCCCGAGGAAACAGACCTGTTATTTTGCCTGGACTCCAGCACTCCTGTGGCTGCCTAGACCTCCCCAGCTCTACAAAGCTTTGGCCCCAGAATATCAACAAGACATTGGCTGCCGCAATCAGTCCCGATGGCTCTGCTTATTGCAGTAGCCGTCTAATGGATGGCTGTTAAGAGTTTCGTCTCACAGGCGTATTTAATGGAGCAGACAGTCAAGTCTGAATGGATTAACAACGTCTTCGCTCAATGATGTGTTCCCCTGCCAAAGAGACACACGTAAAAAAAACCCACCAGCATTGTGTCACTGACCACCAGGAGTTGAGAACTTTGTCGGATAGAAACTTGGAAGAGGGCTGGGGAAATCAGAAAAGAATTGCCTCCATGTTAAAGTAACACTAGCATTGTGTTCTATATTTATTTTTCATTTATTCTTTAGCTCTAACAAGTTGAATCAAATCATAAAATTAAATTATCTTTTCCTCCCTAAATCACAAAAGCCTTTCATTGATAACATCTCCTGTGGTATTTTTTCGACAATATCTCATTTTGAGGATGAAAAAGGAGATTTCTCCTCCCTTCCCCACCCTTTGTGCACACAGTACATAATTGGCTGTTGTTATGTCTGAGTTGATATGGTGTTTGTGGCTCTTGGGTTGGTCATGTCGGCCAGACAAGATGTATATCCACCACAGTAGTTTGGTACACCTCTTTTGAACCTTGCAACTATAATGTTGAGTGCATGACTATAATGTTCAGTCATGCATGGGACACCTCATAATTGGTTGGTTGGGTGGCTACCTTATTTGGCTTGCGGCTGTGGTTACCCTTGAATGAACATTTTCACGTAGATATTTCAAATTTGTCAAGTTGCGAGCTATCTAGAAAAAAGGTGACGTACGTTTCAAGCAAACCAGTAGGTTTGGATGAAGCTAATCCTAATGATAATTACACTGCACACCGCAAACCGACTTTAAGCCTTTGACCTTTTGCTGCTGACGGTGCTTAAAATACTGACACACACACACGCACACGCACACACACACACACACACACACACACACACACACACACACACACACACACACACACACACACACACACACACACCTTGACAGCTTGTTTATACTGGGGCCTAAATCTGGGTCCTGACTTTCTTTGAGCGTAGCCCAAGGCGAAACACAAAGAGCCCGGTGCAGAGAAAGAAGCCTGTTATTATCTCTCTCGTGCTCAGCACGGTGGAAAAAGCGCCCAGGGGCCTTTCTACCGGCGGAGGTGGGGATTGTGGCAGGACAAAGAGGAAGCAAACCTTCATAACAGATGGACCTCTATCTGGGTCCTCTGACATGTCAATCCACGTCAAACAATGATCTTTGTTGGCTGGCTGACACTGCCCAAGAGGCCGGCTCTGGCTGAATAGAATGAAAGCTTGTGGGCTTCGTGCGACAATAGTGGGCCTCGGTACACCCCTTCCCTAGTGCCACAGCAGGCAGTCTTGGGTGTAGAGGCAGCCGTGGAATGCAATGGGTGAGCTGGCTGTAGATCAGACCGTCTTTAATAGAGAGATGCAATTTTTTTTTAAGGATTCAGGCCTGACCGAGCTTGACTCCTCTTATGGCGGCCAGTGAAGTGAAAATGAATTCCCTTGGCAAAGAGAAACATGTCAACTCCTGTGGCTGTCAACACGGGGGGTGGGGGAACGAGTCGTGGATACATTGATATGTTAGCCGCTCTAATGTGTTATCTTTACGACTTCGGCGAGTGGATTCAGGCCCAGAGTGTCTAAAAGGGTTTGAGAAAGGAATGTTGGGGGAAACCATGTTCCATCGCCAGGACGTAGACAAAACAAGAGATGACCTCACTTCCATTTCCTTGAGCTGCAACTGTTTATCTGATACAGTCAGTCCATAAACAAGAATATAATTATTGCATGCATACATGCAAAGTACAACGTGACCAGAGAGATAATGGGGATGCTATCGGAGCGTTCTGGAGAGAACAGCAATCTGGGACCAGAACAGACCAAACTGAACTGTATGGCATGTCAAATTTATTTGTCTTTCTCTTTATCACATTTACAGTCTCAAAGGGCTTCAGGGGCCCTTAGGGAGGGGTATAAACCCCTCACAATCCTTAACTATACAGGTCAGCAAGGACAAGCGAGACAAAACAGTCATCATTTTTGGTTTAATGCAAAAATGAAAGCATTTAGACTTTTTTAAAAACAAAACAAAGAAAGGTATAGGGTTCCTGTCTCTCTGACATGCTGTCTGGCCGTATGTCAGATGTAATGAAACGTACAGAGCCGGCCGGTCGACCTGGGTCCAGTCATCCTATGTTTATGCTCTCTATGCAGGGTCTTGCACATTTCACTTCCAGCCACCCATGGTGATGCTTACATTCTGGGATAACATGCGTCCATATACGTTTTAATTAGAGCTTTGTTTCATTATAGGAATTGGGGTTTTATTGCCACAAAGGAGTCTCAAATAGACTGTATTTAAGCAGGAAAACACAACTAGAAACTGTAAAGTTATAACCAATCTACACACCACAGATATGCCGTATGACTCACTGTTCAGCAACACCTCTGAACTCTCACTATTTTATTTTCTTTGTATTATCGGTTCAATAAAATATCTGTATTTCGAACAAAGACGTTTGTTCTCTGATAGACTTGGCCTTTCAGTTTCAGACATACAGTAGAGCCTGTACTCTATGACTGTACTAAGTCCTATACAGCTGTGATGCATTAAAGAGCAAAGCCCAGGCATATTTCTTCTATAGCTTCATCTAATATACAGATGTGTTCAATCAAGACAAAGAAAGCACTATTTTCTGATGAGGAAATGCTATTTTTTTACACAGAGATACAAGAGGAAGTGGACAATAAATATAAGGATTAACTACTCTGCAGATATAACACAATCCTGACTTTTATTGTAATATTATGATACCTGGATGATACCTGTTAAATTTATTTAGTTCATTTAGAGTGTGTAGAATCATTTTGCATTGAGCAGAATGGACTTGGCAGAAATGTAATATGTTACTCATAAATAGGTTTTCATTTTTGTATAATCCCACGGAAAAAAGATTAGTTGTGTTTTCGTTAACTTTTGAGTGAGTCCTTTATATCAGAGCACCCGGTGTTGACTTGTTGCTACAGTAACCTAGAAACTTAAACCCAGTTTA
This sequence comes from Melanogrammus aeglefinus, assembly GCA_900291075.1. Classification (NCBI taxonomy): domain Eukaryota; kingdom Metazoa; phylum Chordata; class Actinopteri; order Gadiformes; family Gadidae; genus Melanogrammus; species Melanogrammus aeglefinus. The sequence goes on from OLKM01000043.1 coordinate 301,516, forward strand.
CAGCCCTGTTAAGAAAACGAATACACACCTTACAACAGCTTCCTACTAGACTACACTACGCTACATTACATGTTTAACTATGTCATGACAACACAAAAGCTAAACTTAACTACATTTTATTATCATCATTGATTCCACGATTTGTTTCTGAGAGATAAATAAAAATTCCTTAACCTATCTTGTAAAATAGTGAAAGACCTACTGTAGCTTACAAGCTTACTGTAGTAATGTTGACCGGTCGATTGAGGTTTCGTGGTTTGTTTATATGTTCTGTCTTTGTTTAACCCCCAAGATGAACTAAATAGTATAGGGGCCGGCAATCTCTTAATCTACGCCAAAACGTGGGCCTGTGGAGTGCTTTGAGACTCGAACTTGACAGAGTTATATAAATAAACTTGGCTTAACTTTGGAGTCCCTTTGAAAGCAGCAGTAGTGCAAAAAAAGAAGTAGGCCTATACACTTCACACATCAAATGCAATGCGTCTTCTTTGTAATATAATATAGGTATAATGTCTGTTTAACTGCCTTTAAGGTCTGCTTCACATCATTAATGCCCAACAAGCCTGGTGTCTATGTACATGTTAATTTGATAACGTGTACAGTAGGGCCAGGTCCACATGGAGCCGATTTTTGGTGAAACCGCAAGTCTTGTGCGTTTCGGCCGACCATCCAGGCGGAGCCGGCGAATCCGGTGCCCAAAACCGCACATTTCTGAAACCACCCTCGGAGGTGGTTTCAAATCTTTCCGGACCTATGCTATTTTGTGTTAGGATTCGTGTGGACGCCTAAAACGCAAACGAGGACGTCATCAGCCCCCCACCAGCTGGACGTCAGAGTTGCGTAGAATTTTTTATTTAAATTTTATTTGTATTCTTTTTGTAGCTTTAAATAAAGTTCCTTGATAAATTTAATTACTACATTATAAAGTATTTCTGCTCAATTTAAAAGGTTGAATCTCCTCGTGACTGAATGTTTGTCGCAGGCTATGCACGCAGGCTTGATGCGCTCAACTCGATTTTATTCAAAATGACTATTTTTCCCCGACTTCGGGTACTGATTTTGTGTGTGGCATATATTTGACTAACTAGGAGGCTCTAATAACTATATTTGAAGAGAACCATTCATATGGTGAAGTTTTTTTTCTGGTGGGTGTATTTTGCAACGAGAAGTTTATGGTCCTCGACATGATTCAAGATGCTACACAGAACACCACCAAGAAAAGTCCCATTTCCCTCCCACTGTTCTACCTTTGTGTGGCTCCCCATTGCAAACACTGGTCGACGAGGATGGCTTCAATCTGCTCCTCCCGATTGCTTCCATGTGTTTAGTTTGGACTACATCCCGTAGCACAGCTGGTCCTAGTCACATAGGTGGTTGAATAGCCCATTTCTTATAAGCGTGCTGATCTGAAGCAGACCATTTGGAGTGAGCACGAGAACCAAGATAACTCTTGACTTGAGAAGCAGTGTCTTTTTACATGGGACTCCACTCTGTCTGTCTCTGTCTCTGTCTCTCTCTCTCTCTCTCTCTCTCTCTCTCTCTCTCTCTCTCTCTCTCTCTCTCTCTCTCTCTCTCTCTCTCTCTCTCTCTCTCTCTCTCTCTCTCTCTCTCTCTCTCTCTCTCTCTCTCTCTCTCTCTCTCTCTCTCTCTCTCCCTCTGTCATGGTTGCCGTATGATGGGGACCATACGATTGTCTTTGTCTTCTCCTCACTTAAATCAGATCACAGTTCTTTTCCGAGTTCCAGCCTAGATCAAATTTGTCTTCTTGGCCAGACAAGAAACATTCTCTTCATATTCAGTTAAAGACAGATTTAATCATCTCCAGATATAGTCTTGGAGATCTGTAGATAGCGGCTGGGCAAATCCCTGGGTACTCCTAATTAAAAGACAGTTTTAAATTTTCTTCTTGGCCGTATGTCAGTTGAGAGAGAAAATGATAAAGTGACAGCTTTGAGAAGTGGAGAATTGATCTTGATGTGTCAGCCATGAAAGTGTTATGGGTTGTTCCTACTGTTAATTGTTGGCAGCTAAAGTAGGCATTTTTAAGAAAGGTATGTCAGAGTTTTGGGTTTCCAGACTGTAGTCAACTTCACTTTGAAGCATTCCACAGTAGTGGAGAGGTTGGGAGGAAGCCAGCCATATTTTCCCTTTAAATTACATTTGATTTTAAGATATATTTTGACATAGTTATATTTTCTTAAAGAATGAGGCCAACAAAAGCTACGGTCAAACAAAGAGGTACAGATCAAATACCTGTTCCCAATTAGCCAAATTTCAGCCTGAAGTCAGGAGAGATTGTAGGTTAGCATTTGACATGCATTGATTTAAAATTCTTGCTGATATTACTTACATTTAGGCATTTAGGCATTAATTAAATGTAACAAGTATGCTTTATTATTTATAGATAAAATGTTAAAAGGTATGATCAATTCAGGTATTTTCATTTTATATGAGAAAAATATTAAAGGAGACACATTATGGCATTTTCACATCATGTGAACATAGTATTTGAGTTCCAGAAAACATGTTTTTGAAGCTGTTGGCTGGAAATAGCTTTTAGGAAAAAAAATCTTGCCTACCGCTATTCCCCTCTTTTCCAGTCCCTTCAGAATGCGCTGTTTCTGGTGTCTGTTACTGTAATGCAGATGAACTGCTTCCCATTGACCAATGAGCTGTCAGAGTGAACCACAGAATGGAGCCCATGGGACCTATGAGATCGAAAAATATGAATGGGTTTCAATGGAGAGAAAGTAATTATTTTCTGGTCCTAGTCTTTATGAGAAAAACAAGGATTACACATATGTTGTTTGTGATAATTTTTAAACGTTAATTTTTCATGCAAAGAAAGCTAAAAATATTTGCGAAGAAGTTTAATAATGTTAGGTTTTGTGTGAGGACGCTTTATGAACTACAGCTCTTCGCTGCTCTCGACGCGAACGATATACGTCAGTCACTACCCGCACTTGGAACTCATGTCGATCTCTCTGCTCCACTTCACCGCTTTTTTCCAAGGGGAGGATTTAAGCATTGAAAGAGGTGAAAACCATTATAAGTCGTGGCATGTGGAGAGTTTCAGTTATGCCGATGGGGAGAATGTCCGTCTTGTCCACGGCAGTCGCAGGGAGCTTGATGTCACATACAAGACTTTCTCATTGTATTTTCCCTACAGCCTTTAACTGAACAATTGCACATTAAACAGTCAAACTCTTGACATGAAAAAATTATCATTTAAATCCAAAAACCACATGTGTGTAATCCGGGGCATATAGAGACTGGGACCAGAAGATAATTACTTTCTCTCCATTGAAACCTATTCATATTTTTCAATCTCATAGGTCCAATGGGCTCTACTGGAAGGGGCGTGACTTGGCCACTCTATATCTATATAATATAATATAGTATAATAATAATATTATATATGGGTATTTATATAATATTATATCTAATATCACGGCCAAAAGCTATGTGCACCTCGGATGATATTATGAATCAAAAAGACTGCGTCTGATGTCTCTGGCACTTTCACAACAAGTAAAGACTCATAGTGGGGGATATCCCGGACATTGTTGAGAAGAATTGGGGGAAAGGCACTTTGGCCTTGACTCTCTGAAGTCCGCGACATGGAGAAAGGGATTGTACTTGGGAGCTGAGATGCCGAACTGCCACCAAGCTCCCCCTGCCGGAGCTACTCGTCCACTGTCTAGAAAATTTTGCGGAGGGGAGTGGGGAAGTGGAAGGAAATATTTAACTGTGACCCCTTCTTACGTAGGAGGGGGCGCCAAAACTGACTCGCTCGTTTGGTAGGAGGGGTATAGGAGGGGGCGCCGAAACTGACTCGCTCGTTTGGTAACTGTAGGCAGGTTATTTCTAGAAATGCATATCTCACTCAAAAAATGTACAGACTTTTTGCAAAGTTTTTGCGGTTTTTTTTTTTGCGTGTGGGAGCACTAGAGACCCAAAACAACACCCCAAATCCCAGGAAAAGTGTTGTTTTTATAATATGTCCCCTTTAAATTAAAACAAAATAGAATAGAAGAAGAAAAAGTACGATAGTTCAATTCAACCCTGCGGACCAACTGTCTAATGGCAGGTTTCTCTTCCCTGGTTCCCTCTAGAACCCACAGTCTCTGGACTCATCCATCCAGAGCGCCCTGTCAGCCCTCTTCCCTCCCTTCGAGGCCACCGCGCCCATCGTCCTCAGCCAGCTCTTCCGCACCATCGAGGAGCGTTACCACGGCGACGCCTTGCAGTGCCTGCTGGACTTCCTGATCCCTTCCAAGCACATCCTTGAGAGCGTGCAACAGGCAGCATGTGTGAGTGTGCTTGCTGCATATACACGTGCACCGCCCACTTGTTTAACCTCCACCCTCACAGGAAAATATATACACTGGAATGTATTGGTATGCGGCCACAAAGTGTTCTTAGTTGTTTTTTCCCAATATACTGCTATTTGAGAGAAAAAGTGATAACAGAGACTGCAACCTGATGAAAATCGAGGAAATTGTAAAAAATGTGTAGCCTAGTAAATGTGTGTGTGGTTATCTATGTGTTATTTGTTGTAGTTTAGCCAAGCATCCCAGCTAGGGAGCGAGCATTTCAGGTTGAGCAACTAATTCAATTAGAGAACAAAGAGAACAACATGAATAAAAGTCTGTCTTTTTGTAAGTTTGTTCCAGGAAGAAATTCTTTTAAGAAAGTATCTAGATTTCCCTTCACATCTTTTTGAGATATATTTTAGCCTTTGTGTTTTTTGCGAAAAAAAAGAAAGAAAAAAGGAATACCTTAACATTCCAAGAATGGAAATACAGAAAACCTCTCTCTAAAATGAATGAAATAAACTTGGAACTACCTTCCACTGAAACATGTGCTTCTCATATCTTTTTTTCCAAGGCTGCCTACTCGGATGTAATTTTCTGCCATGAGGGTTGGCCACTGTGTCTACATGACCAAACGGTGATCCACCTCGCTCCCCTGAATCCTCTGCTCCTGCGGCCGTCAGACTTCTACCTCCAGGTGGAGCCCTTCGGGGAACAAGCGGCGCGAATCGTCCTCAAAAGCCTCCTCGCTGAAGGGTGTCGCGAGGTGGAGGAGACCCCCATACTGGAGACCTCCTACCCCTGCATCTTCACAGAGGATTGGCTGCGGGACATCAATGAGGGGCGCCACGGCACACCTCTGACGCGCTGCTTGCTCTCCACAGACCAGGGGGTGATAAAGTTGCCCTGGGCAAAAGTTGCCATTCCGGAGTTCATAGAAAAGCCTAAGCCCATGGTGCCAAGCTCGTTACCGCTCGCTCTTGACACACCTCCAGAGCCCAGGAGGCTTTTGACTCCATCCCATTATAACTCGTCCACCTTGCCAATGGAGAGCTTGCTTCTACCGAGGAGGGACAGGATGAGAGCGTCTCTGAGAATTCCAGAAGACTCCTCCAAACTGGTCAAGGTGCACAATGACAGGCCCGCTCCCAAAACCTGCCCCAAACCCTCACCCAAGCCCATTGGTTGGGTTTCACCCAATACCTGGGACTGCCAGAACTATCGGGAGATAGAGGGCGACTATGTTGACCTCGTTGATCTGGTCAAGGACAAAGAGGCTTTGGCTAAACTCGACAACCACCCAAACCCCCCCGGTTCCATCTCATTCAAACCCGTTCGGCCGCCTCCGCCTGTACCGGTCGCCAACGGCAGCGGCGTTGGTGGACGCAGCCTTCGGTACGGCGAAGGGGCTTTTCCACCTTGTAGCCAGAGGAAGTTGAGCTATGAGATGTCAGAACAGGAGATGAAATGTAGGTACAGGGATTCTTACACGGCGGCACTGAAGAACCCTGTGGCATTTGAGAGAGGGAGCGCAGAACTGCTCGCCGCTCTGAAGGAGTTTGGCTTTCAGAACCCGGAAGACTTTGGACCCAATGGTAGATTTGTCACTCACGGAGATCATCCCGGACACTCGTTGAAGTGCTGTAAAGACTATGAGTCAAATAAGGAGCCCCAGCGACGGAAGGCATGTTGTCGAATGCCTGAAAGCGTTGAGTCCCATGATAAAGAACCCAGCGAACGTTTAGTAGCAGAAACTCTGACCAAAGAATTACAATTAGATGCAAAATTTGCCTCAGGTGGAATTCCTCGCCAGAGAGTACAAACAGACATTCTTATCCCCCATCAAAAAGGCCATGGATCTAAAGGTCAAATGAAGGCCAACGACTCTCCTGTGGAAAAATGTGATGATAACATCATCCCTCATCACAAAGCAGAAGTGCTGAAACCACCAGTGAAATTCAAAGCCAAACTAAGGTCTCTCTCCACGGTGTCCGAGTCACCCAAAGGGAGTCCCATTCTCTACAAGCTCAACAACAGGAGTCACAGTGACATTTGCCCTGAAATGATTCCTAGCATCATTCATTACAAGCAGAACGCAGGCTTTAGTCTGGCAACTCAAAAAGAGGAAGTACGTCATTCACCCAAAAAGGGTAAGCGCCGAGATGATATGAAATGACACTTAAAGTAGATAAATTATTCTTACAGGAAAGCTGAAATACAGACAAACAATGGCATTTTTCTGTTAACACTGCCACAAAAAGTTAGCACAATATTCACACATAAAACTCCAGTTGAAGGTTATGGCCCATTAATCACAATAAAAGGTTTCTAGCCCTTAACAGTTGATTGAAACCTCGACCATGACCCCCAGGGATCTTGGGGGGGTTCTCCATGGAGGGTCATAAAGGCTCTTTAGAGAGATGTTTAAAGGGGGCGTAGAGGGTCGAGCCTGACTAGGATATTCCCCAGAGGGAATTTCCTCCTCCGCTGTTTGGCTTCCTGAGCTAAACGATAAACATTACGGACGTCATTCTGTCGACAGAGAATACAGAAATAGCTTTGGCACACTACAAAAAGTCAACGCAGCATCTATCAGGATATAGAAATGAAGAGAAAGCCGTGTTTTTTCTATCCTAATCTAGGGAGACAGCATAACATAGCAGGCAGGAAGAAAGGCTGCCTCTCTGCCCCCCCCCCCCCCAACCCCTACACCCTCTCCACAACACGCACACCCATCGGCATGTACCCATGGGTCCCGGGAAGGGCATGGAGAGATCCTGACTGAAGACATGCTTGTCTCAGGCTATTAAAGTAGCAACTGGAGGGAACACAGGCCTGCTTTGTTGTTTCTAAAGAGGGACCAATTAGGACGTCCGAAATCAAAGCCAGGCTTAGTAGGCTGGCCCTACGTCGTCGTTTTTCTTACACAAGTCCAAGGCTTTAGAGGCTTGCTGAATTTTTTTATGCGCCTAAGCATTTTTTCTGTCTGTCTATAAGACTGACTGCTACTATGATGAGTACTCCTACAAACGATTTATAGCGAAAGAAACCCCTTTAGTGTGAGCTGTGAGGGAAGGCCAAAGATCACTGGAGAATAATGTCCACTAGCACTCACAGCCAGAGGACATCCTCATAAATATCCCGGAGTGGTCATGATACATAATATCCCCCCCCCTCCATGTTTTTTAATCATACTGTATTTCTTTAGTTTAGTGTGCATTAACCTTTGGAATAACATGTGGAAACTTCTTGACCTGCAGACCTCCAGTCAAACAACAACACAGACGGATCATATTTAAAGCTCCATGACATCAAGACAGACAAGCCTCTGCCGTCTCCTAGAGAGCCACAGCCGTCCGTCTGTCCCGCTGTCCCCTCTGCTCCTCAGAGCCAGGAGGCCACTCTGAGAAGCATTGTGGGGCTCCTTCAACTGGGCACCATATGTTTGCCAGGTACCACCAACCAGTCTGTCACATGTTTTTTTTCCATTTTGACATCGCTATTGCAACAACGAATAGTGCTAGAATTATCATTAGCCATTGGACTTTGATAACTTGGCCTTGCAGATACTTAATATATTTTATTCAATACATTTTTTGTATGACCAACTGAATCAAAGACTTCCAATGCCTAGCAACACATGTGAAATTATATGTAATACACGATTAGATGCTGACTGATAAAAGTGAAAATAAAATTATTCGTATCCTAATCATTCTTAAATAAATTCTGACGAAAGAGTCGCACCATAGCACCTTTCTATTCTCTTTTCTCTTTGTCATGTCAATTTCCAGGAGGGCGAGACAAGACGGGTCGCGCGGTGCTAGAAGTGCACGGGGACAGGGCCATGTGGACGGCACCTCTGGCCTCAGCCCCGCACCTCTGCAGGCTGATCCTCTACATGAGCCTCATACCAAGGTACCACCTGGATGATTGTTTGAGTTATTTAAACTTCTGCGAATGTCTTTCTTGGGGTTGGGGGTCTATTTATCTTTTTTACTTTCTTATCTTGCTAAGTTAATTCAATTTCCGGCAAGGGGGGCATTTCAGAGGTCAGGGGAAATCTGCAATGGTTTAGGAGTTTGTTAAGTATGTGAGTTGTGATTCCGTTAGGTCAATGACAAATACAAATTGGTACTCAATAAAGTAAAAAAATTGCAATCATTGGTTTCATTTTGACATTCCCGATAAAAACGTGATTCAAAAACCTACTGGGATATGATTTCCAAATTTAATATATCTCTCAACCACTAGAGGGCCTCCTAATACTGTATAAAAGGCTCAGAATATGGGACTTCCTTTTTTTTCTAGCGGACACTGTTATGGAGGATAATCACCGCCTTCATTGCCGCCCCAATTTGACAGTTTTAAAGCACTATCTTATTATCATTACAGTCAAATCCAATCTAGAGGTGCCAACTACAATTTCATCCACATTCTATCAGTGCATTGTCAAAGCTTTGTTAACCCCCTTAAAATCCACTACAATACACTTTTACAGCACCTTGCATTGCAAGTGCAAATGCAAGGTGCTGTAAAAGGGAGCTCCTCCCCATGTGAAGGACCTTACTCACGTCAAGGTGCCATAACAATAAACCGCAATTGGCGGTCTTCCTCCCACCGTGGTTACAGCCTGTCCTCTCCATAATAACATGAGCTGGCTGTAGGCCGCAGCCACGCAGTCTGCCGACTATCTGGTATGTGACGCCCTGCTAGACATTTCACGTTGGGACTCACGCACTGGTAACTCAACACCAGACCATTAAGAAGGGTGTGTGAAAATGTCCAAGGGAAATTTGGAGGAGTGGAAGAGGATAGAGTGTCTGTGTGTCTGTGAGTGACCCTAGTGTGTGTATAGTGTGTATACATGGACGTGTGTGTACGTGTGTTCGTGTGTTTGTATGTGTGTGAGGGTGTTTTTGTGTCTGCGTGTTTCCATGTGTCTGTGTGTGATTGTGTTTTTGTGTCTGTGTGTGATTGTGTGTGTGTGTGTGTGTGTGTGTGTGTGCATGCATGTGTCTGTGAGAGTGGGTTTTTGTGTCTGCGTGTGTGCAGATGTCTGTCTGTGATTGTGTGTATGTGCACGCATTTGTCTGCATGTGGGCATTTGTCTGTGTGTGTGCATTTGTGTGTGCGTACTGGCCTGCATGTGTCTGCGTGTGTGCATGTGTTTGTGTGTGAGTAAGTGAGCATTTAAGAAAGCGAGTGAGGGAGAGACATGACCTGTGAAGGAGCTGAGAGAGTCTAAATGGCACTTGATCAGATAAGAGCTCCTGTGATGAAGTGAACACATGCCAGCATGCTCGCTAACACGCTTCCACTCGTACCCAGGAAAGAAGTCAGAGATTTGGGCATGACACTTGTGATCGACGCCAGGAAGAGGCCTCCTACCCCGCTCCTCTACAAAGCCCTGTTGATGGCCCAGGTTAGAACAATTCACCCTCTCTCTCTTACACACACTCTCTCCCTTTGTCTCTCGCTTTCTCTCTGTCAGTCTCACTCTGTCTGTCTATCTCTCTCTGTCTCTCTGTATCTCACTCTCTCTGTCTCTCTTTATCTCTCTTTTTGTCTCTCTTTGTCTCTAATACTCTCGTCTCTCTCTCGCCATGTCTGTCTGTCTCTGTTTCTTTTTCTATGTCTCTGTTTCTGTCTCTATCTCTGTGCCTTTAAGTACACACACACACACACACACACACACACACACACACACACACACACAACACACACACACACACAACACCACAACACACAACACACACACACACACACACACAACACACACACACACACACACACACACACACACACACACACACACACACACACACACACACACACACACACACACACACACACACACACACACACACACACACACGCCAGCACATAATCTGCACGCGCACACACAATTTACAACTTTTCTGGCACGGTGAGGTTTGGTAGTACCACAAGGGGGAGCCAACGATTAGCCATATTTATTTGAGCAGACTTTTATACAAAGTGACCCAAGGGGTAGGTCGAGGTAAGGGCTTCTACATCACCACGTCACATCACATCGGCCTACATTTTGGAAGCATGTAGGTATAGTAATGTTATTGTTATTGTTATAGGTATTGTGTTGGTGTAATGCTTTCTCGATAACTGTTAAGTAATAAGTAGGGCTGTCAAATTAATGCGTTCATTTCGATTAATTAATCACAGAAAAAATAGGCAGACGAGAAGACGCTGCTCGGCCCCGTGAACGGAAAATTCAAGTTTGAACAACTCCCAGACTGAACTGTAGATATAGCAACACCGTTATCTGCAATCTCTGTAGTAAGACATTTTCCTATCACCTAAGGTCATCAACTTTGAAAATCACCTCAACGCAAAACATTTGGTAGCAAGCTCGCAGAGCTGCCACAGCACCTGAAGCTGGCGCCAGCAGCCAGCCTCGTCTAGCCACACACGACTGAGATGCATTGAATCTTAAGTGCGATGGAAATGTTATTAATTTGATCTTAAAATGCACCGTACGTTAATGAAAGACATGTTTTAAATAAAAGAGACATTGAACTTTAAAGTCTATTATGTCTATTTTTCATTGAATCACCCATCTGCCATAATTTACTTGAATGAAATTATTTTGAAATACTTTCTCGGAAAAATGTAAGCAGCCTATGCGATTAATATAGATTAATTAATCACAGAGCATGTAATTAATTAGATTTTTTTTTTTTAATCGCTTGACAGTCTTAGAGAGCCCTAGTAATAAGTTATGACAATTTTTGTTATACTGCTACAGCGTTTCTAATGCCAAACATGGCAAAACTAAGTTGTCATTTGCCTATGTTACAGTATAATTATGTTGAGTTAGGATTTCATAGTAGGCTACTGCAACATCTCCATATCTTCAATAAGCAGTATCACCCACGAAAAAATTAAAAGAAAACAACAAATGCATCTTCTGTTTTATTATATAGTATTTACCTGTCCACTACTGTAGTTATCTAATAGGGCTTATCATCAAAATGTTCTTTTGCTGTGGCAGTTTCAAACAAAACAACGTCTCTGCATAATGACAACAAATTCCACTATAATGACTAAACAATGACCAAAAAAACATTACTATTAACATAACAAATATGACATTCCAATGTTTGTCTGATTCCAAAGTGAAGGCGGGGTTTTTGATGTGATGTTGTGACCTAAGCCTATAAGCCCTATAAATACATAAAATGTATGTTTTGTCATGCATGTCTTGCTAATCTAACCCCTTGGTTCATGTGCCAGGAGCAAGCTCTCCACGCGGTCCATAGTATTCTGATACTAGTGGACAAAGACACCGTCCCCCGCCCTGAGAGACAGCCCGGATTACAGGTGGGGAAAACAAATTCATAGCATTTCCTTTTTTCATATTTGTAGAACATTTACATTTTATTCTTCTTCTCACTGCATATTGATTCATACTTTTTTCCTTGTCTTTGTCTATGTGTGTTAGATGGATGTGGTGACCTCTTTAAAAGCACTCAACAAGATAGTTGAGGCTTCCCAGCTGACCTCTGACCTGGGCGGGACCTTTGCCTACAGCCATACAGATTGGCTACAGCTCCACCAGGTGTCATATCGGCTTTCAAAGCCTGTCAGCAATATCATGCCGCTACTTTGAGCAACATACAGGAAGATTGGGAAATCATTTGGCAATGACTCACCAAGCAATGTTGTTTATGATTTGTTAGCCTCAGTTTTCTTGGAAGGCATGTGGAAACCACTGTTTCAGGACAAGTCTGTTGAGAATACTCTTTCGGCATTTAATTAATCACTTCCCACACACCCCTTACCCTAACCCTATTCAATAGTTGAGTGAAGCAAGGATCAGCCCTGTGTAATGAATAGTAGGTACAATGTTTACCGAACAGTAATTCATAGACTATAAATGGCATGTTGCTGATACATCAGGGAATGTGTAACTCGTTCTGCTGTCAAATATATCCGTAGAACATATTTTCCTTTGCCTCCATTTGACCAAACTGCTCTGAACTTACTTTATCCCAGAGGCTGGTGTCCTTCACGACTGACCTGCAAGGGGCTGACAGTTTGCTTCAAAAGGCCATCAAGAAAGTTGATGAAACCAACACTATGGACACCGCACAGGTACGTTTCAAAGCTTACCATGTCTAGTTGGTTACCTTCACTATTGGGACTTACGCCTTACATTGTGTATGTGTGTGTGTGTGTGTGTGTGTGTGTGTGTGTGTGTGTGTGTGTGTGTGTGTGTGTGTGTGTGTGTGTGTGTGTGTGTGTGTGTGTGTGTGTGTGTGTGTGTGTGTGTGTGTGTGTGTGCACGTGGGCGTGTGTCCTGCAGGAGGTGCAACAATGCATACAGGAACAGAGAACCTCAATGAAGGAAGTGCTGGAAAACAGCCGGCTGGTCTCTCTGCAGAGAGAAGGAGGAGCCATCCTTGCCCGATTCAGGAGAGAAGACCTCCGCTTCCAGCAGTCAGAGGACAGCAGGTACACAGACCACCCGTCATGCACACCAAACAACACACTCAACATGAACATCTCTGCACAACATGTCTGACGGATTAAACAGTTTCTAGGTGATTTTGGAATTGAAAAAAATCCATGTTCGCATTGTTTGCATTGACAAAGTTCCTTTCAGAGAGAGAGAGAGAGAGAGAGAGGGGCGTTGTTTTCCAATGCACATGCTTGAATGAATTTAGGTTGTTCGGTTCATGCCAGGGGAGTGGGGCAAGGG
>OLKM01000043.1:319571-447071 GCA_900291075.1 Melanogrammus aeglefinus
CTTCAAGGTAAGAACAACCACTCACCATTGATCAGTCCTCCTTGGCAAATCCCATCTGCCAGCAAAACGTGTAAGATGGACAAATAGATTGTGTAGAGTAGACTATACTGCTCCGATGTATTGTATTATATATCCTTATAGGAAATTTGAATACTGCTACATCTATATATGCCTCTCCAATCTATCATTAGTGCTCATAATCTTCCACCTTGCTCATCTTTGATTGCTAGAAATGACCACTACCGGGGAATAATCAAACTAACTGTTCAACCCCTCAGCAAAAGCAGCTGGAGCTGGGGGACAAGATGGACCTGTGGTCGTACCTGCTGAAGCCCGTGCAGAGGATCAGCAAGTACAGCCTGCTGCTGCACGATGTGGCCCTGGAGTGTGGCCCGGGACACGCCCGTGAGAGGGCGGAGCTCTCCGCTGCCCTGGAGGTCATCCACTTCCAGCTTCGCCATGGCAACGACCTGCTGGCCATGGACGATATCCACAGCTGTGATGTGAGGAGGAGTACACGAGAAGTGCCTTTTTTTGTTAAAGGGAACTAAAAGGGGATGTATTGGCTGCGATGATTCAACACTTAATTCTGTGAAATATAGCCATGGTATGGTGGAAAGAGTGGGGTGGGAGGGATGTGTGGAAATCACAGATGTTCAATGGAAGCTGCGGTTTTCTTCTACATTGTGAATCATGTTGAATTATGTTTTGATTGTGTTTTTAGTTTTATTGCACAACACAACTTATATTCCGACTCTCGTAGGTGAACTTAAAGGAACAGGGGCAGCTGATTCGGCAGGATGAGTTCCTGGTGACTTTCCGGAAGAAGAAATGTTTCCGCCATGTTTTTCTCTTCCGTGACCTCCTCCTCTTTAGCAAGACGAAGAAAACGGGTGTGGGGAACGATGTGTACATCTACAAGCAGTCCTTTAAGGTGAAAACCTTGACTCATTCGCCTACGTACAACATGTTTCCACATGTGTGACTTCTTATGAAACGGTTTGAGACATACATCTGATGAAACTCAGATGCCAACATTGAGGTTTTATATATGTTTTGACCATACAAGCCTGACATAACTTTTAAGATGGTTAATTTAAGGTCTCCTTATTTAAGGGCGGTAGGGACAGGCCAGTTCAAACTTGCCAGTTTTAATGCATGACTGAGCTGTCCTTTCTGATCAATTTGATTGATGGTACAATGGCACAACACATGCTTTAGACCATCCCAGTATTTTCCCCACTGATGACAAGATATAACACACATCCATGTTTCCATATTCATCCTCCGACCATCATTTGACCTTGAAAGACTTCCAAAGTTCCATCTGCCTTGACAAAACATTTCTACAGAATCCAACTTGTTCACACTCCTACACAGGGAATATTGATCAATTTTCTTAAGAACTCATTTTATTCTAATCTTAAATTTAGAAGATAAGAATTCTCCTCATGTGTGGGATAAGTGTTAATGAATCACTTGCCATATCTAAAGTAAATATTTAAGTCCTTAGAAGTGATGAAGATGGCATATTGTGTAGCCCAGACATATGCATTTTCTATATTCTTTTGTGCAACTTTCTCCTTAGACGTCAGACCTTGGCATGACCCATAACAGCGGCTGCAGCGGCCTGTGTTTCGAGATCTGGTTCCGACGAAGGAAGAGCCAGGACACCTACACCCTCCAGGCCACCTGCAGGGAGGTGAAGGAGGCCTGGACCAAGGACCTCACACGCATCCTCTGGGAACAGGCGCTACATAACAGAGGTATGGTCACACCGACCCACACACATGCACATGCACACGCACACGCACACACACAATGTATAACAGAAGTGAGGAGGAGGTGAACATAATGTTGGACAGCAGGATACAAAATTTGAGTCTGAAAGAAAACAAGATTGAACAAGTCCATCTTAGATTCAAATTTGTTCTTCTTTCTCCAGAGTTGCGTATGCAGGAGAGGGTGTTCATGGGTATTGGAAACAAGCGTTTTATGGACATCCAGCCCAGCGATGCAGCCATCAACAACAGAGCTATCAATTATATACGGATGGGAAGAGGTAAAAAACTTCTACTATTTAGCCATTTTTAAGACACTTTTATCCAAAGCGACTGTTATTAAAGCACAATACCGGTCACGCTGATCAAAACATCGTAGACGTCTCTCCTGGCTTTGCTAATGCATTCGCTGACAATATTATTTGGCTGCCACCCAGACATAATAGTATGCCTCTCTCTCTCTCTCTCTCTCTCTCTCTCTCTCTCTCTCTGTCATCTCTCTAAAACATCGTAGACGTCTCTCCTGGCTTTGCTAAATGCATTCGCTGACAATATTATATTTGGCTGCCACCCAGACATAATAGGTATGCTCTCTCTCTCTCTCTCTCTCTCTCTCTCTCTCTCTCTCTCTCTCTCCCTCTCTCTCTCTCTCTCTCTCTCTCTCTCTCTCCTCTCTCTCTCTCTCCCTCTCTCTCTCTCTCTCTCTCTCTCTCTCTCTCTCTCTCTCTCTCTCTCTCTCTCTCTCTCTCTCTTCTCTCTCTCTCTCTCTCTCTCTCTCTCTCTCCTCTCTCTCTCTCTCTCTCTCTCTCTCTCTCTCTCTCTCTCTCTCTCTCTCTCTCTGATCTGCTCCATGCATCCATGGCAGGCGCCATGCAAAATGCTCTTAAGGACAATCTGCACAATAAAGTGATTTTGAGAAAATATATTCGTAGTGGATGTTTGAGTGAAGCCAGGAGAGACGGTTACGATTGTTTCCTCAAAGACCGATATTGTCCTTTTAAGGAGTGGGTTTTTTCATAATTCTGAAAAAATTATTTCTTTTCCTGTTGCTATTCCTAAATAGAAAAAAATCATCATCATTAGCATAGTTTTCTATCTTACCTTAGATTGTGCTTACTTGCCCTTTCCAGAAATCAAGGAGGAAGCTTCTGCTAGCCAATCTGGTTCACGTGACGGATTACCTTTTGTGCGGCCAGAATCTTTTGGCTCAGAGAGAAGTCTGTGTTCCTCCTCCTCCTCCTCGATCGGCTCTCTCTCCCCAACGGTTTACCTCGGTGGCTCGAAGCAGAGCAGGCTGGAAGGGCCTTCTGGAGCCCTGAAAGAGGGTGACCTGGATCACAACAGTAAGACAACTGTTTACTGATTGAGACAGAGGGCATGAGCCAACAGCAAAGCAGGTACCCCAAAGGATGGATTGTACCTGGCTGCCAACAAAGTCTTATCCAATGACACACAAGACGGAACAGAAGACAGTCTCTCACCACACACAGTTAAAAAAGTAGACTGCTCTTGCGGCGAGTGAGTGGTGTGTTGATTGTTGAGAAGTGTTGAAATGTTAAGTGTTCCAGTTAAATCAAGAAAATGTAGTTTCAGCAAAATAATCACCTAAAGAGAATTTTACCTTCACTATATGTGCATACTTATTTGATATCCTCTTAGCACTTTCTAAACAAATACATGTCATGTCTCACATTTGCATTTTGTATTTTATCTGATGTACTTCAGATAAAAATATGAAATTCATATTGTTTTAGCTATAGGACTACTATTGTGCCATTTTTTGGACCGTTATGTGAATCAGAATGTGAATCCTACCCTGCTTTGTTTCAGTGGACAGCTCAGAGTCGTCAGGGGACAGTGTGAGTGTTCTGAGCCAATCAACTCACAGCATCCGCTCTGCTGGGGGGCGGGAGCCGCAGGACGCCAGGGTGAAGCAGGTGACCCTCGAGGAAGAAAGAGTGGCTGCGCCAGACATCCCTTCACCAAACATCCCCTCTGGAGTCCCAGAGAAAACACACGCATTACCATCCCCACCATCACCACTAAAACCACCGCTGGTGGCCCCCAAGCCCAAAAAACTGTACCAGCCCAACCATCTACCCTGTGGCAAGGTGAGGGCTTGTGAACATGTGACTCGTGGGCTTTACCATGGTGATGGAAAAATACATCTGACATTGGACACATAATCATAAGTAAATTAATAATCGTCAAAAAATAAAATTATACAACTAAGATTGAGATATAGAAATAGGGTTTCATTTACATTTACATTTAGGGCATTTAGCAGACGCTTTTATCCAAAGCGACTTACAATAAGTACATTTGTCATAAGAAGTGCAACAATATATCGCTATCGGTACAGTAATGATGGTATCAAGGTATAAAGGAAGTTTTCAAGGTTTAACAACATATTTATTTATATTCGGGGATATAACATTGATTGTATCAGCTAATTCCTTTTATGGTTGGTTTACCCTATAAGGTGCAGAGTGCTGTGGTGGGGAAGTCCACTGAGGTCTGACCTGGGAGACACAAGGTTGGTATAAGCAACGTCATGGTTGTGCCTATTTAATCATAACGTCATCAAGGATAATACGTCTCTGCAGTTTAAAATGTTGATTTCTGTTTGTGATGTTTTTCTTTTTTGACAGATGTTAAAGATATCCCTGGAGGAGCCAAGAAAAAGCCTTATTGACATTGTTATAAATATTGTAGCAAACGTTGTGTCTAATACAGCCTCTAACTTTAAGCCATTACCACTCCATCTCACCACTAAAACGGAAGATTCAAAATGCCTACATGTACTGTATTATGATAATATAATTATTGTCTAACCTATGAGAGACGGAATATAAGTTGTCATTGTTTGCTTTTTTCTACATTTATAACATGGCTTTATGAAGGGCAGATCGAAGATGTCGCATCACCCATACAATGAATGTGAAATACTTACATAATATGTATTTTTACAGTACACTTTTACAATTTTACAGTTTTAACAGTTTTTGTTTTAGTTATGGCACATGGTTTTGCCAAATGCTTTATGTAAATGTGTAGAGAAAATGTGCTTCAAGCGTTACTTAGTGTGTGTACGAGTTGAGTACACACAGCAGCCCTGGTATATAAATGTATATATATATGCAGCTCCCGACAATCACTAAAGATGACACACGGCAAAACACTTTCCAATAGAAGAGTAAAAATGTGACTGAGAAAAATACAAATTCCAGTGTTGATTAGCCTTAGATTATCTTCTCCTCATCTGAATATTTGGGGGTGTGCCTACCATCATTAAGGGATGACAGAATTGTCCCTATATGTATATGCTTTTTGCGTCCCTGCAGATAAAATACTCACTACATGCCCTGGTTTCTGTTTAGCCATATTTGTACGTCAATCAGGCAAAAGAATGTTCCAAGTATTTATGATTGTTATATATTTTTGTAAGAATAAAAAAAAATGTTGAATGCAATTCGTACAATCACCAAATAATGGCCAAAATGAGAGTCTTAATAAAGTCAAGTAATAAAATACATATTTCTGCAATCCTAAAGTGTAGGCTACATAATAATTGTGTGGAGCTGTTAGAAGTATAATGAATGTCACAGCAAATTGTTGTATTACAAATGTTCATCTACATTTAAGGTTATATAACGAATGCAGTTTAAAGTTATAAACTCTAAGCCTATGGAATTGGTGACTAACTGTTTTTGTTTAACTAATATGACATTACTATGAAAAACTCCAACAAACTGACCAACATACCATTGTAGGATTGTATGAAATGCAGCATTTATTCTTACTTTTACAACTTTTTTTCACAATAAAGTTAAACATGAGGTTTTTTTCTCAAATAGCCATTACTGAATATTCGTGTTCTTTAAATAAGTTTTTTGTGTGTGTGTGTGTGTGTGTGTGTGTGTGTGTGTGTGTGTGTGTGTGTGTGTGTGTGTGTGTGTGTGTGTGTGTGTGTGTGTGTGTGTGCGTGCGTGCGTGCGTGCGTGCGTGCGTGCGTGCGTGCGTGCGTGCGTGCGTGCGTGTGTGTGTGTGTGTTGCCGTCCGATGTGTATGTGAGGGGGGGTCGATGGGGGGCGTGCCCGTCACACCTACTTTATCCTGGTGACGCGCGGGACTCAAAATAAAATCCCCTCCGCTGCTGCAGCACTTCACTGGTCGCGCGCTGACCTCCACACACTAACTACCACAGCAACTTGTCTTCAAACTGCCCCACAACCATGGCTCAAGGTAAGACTTCATTAAAACATTTTGAAAAAAAAACATACCAATACGCCTATAATAGCGTCATGCATTTTTTACATATTCGCGTTGCAGTAAACCAATTAGTAGGCGTTTAAAGTTATTGTAAAAAGGCATAGACAAAACTCCATCATAAATGAATCATGATTCCTTGAGATGTTAGCATTTAGGTTGCAGTGTGTTTATAACAATGCCATTCAATACGAGCATACAATTTATACATTTATGTAGTACAAAGGCGAACAGATTAGCAAAACATTCCGACTGGCATGAGCAGGAATGCTGTATAGATAAATGGGAGTCTGACACTCGTAGCAAATGTCTGCTTAATGTTTGAAAGTCACCAAAGCCGCAACTGTTATCAGAAAATGCAGACATCCACATATTTTGTGTTGTTGCAGTGATAAACTGGTTCTCTGATATGTGAAGTAATACTCAGAATTTAGTATTACATTTGTGTACTACTTTTTAGACAGGTTATGTCTTCTGGTCATAATTATCAAAGGCAACTGTGGACACTGCTAGTAAACGGTTTCACTATGGGCATTTATATCCTCTGCCATTAAAAAGAAAACACTGCTTTAAAAGGCCAAATGTGCATTTTAACCTCAGAGGTTGTCTGTTTCAGTAATAAAATGTAGACCTACCAAATCATTCAGAGACATCTTTGAGCATTTAAAGAGTTGTATCTTATATCAGCCATCTGTTATCTGGCTCTTCCAGGAAACTTCGATAAACAAATATGTCGTTTTTGGTATTTTAAGGAAACTATTAACAGAATGGCCCCACAATCCTCTGCATTGGCTTCCTGCGAAGGCTATCAACTTCTACCAAACATATTCTACAGGGACATAAATATGTTAAGGACATGGTATATCTTCACTTCAGTCGTTGCCCTCACAGTAAACACTAGGGAACCATCTGTTTACCATGTGTGAGAGAAACAGCTTAAATGTGGTTTTCAAATCATTAAGCATCCAGAAGGAAAAGTTAATGTAGTGCTACTTTTGGTCCAGGATGTTGAGGATTAGCTCATCAAAGTGTAGTATTTACTTTCCTTGGATTTTAATGCTTTACCAGTGTTCACTATTCCCGTCACACATTCTGGAGCTGTGTAGAGTAGTGTCCTCAGTACTTTGGGTGAACCACCTTAGGGTGGCACAGCCAAACAGACCTTCAGTATTCAGGAGTGTTGATATTTGGTTGGTAAACTGGAAACAAAATTTTAACATTTCATTTCATTTTAGATTCTTAAAGGGAAACAAGCAGTTCTAAACTTTTAAGTTCTACACATCAACCTGTTTTTTTGTCAGGTTGAAGATGTTTAAACTTAAGACTACCTATTTATGTCCCTGTTGTGTATAAACTTATTATAGAAGTGTATTTCCATGAGCTCATGGTGAATAAGTAGATGCAGGTCATGGTCAAGTCAAGTCAAGTCAATTTATTGTGTCTCCCAAGGGAGAAATTTGTTTGGAACTGGGCAATAGCTGCCCCACATCAGTATGAAACAACATACAACATACAACATACAATCAGTTCATCACATGGTCTTGGTTATCAATCTGTTTAATGGAAACAGATTGAAGTGGAACTGTTCAGAATGATCAATGTCGCATAATGTTAATGCAACCGTGAAACTACATCCAAGGCAATTATGAGTAGCAAGAGAGATCTAATGTTAGATGGTTTGGATGCTCCAGATGATTCTACATAATAAGTCTTTGGATTGAATGTGTGTGTGTGTGTGTGTGTGTGTGTGTGTGTGTGTGTGTGTGTGTGTGTGTGTGTGTGTGTGTGTGTGTGTGTGTGTGTGTGTGTGTGTGTGTGTGTGTGTGTGTGTGTGTGTGTGTGTGTGTGTGTGTGTGTGTGTGTTGTGGCCATTTTTGGAGATGATGTCACAATTTTCCCAACCATTAGCGAGACAAGTGGATTGTATCAAAACATTTCACTGCAAATTCTTCCTAATCTTCCAATTATCCAGAGTATCCATGTTTTCATACATACACACATAATAGCCTGGTGTGTTTGTTCAACAGGCAGAGCTTATCAATATCTAGGCATATTCTCCATAATAATGTAAGACTTACACAGACAAATAGTAATGCTAATGACTGCTAATACTACTGCTGTTGCTGCTACCACTACTACTACTACTAGTACTTTTTCTACTACTACTCAGCCTAATACTACTACTACTTCTACTGCTACATAAACTAATAATACTCATTTTTATTTGTGTGAAACATGCAATAGTACCTGTTATATGCCTTGCTAAGGTAAGGCGATTTAATTTAACACCTATCAAACACAAGGCCATTTGTCGTAGGGCTTTCGAAAGGAAAAATCCCATTTAAAAAAATTACGTATATTGTCAAAATATAATAAAAAGTAGAAAGGTAAAATACAAGAAATAGATGTTCCTAATGTTACTGTTTCGCATTGTGTCAAAGCGAGACTTATGAGCAGGGGTTAATAGAGTCAAGTAAGTTTAAAGACCGCGGGAAGACTCTAACTCTTTCTTCAAACAGTGAGTCAAAGGGAGTCTCTATGTCACTGTGGGGCGTGCACTGGAGGGGCTCTGTATTTACACAGGCATAATGGGAGCGGCTGTCACGGCCAGCTCATGTAGTGTGTCTGGAGTCATCCTCTGTGCGATACAATGAGAAACCAAACACACCGCCCATTCACTCTTAAAGGTCCCATGGCAGGCTACTTTATGGATGCTTTAATATAGATATTAGTAGGCCCCCAACACAGTATTTGAAGACATTTCCGAAATTCAGCTGTGGTACAGGAGTACAGCCACTACGAGCCAGTCGCACATTTCCTCAAATGCACCATTTCGGTGTCTGTAGCTTTAATGCAAATGAGGAGGAGAGAGGCGGGTCAAGTGGAGGGTGGGGGTGTGGCCCTGAGCAGCTTGCAGCCACGGTACCATGCGCTAGGGCTGTGCGATTAATTGAATTTTGATCATGATTTCGATTCTTGGGTCAAACAATCTCCAAATTAATAAAATCGAGTTGGAACGATTCTTTTGGAATTTTCCGTTGTCTTTGAGGTTTTGTGAAAGAGACGCGCATGCGCAATTCAGTCCCTCCCCCAGAGCATTCAACACGGCTCCGCGAACTGTGTGTGTGTGGTGACCTCATTCAGAAAACAACGCGAGCGAGATGGCAGAGGGAGGACAGCCGCGTTTGCTCGATAAAAAGGGTATAAACACTGAAAACGATGCTTTTCGAAAACGATCGATGACGTGGATAAATGTGAAAACGCTTGGTTCACATTGCAGCGAGGACAGGGTAGACGGAGGCTTTCAGAAACGATGACGTTCGGTTGCCATGACACTGTGCCATGATGCTGCCACAAGCTTGCGCTCGAGACCAAGACGCTCATCAAAAAAATGGCAGGTGAAATGCAAATGATGATCTCTCCGTATAATGTACTAATTTATCTCCAGATACAACTCGACATATTGGCTCAAACATATTCGTTGCTCCAATACCGGAGGCGAGCGCTGTACTAGATGTTCTTAAGTGATGGTAAAAAACCTGAAAGACTGTTCAAACTAGGGATGCAACAATATTCGGTATTTTACCGAACCGTTCAATACGCCCTGTTCGGTTCAATGCACAACGGCAAACAACGGTATTTTCGGTACGTTTCCTTGAACGCTGAGGAGCGCTGGCTGGCTCCTGGGACCTTCTGATTGGCTCTTACACCTCGTCCTTACATACAGCGAGCGAGCGAAACGGCGACGAAAACTCGCGCGAGGTTGTCCTGATATGCAGCGTGACGATTTTGTCGCGAGTGTATTTTATTGGTTAAGAATCCAAACCAATCAAATCATCGAGGGATGTAAACCATGGATGTAAACACATTCAAGAGGAAGCAGCGTGTACTTATCAACCAATAAGAAGTGTTTAGGGGCGGGACACCGCCGCGAAATGTCGTCCAGATAGAGACAACGCGAGCGATAAATTCAGGGTTGAGCGACATCGCTGGACGGCGCGACGTCGCTCGCGGCACGTCAGGACAGGCTCATTGAAAAGTACACATTCTAATCACTTTTCCTCGCTCGCTCGCTCGCTCGCGTCGCTGTCGCATCGCTGTATGTCAGGACGGGGTGTTGTCATGTTTACATTTAATTGTATTTGTAGTGTTTAGTACTTAACTTAATATTTAATTTGTGTGGTTTTATGTTTGCTGTTTAATTTGATCCGATCACTGTTTTTTAATAAAGTTTGTGGTTTGATTATATCTGTGCTGCTTTTAATTATTTTTACATTGCAATATTGCCTTTGCTAGTCTGAGTAGTTGTATATTAAAATATCGAAACCGTATCGTTATCGTAGCCCAAAAACCGTGATGCATACCGAACCGTGGGAAAACTGTACCGTTGCATCCCTAGTTCAAACCGTACTTGAAGCGCCGTTTCTGGACAAGACTAGGTAGAGAATGATTAACCAGCTGATCAACTGTAAATATCAGCTGATCGCACGCCTGTAATCTAAACAGAGAGGCCTGGAGGAGTTCCGTACCCATGACAACAACCGTTTATCAAAATAATTTCATAATTTCAGTGTGGAACTTGCAAAACATTCCGAAAACGATATGAAAACGAAGATTGTTTTCATTGCGGTGTGCGTTTTTACATTTACCTGGCTTCGTGTGGACGGGGCCTGAGACGCAATCACAAAGTCGCTTACAACGAATTGGTAAAGAAACAAAAACACAAGACCACAACCCCCACGACAGCAGGACAGACGTCCATTACAACCGATTGTTCTGTCTTATTTAATTTTCAGTATATTTATTTTATTCATTGAAAGTTTCATAGAAATTACAGAACAGCTGGACACATATTTATTTTTACATTATTTTCAATTTGAACATTTTCAATTTTTTTATTTGAATAGTTTGTGTGCTGTGTAGTAATTTTGAAAACTCCATGGCTGAGATAACCCCCACTACGAGTCTCGTTGTGGAAATACCAGAGACGAGAGTCCGACGTGTTATGCACCATAACACCAACAGCAGAACCGTTATCCAAATAACAAGGAATTGTACAACACTTGCAGTCCTGGAGCTCTATATCTAAATAATATCACATATAAAATATAGATACTGTATCTATATCATATAATACATATTATCACAGCCAAAAGCTGTGTGCGCCTCCAGACGATATTATGAATCACAAAAGAATTTGTCGCCGAAGTCTCTCGTTCTTCCACTTCCACATCAATCTGAAGTAGACTGAACTGCGCACTGCCTTCTCCCAGCTAACCTTGGTGAGGTTAGTTTGATGTTGGATATTCGACAGCTATTCAACAGATATTCGGCCATCCATGGAAAACAGCTTTTTGCTCAATAGCTTTCGAGTTATGGGACCCAGAGGCCCCAGACCAATCCTGCTATGTGGTACTAACACCACACACCTCACTAAAAATTAATATTTGGTACCTCCTATTTTATTTAAATATTTTAAGAATTTTAGAATTTTTTTTTAAGTTATTAAGCAAAAAGCTGTTTTCCATAGGAAATGAATTGGACTCAAAAAAAATAGGAGGTGCAAAATATGTATGTTTAGTGAGTTCTGTGTTGTTAGTTCTACATAGTAGGACAGATCTACATTGGTCTGGGGCCTCTGGGTCCCATAACTCGGAAGCTATTGAGCAAAAAGCAATTTTCCATAGGAAATGAATGGCCGAATATCTGTTGAATAGCTGTCGAATATCCAACATCAAACTAACTTTACCACGGTTGCCAGCTGCCCACTGCCGGTGTGGGTACCGGATTGATTCGGCGGCCAAATCGTTGCAACTGCGCAACTTGACGTATCGCCGCAAGCCAACGGACAAAACCCGGACGCGTTGTTTATAAATGGGGCTCAATTATGGATATAAAAAGAAAGCTCAATCCGTTTTGGTTTTAATTTCATTGAACACAGCCCGTTCTTTCGCACAAACAAAGCCATTGGAAACACCTCTAAAAGCACTGATGAATGCATATGTAACCCAGTTCCTGTTAAGGACTCTTATTCTGAAGGAGGAGAACAGAAGTGTCTGCGTGTGGGTCGCTGTTTTGACTCTGTGTTGGGAGCGCTGGAAATAAAGTGGATCGCCCCGTTCAGTGAATGGAGTGAACTGATTCTTCTTTTATATATATCACAAGTATATGCAACAATAATTCGTACATTAGATTATTATTCATAGATTAGAAAACAAAAGGAGATCGTTAATACTTGGGAATAACATGGGAATGAATGAAACACACACACACGTGGCGTTCACATGGTCGTGTCTCATTGGCGTCCCAAATTCTCTGGGAGGGCAAGGCAGAGAAAGGGGAGGAGCTTAGGTCCTTTATGACGACATGGGACCACATTCCAAATCAGCGCGCTTGAGCCACCGTTTTTTCAAAGGCGAGTTGAACACCTGGTGCTTGTTTTACAATGAACGCAAGTTTTAGCCACTGGGGGACCATAGGCAGACTAGGGGAACTCATTTATGTTAGAAAACCTCATAAATCGAGATTTTCATGCCATGGGACCTTAAAGATTCCCACAAGGTTTATTGTTTGGTTTTGTAGATCATAAAACAAACGCTAAGTAACAGTAGGCAAGGCAAGGCAACCTTATCGCACTTTTCATACACAAGGCAGACTCAAAGTGCTTCACGCATAAACATTGTTTATTTACTTCACAGCTAAAGCAGTGAAGTAAAAGTTAAACCGTTTGTTGCACTTGAGACATACATCTGGTTAGTGCAGCAACCATGTAACCCCAGTTATGTGGCAATGGATTATGAGGAAATTCCTAGCACTAACACTAGAACTAAGACAAATATGACAGTATAAATATTTGTTTATAGTGAAGTTGTGGTCAATGGTCCACATACAAACATGATACATTTAGGAATTGTGTCAAATAAACCTGCCGTGTTAAATCTATGAACTTTGTGTTTTGCTTAAACAAAATGGTCATTGGCTGTGTCACTGCCAAATCTGTACGTTTTCCTTTGTGGAACACGTGGCTATACTGAGACTGGGTTGTACGTTGACCATTGACCACAATTTACCTATAAACAAATATACTGTTTTATTTGCCTCAGTACTAGTGAATTTTAATGAATTACCTCGTAATGCTATGTTCAACTATCTGTTATACTTTCTGCATATATTTTATAGACGCTTGTGGTTAAGAGGACCGTGTAGTTTGCTGTAAAGATACATGTGTTTACATCCAGAAAATCCAACAAAACATCACATAAATGTTGTTTTTGGCCATGGACTTTTTTTGTTACCCATGACTTACTCGTCCACAATAACTCTGGATGATTGTTAAACATGCGGCGTCTGTCTCATTTCAAAGCAAGAAAAAACAATGACGCCAAAAGACAAAACCCTAGTTTGAAGAATAATTTTAATCCGTTATTCTTTTCAGCATTGGACATCGCTACCTGGGATCTGGAGTGTGAGTTCAATAACACAGACCACCGCACAGAGCTCAACGGAATGGACCGCCTCATTGTGAGAAGAGGCCAGCCATTCAGCATCAAACTGAAGCTCCGCTACGGGGAATACCAGGCCGGCCTTAGTTCCCTCACCTGCATCGCGGAAACAGGTAGTTAGTTTGTGTTATACTCTGACCCACTGTAGGTTTTGTTGATTCCTACCGAGTGAGTCGGTGGGGGATCAAAATCTGTTGCTGTTCTTTTTCACTTTTCTGTCTTATCCTTCATTCTTTCTTCTTCCCTTTCTTTCTTTCTTCCTCTCTTTATTTGACTGAGTTTTTTCTTTGAAGATGGATACACTAGATGCACACACCAAATAAACCGTATACTGTTACAGATGTATGCGCGAGAAAATGCCACAAATGGTGGTCAATTAAAGACTTTCCATCACACGCACACATTCTGTGAAGTTGCGTGTGCTGGGCTGAAATTCGCCCACCAACATGCCAGCCTACACCGGCTTCTGCTGTGTATTGTATGTCACCAATGGGTTGAGATATCTGATGAACCCAACCGGGACTGTATAGTGCTCCCTGTTATATGTTGGCATGCTGTTGGCATGCTTGGTATGCTGTTATGTTGGTTTGTATTCTGTATCTGACATCTGTACGTCGTGCTTTAAATGCTACATCAGGGAGCACTAGTAAAGAGTGGGTCAAAATCAAGTATATTACCATTCCATGCAAATAAATGGTTACACCTATGACATGGATGATTTCTTACAGAACTTCAAAACTGTCCCATTTAGTCGAACATTTTGAAATGCTTCACACAATTGGAAAGTCGAGGAACACGACTGATACATAATTTCCAAGGCATATTTCTATCACGCCCCATCTTTCAGGAAGTCAGGGCTTCAGCTCCAACCTGTTATTGTTCTTCTTGGAACGGGTCCATGTTCCAAAACCCCCAGTGCCATTGTGATCCTGGGGGTGGTTGGGGGCTTTGGCGCTTGACGTTGGGAGATCTTTAACCTGCTTCACACTGTGGCATTGTTGAAACAGTATTTCAAACAACTGTTAATCTCTGTCAGTATTAGTTCACGGTTTGCTATTGTTAGAAGCACAAATTAGGTCCCTGGGACCTTATTTTAGTCATCTAACCAAAAAAACAAATTAATAATACTCAAATAATATCTGCCACAATTCTTCTCAACCACTTTGACAAGAATGTAATAGATTGTGCCTAAACAACTGCTGCCTGCTATCAAAGCCAACTGTTTGGAGAAGGCAATGGCATGGCAACCGGAAAGAATGTCTGCTATGATTATTAACGTTGACATTCAAGTATTTCTTAAGGGACATCTGTTTGACTGCTAATCCTATCCCACTTGGCCTCTGATCTGGAAATAGACTTGTGTTTAGGTATAAAAAGATTTTGAGGACTTAAATGGTCTTGGACTCAGACTAATGCTGTCTCTGAAGCTAAAATTGATTGTGATTGATTCTTCCAAGCCATGTGTACATAAAAAAATAGGTAAGCAAAAAACTAAAAGAGTCCCACTTGCAAAGTATTTTCTCATGTTGTGTTATTACCACACTATCTTTCTCACCTCCTATTGTTCTCTTCCCACCCAGGTCCCTCCCCGTCTGAACAATATGGCACCAGGGCCGTGTTTGATGTTGCCGCCGCCTCGGACAGCCCCTCCGCGTGGAGCGCCACGGTCACCAGTCCTCCTGGGAATGTCGTGGCCCTCTCCATCTGCCCCGCCGCTGACGCACCCATCGGCCGCTGGACCCTGACCCTTGGGGGGTCCTGCCGCATTGATTTCATCCTCCTCTTCAACCCCTGGTGCTCAGGTGGGTAAACAGACCAGACGTCTTGCATGTCTGGTACCGCACCAAGGAATCCTGCAATGCTTTGGTGTCATGTTGTGATGCATTTACCACCGCACAAAGAGAGAGAGAGAGAGAGAGAGAGAGAGAGAGAGAGAGAGAGAGAGAGAGAGAGAGAGAGAGAGAGAGAGAGAGAGAGAGAGAGAGAGAGAGAGACGGACTGTGAGAGCGAGAGAGAGACTGACTCAGAGAGAGGGAGCGAGATACACACAGACAGAGACAGAAACAGGGAGAGAGAGAGAGAGAGAGAGAGAGAGAGAGAGAGAGAGAGAGAGAGAGAGAGAGAGAGAGAGAGAGAGAGAGAGAGAGAGAGAGAGAGAGAGAGAGAGAGAGAGAGAGAGAGAGAGAGAGAGAGAGAGAGAGAGAGAGAGAGAGAGAGAGAGAGAGAGAGAGAGAGACTGTAGGAGTGTGTAGGAGTATAGACTAGGGTAAGGTATGTTGACACTGAAAGTTTATCTAATGGAACTCTATCCCTCTTAGTGCTAGGCATGTAATGCCTAGCTTTTCCATTCAGTTCATGTTTTTCATCCACACCTTGTCAATGACATTATTTTTGTTACGTCCTGGCAACAGGAGATTCTGTGTATATGGACAATGAAGAGTATTTGAAGGAATACGTCCTATCTCAAGATGGAATCATCTACCGCGGCACCCTCCAACAGATTTTGCCTTTCCCTTGGAACTTTGGCCAGGTACCAACACCAATTTTGTCAGCCTCATACTCTCATTGCAGACTACTTGTCTGGATTTGAACGCTGGAGCTATAATGCATCAGTCAGCTCTCATATATATATACAGGGTTCAACTTAACTTTTTTGCTCACTGGCCAACTGGCTAGTGAGCTTTAAAAATCTACTGGTCAGAAAGATTTTTTACCGGCCAAAAATTATGTATAGCTGTTTTGTATATTTTTCATCGTGTATTGTATATTTATATAAATGTATATAAATGTGTTTAACTGTTATAATACACTCATAAGCATTTTTAACACATATCATAGCAATATTAGCATATTATTGTGTGGAATAAGGGAATGAGTCAAATTTGCCTTTTTTTTCCTTAAAGGTTTATTTATAAAACGTA
Source organism: Melanogrammus aeglefinus (assembly GCA_900291075.1). Classification (NCBI taxonomy): domain Eukaryota; kingdom Metazoa; phylum Chordata; class Actinopteri; order Gadiformes; family Gadidae; genus Melanogrammus; species Melanogrammus aeglefinus. Next base: position 336,045 of record OLKM01000043.1, read on the forward strand.
CTTTCTTTGCTTAAAAATATTAACATTTAATGTATTAACTTGCATTGTTAAAGCAGATAAATCAACTAATCAACTTTACTTCACTTTACTTCTCTTTGTTGGCCTGATTCTGTCGTGAACCATCTCTGGTTGAACCTTCTAGCGTAACTCACAGCAGTCTCGGCGGTGGTCGCTACGTCGTTACGGTGATTAGCCTGGTTGTTTTTTTCCGTTCTCGGGGATTTGGAGGGTGGACACACTCCCGGAATGTGCCTCCACATTTTTCGGGCGGGGAACAGTTACGGCCACTGGCCGTATGGCCTCTTTTCTGTTGTTTGTTTCTCCTCTCCTTAACCGCTTGTCGGAGCTGAACACAAATCGCGTCTCGGTCTCCCTGGATACGGGGCGGGACTAACAGAGAAAATGGCGGATCGCAGATCTACAAGCTCACAAATCCTTGCTTTACAGCATGTTGTGAGCTTGAAGATCTGCACGACATCGGCGCACAACCCAAGCATCACAGCCGGGGCGGGAGGAACATCAAAGTAGTTTGACCGGACACTATTTTTTTTCACTCGCCAGAGTGGCCGGTTAGCCGGTGTTCTGTCGATTTCTCCTACCCGTCGAGATCTGCTGCTTTGTGGTTCTGCGCATGCGCAGTACCGATTTCCTAATTTGCATTTCCACGCCCATACATTTTTGCTGCTTTCAGTCTTCGCTGCTGTTAACGGTGATTCCGAGCGATAAATATAACAAGACTGATTTTCATTCCTTTTGGGATACTACTCTTGATAATTACTCCCATGTTCACCAAAAAAAATACTAGCTGTTACACCTTTCCTGTTCCTTGGCTCTCAGACCGTAGTCGGGGAGCACAGGGGAGAAGTTTCCTCCAGGGCCGATGTCCTTTCGGGGGTAAACACCCTTCACTTAAACCGGCAGTGGGTGGGTCCGTTTGTTAGGGTCGGAAGACACGGGCAACGGATTTTTGACGTTTGATACTTTATTTAACAGTACACGTATACGCAAAAACACAACCGGACTCGTTTAGTTCCTCCTAGACTGACACTTGCGCAATCGCTCGCTCACTCGACCGTCGACTCATTCGCGGACGCCACGCGTCGCCCACCACACACACAAAGACATTCCCGCGCACACACATACGCCACTCTCGTAACATAGCACTATATTTGATGTAATTCATTACATGTTCAGCCATATCTAAATTCTACCTACTGGTGTGAAGAATACATTTTAAATGTCCAAAATCAATTCACAATTTTTGTTTTCCTCCTTCTTAAAAAGATTTATTAATAACAACTTTGCTCTTTGTAGCGATGGAAGAAAAGTGGGAAGAGGTTTATAACTACCTTTCTGAGGGAATATACCCTTCTGGGTATAATAAGTCACAAAGACTAAACCTCAGAAGGTACAGTCAAAAATTCACAGTCAAGGGTGAGTATCTGAAATGCATTCAAATGTAGCTGTTGCGATACATAGATCGTCTGTAATGATTTTAGTTTAGAGTAGCGTGAATCGATAGACAAACCTATCGGTTTATGCTGCGGTTGCAATTTTCGACAAAGCAGCAGAAATCGACAGAACACCGGCTTCCTTCACTCGCCAAAGGTTCAAAGTTAGTCGCCACTGGCGACTGGCGGCCGCTAATTTTGAACCCTGTATATATATATAGTATATATACAGTGTTGGGAAGGATACTTTTAAAATGTATCCAGTTACAGAATACAGAATACATGCCCAAAAATGTAATATGTAACGTATGCCGTTACATCATTCAATCTGAGTATTGTATTCTGAATACTTGGATTACCTCCACATTGAATTGCATTTTATTGTAACACACGTTGTAATACACACTGTAATTAAGTGTAGGAATGCGGCATCAAATCCTGCTTAGTAAACAGGCCTATTCTGGTGCGTACTTTTGTTCCAACTGGCTGAATATGTTAGGCCCAAGTTTCCCTGGAAGTGCACTATATTATATAATATGATGTAGAGAAACAAAGACTATAAGGGCAGGGGTGTAGCCAGGACATTATTGCTGGGGGGGGGGGGAGGGGTGGGCCAGCTCGGGCCAGTCTTTTATTTGGGGTGGTACTTGATTGTCAAAAACGTCCACTTTAAACTCATGCAGTGCGTCACTCAGAGCGGCCCTTTTGCCACAGCCCGTCAGGCCATAAACAATGGATTGAATAAACGTTCTTATGTGTGCTTAGATGTTGTGCAATGTGTCATGATTATCTGAGGGTGTTCGGCCAATCAAACAATAATTCCCATAATGCGATAGGATGAGCGGGTGCCCGTTACGTCCAAAGCCAGGGTTCGTTTGGGAGCAAACCGAGACCACCTTTTCAGGAAGGTCTCTCGGCCGGCTGATGTATTGCGCATCAAAGTGAGATGGTTGAATTCACAACAACGCAAACGCACTTGAACCAATGGACAAAATTTGTTTTGTGTGCACTAAATGCTGTTGTCGTGAAAGCACGAATAAACATGTCAAACAGAGAAGTTCAAACTCTTGAAAAGAAGTAATTCAAAGGGGACGTGAACATAAAATATTTTCATGCACACATGTCTTGTGAGATGTTCAACATAGTAATCTAATCCATTTTGTGAACGTTACTAAAATAGGACAATAATCGGACCCTAAAAACAAGTTGAAGTTGAAAAAATAAGTTGTTTTTCTACCTGAGGGCGGTCCATTTCTATCTATCTTTCAAATAAAAACAGATTCTTTATCAATGCAGTCAGACCTGCACGTCACTATGAATGACTAGGTGGAAGGCAGTGCATTACTCCCTTCTACTGTTGCTTACTGAACTCATTGTTTCTGCAACAGTTTGAATATGGAATCTTGGATGTCTGCCTCAAAATCCTGGACAACAATCCCAAATACCTGCGTAATCCCGGTAAAGACTGCTCCGGGAGGAGAAATCCCATCTACGTCTCCAGAGTGTTGAGCGCCATGGTATGTACTGGACCACATTTACATTGTGAGCATTGTGTACATGTGCTATGAAGTTCTCTCTATAAAACACAGTCTTGCACGTGTGTGTGTGTGTGTGTGTGTGTGTGTGTGTGTGTGTGTGTGTGTGTGTGTGTGTGTGTGTGTGTGTGTGTGTGTGTGTGTGTGTGTGTGTGTGTGTGTGTGAATGATTATGTGTGTGTTTAGATATTGTATATATAGATTGTACACATTGTATTTACTATCAAAACTAATATAGATCTATATGCAAAACAAATTAATTAGATGTGTAGATGTGATGTGCATATATGAATCATATATATGACGGTACATATACATTGCCCCATCTACGAGGTAAAACTAGCGTGAATGTTTAACGCTGTGTTTTGTCTGTTAGGTGAACTGTAACGGGGACGCTGGCGTTGTGCTGGGCCGCTGGCCAGCTCTGGACAAAGGGTCGTCGGATAACCCCTATGAGGGAGGGGAGAGCCCCATGTCCTGGAAGGGCAGCGTGGATATCCTGCTCAACTGGGACAGCAGCGCCTGCCGTCCAGTACGCTATGGCCAGTGCTGGGTGTTTGCTGCAGTGGCCTGCTCAGGTGATTGCTAAAAACAACACCGCTGCCATAGTCTAACAAATCAGACTTTACATGATGAATATGTACATGAACATTACATATTCATGACTTTACATGAATATGTAAAGTCTGATGGCAGATTAACTCAATTCCAATTTATTTTTTCATCTTGCTGAAGGTCGGAATCTGAAACCACTTAATTGGCTAACATAAATTCGGCCAGCAGTAGTAAACTGTAAAAATAAGTCAGTAAAGAATTCAATCTACACAGACACACAAGGAAAGGTTTTTCTCGTATAGATAAGGGTCAGTTCTTCCTTTTTACCGATTGACCAAGGCAAAAGGTTAACAAAAAAGGGAACTAGACTAACTAGATAGACTAGTTAACGAATGGGATGGCTAGATAACACAACCTCAAGGAAACAAAGCTTAAATTATTACAACTATATATAACATGTATTTTCCAACACATATGTTGTACAGTGTCCAGAGCCCTTGGTATCCCCTGCCGAGTCGTCACAAACTACATGTCTGCCCACGACACCAACCGTAACCTGCTGATCGAGTACTTCTACGACGAGAACGGCCGCAACCATGGAAAGGACATGATCTGGTAGGAAGTCCTGTCATCTACATGTACTGAGTCGTACTGTAAGCACAACTATTATAGAGTGAGAGAGCTATGCCACTCCTGTTGACCATTATGCAACATGAGAAAGACTGCAATACCATGCTTGGGATGCAAGGTTGGGTTGCAAGTGCTACACAGTGATAATTGCATGAGAGTGAACGGACCTAAATGCGACAAAATGACAATCTCTGTTTACTTCATCTGGGCATGGACCAATTACGGTATTGCCAATGTGCAAATAATAAAAACTACGAGTTCCCATGAGCATGCCATTATTTGCAGATAGACAATTGATGGAGGTGAAATGACCGCCTTTAAGAGCAGTTGGGCTAAGCCTGAGGCTACACTGTGTGGAAAGGAGATGAAAGCAGCGGTAACTTCATCCAGAGTCTCTCTACAATTCTCTTTGAATAGGCGTCATTTGAATGAAGAAGGCACATATTTTGCAAGTTACATAATACTGACCTTCAAAGTTATCAGACGAATTTGACGGCAGCACTAAATTGTGAAAGAAGCCGATACACGACAAGTACCGGTAGCTTAAATATACTTATTAGAATAGCTTTGCTCTCAGTATGGGTCAGTGTGCTAAGTCACACCATAAGTATGAGTCTGTTTACTAAGTCACACTATAAGTGCAACAGTAGTACTATTGACACTTTCCCAGGAGCAATTTGAAAAAAGAAAACAAGGTTGCTGGGGTATTTATAACTCCAGGGGAGTTACTTAGGCTGTATTTTGTTTAAATATTCAGGACGTTCCACTGCTGGGTGGAGAACTGGATGACCCGGCCCGACCTGAAGCCTGAATATGACGGTTGGCAGGTTGTGGACCCCACACCCCAGGAAAAGAGTGAAGGTGACTCCCCCGTGGACATCAATTACATTAAAGCCTATTCCCTCAAGTCAGACTGAGAGGAGCTCAGAATGTTAAATATTGCTTTGAACAACAGTGAAAGTGTCGCTCTGTCACTGTTAATGGACTGGCGATGTTGTTGGAATGCCAAATTAATTAAGTATTATGTGTAATAATTAGTGACACCTTCTCAATGCTTGCCCCTTTGGCTGCTAAGTGAACTGCAGCCTGCTGTAGAGCACTATCAGAGCACTGGAGTGCAAGCGCCATGGCTGGAGACAATAACAATAACAAATTATTTTTGCCCTTATCAGCACTTGGACGTTACTTCCCTCCCTTTTCTTCACCAGCAAAACCCGCATGGTTCAAAAATAACAGAAATCAGCCCACAGGCTGCTTCACTTAACAAAGAGAGTCCGGGAAGGTCTATTTTTTTAAGTTGATTTTGACCTGTTCATAAATAAGCTACTCAAAGAGAGATGTATGCATGTAAAAATGTGTACAATGTGTAAACAAATGTACTTATTGTAAGTCGCTTTGGATAAATGCGTCTGCTAAACACCCTAAAGGAAAATGTAACAATCCTACACAAAGTCACTTTAATCAAGTCATAAAAAGAAATATTGGCATTGAATAATACCAAAAAGATGATAGTGAAACAACTTGTTTCGTGTTCCCGGTCGCTTCTGAACAGGAGTGTATTGTTGCGGCCCGGTTTCGGTGAAGGCCGTGAAGGAGGGTGAGCTGGCGACCAAGTACGACGCGCCGTTCGTCTTCGCCGAGGTCAATGCCGACAAGGTGGACTACATAAGGCAGGCGGACGGCAGCAACCAGAAGATGACCAGCGTCACGGGCGTGGGCCAGAAGATCAGTACGAAGGGTGTGGGGAACGACCGACGGGAGGACATTACTCACCTCTACAAGTACCCCGAAGGTACGAGCCGTTGTCTGAAAGGGAATAAATGCAACAGAAATACCACACTGGTATGTTGCGGTGAATAAATAACAACCAGTCCCCGGGTTTCTATTTATTCACCGAGTTATAACCACCACCTCAATAAATAAGACAAACATATCTGTGCCATTCGCACCAATGTAAATGTCGATACAAAAAATGTATGCAGACATGACGTGCAACTATGTGTTATTTATTGACCATCATCTTGTCGAAGTGACACAACTGAAAGCATCCATCATCCACCAGGATCTGAGGAGGAACGAGAGACCTTCCGGAAGGCCAACCACCTGAACAAGCTCCTCCACCGGCAGGAGAGCCAGGGCCTCAAGCTCGCCATCGAGGTCGCCACGGAGAAGAGGAAGGGCTGTGACTTTGACGTGATCGCGGTGGCCTCCAACAGCACGACCAGCGAGAAGAAGTGCCGCCTGCTGTTCTCCTCCATGGCCGTGTCCTACACGGGCGTTGTGAAGGACAACTGTGGCTTCAAGGACCTCCTGAACGTGGAGCTCCCCCCCGGAGGAGGTGAGCGACACGGCAGGGATTCACCAGGACCTTAAGCCGACCTCAAACCACTTACAGGGTGTTATTTAGATACTGGGTCTTCTGATTTGCCATTACTTTCAGTTACTGTTTTCTGCTGTTAGCAGATTTCTATGTCCCAAGATGGATAGACAGGTAGAGTGCGGACATTGGGGACTCAAACCCAGATCCTTTTGGATGGTAGTCAGACAAATTCAACAGCTAGACTAACCTGGTAAGAGTAAGAAAAAGTAAGAACAGAGCCAAGTTGGTTTGACAAAGAACTGAAGAGCCAGTCCCCGGGCCCCTACCTATATCTCCATTCTGCCCGTACATCAACCATACGTCATTACCTCATCCCATGCACTCTACCCTGGAGATTAACTACGCTGTTTACCAGCTCCCATCAAGTATGGTACACGTTATCAACGCACATTACAAAAGGTCAAGCCTGGGGTCATTCCCGTGGCCACTGTACAAAAGGGAGTGGTACCGCGTTCACTCAAATGTTTATCCAAACGTATTACATTCATATAGAGTATAGGCAAGATAATAATTACATATTATCATTATATGTAAGAGTAAATTTCTCCCATAACCTCAGATCATCAACAGTTATAAGGGCACTTTGGTCATGTTTTTTCCGTTTGGGGTTCTTTGGTGGTTTTTCCAGCCCATAATTAGTGTGTGTTCCCTAGAGCGACGGGTTCCTCTGAGGCTAAACTACTCCAAGTACTGCGATGCACTCACCGAGGACAACCTGATCCGCCTGGCCGCCCTGCTGGTCGACTACTCCACCAAGGAGACCATCTTCACCCTCAGAGACATCGTGCTCGACAATCCAGAAATCAAAGTCCGCGTGAGTGTGTTCGCCAGCACAGTTTAAAAAAAAAGTCCTTGTTCCGATGTAATTTCTTATGGCTTAGTTCAGAGGAGGTTTTATCCAGCGGAGAACAATATTGTTTAATATTCAAATATTTCCGCATAAAAATATCTAAAAACAACTAGACTTTTTGTTGAGTTGTGTACTTATATTAGACTACTAATACTACTCTATTTACTACTAATTTCCCACGCTTCTTCACAATGTCAACAAACTACATATTTTGTAATTGTTTAGAGAGACCCCATGTCCCTGAAGAAGTCTGTCCAAATATTTTTGAAAACCCCTTCAAAGCTCGAAAGCTGTTACTCAAGTGTCTGAGAGATTCTGTCCAAAACATCCATCCATTCTATCCGAATACACAGATCCTTGGTGAACCCAAACAGAACCGAAAGCTGGCAGCAGAGATCACAGTGCAGAACCCGCTTCCCGAACCCTTGAGCAACTGTTGCTTCAGCATCGAGGGTGCAAATCTCACTGGGGGAAAGACAATCAAAGAAAGGTTTGAATAAACACCGCCCTGTTTGGATATCTTTTCTTCTGTCTGTCTGTTCGTATGTTAGGCTGGCCTTTGAGAGTTGGTGGCATTTGACGTATTGTGGTATTTGTATTAATACTTGGCTACTATATATTATATTCTAATAATGTTTGTATTTTCTGGATTGATTTAAAATACTTCCTAATCAGAAATCTGGATGAGCTGTCAAACTATTTGAGTGAAATAATACTCATGTTCAAACGGGATATATATAGGTAGTGTTCCCTTTTTAAATAATGCATATATTACAACATCAAGTATATAATGACTAAGTTGCACACTGATCAGGACACAGGGTACATAAGTGTAATGTGCTCATTGGCCAACCAGAAATGTTATCCCCCATTTGAAATCCAAGACCAGTCCACCCAATTGTCAACACGCTGTGATGCAGAACCCAGATGTTGGCTGGTATTAAAAGCAGACCCGAGGAGAACATCACAAAGACCCTACAATCCTGGGTGGAATCGTTAACAGAATCATGGTTCCTGCCAGAAAATAAACCCTGCTTCTTACTGGAATGCAATCACTCTAACCTTTAACTGTAATCCAACAACAACAACAACAACAACAACAACAACGAAACAAACAACATCCAAAGAAACTTAATCTATGTTGCTTGATTGGAAGAATAAGGATTGAATTGGTTGGACAAAGCTCTGAATGTCTCCAATCAAAACTGCTTGCATCTCGTCCTCTCCATTCTTGTGCACATCTCCATAAATAGGAATGGCTGTCACATGAGCCATGAAGGACATCTTTAAAATTAACATTAAAAAGTTAATGTGGAAGGGAATATATGTGTGTAGGTAGGAGTGCATCAAATCATTACCCACACTCACCCACAATGTTTAAATATTTATCCCCAGGCTTGAGTCTACAGTGGAACCAGGGGAGGATGCCAAGGTGAAGATCTACTTCAAGCCAAATCACTCGGGGCTGCGCAAGCTGGTGGTTGACTTCAACAGCAGCAAGCTCTGTCACGTGAAGGGATACAAGAATGTCATTATTGGCAAATAGATCAACAAACATCAACCCATACCCTGTGGCCTGTCTTCTGTTAGTTGTTTTCGTTTTTTTTTTTACATAAGTGCAACCATTAATCGTACCTTTGAAAAACGGTTTACTATATACATTAATATTTGAATTGTAATCTTTTTTTTTTACAAGCGATCTCATATGTATTGCTAGTACGTACCTGCTGGTCATATTATGGCTGACTTCTGATAGCATTTGTATGGCTATACCCAACCTTAAGAAAGGCTAAAGAAACATATGCATGCCTGCTTGTACTCAGTGAAAAACGAATTCCATTTTTGTACTGTGTACTGTTATTACTGCAATAAAAAATTATTGGCCTTAGTTTGTACCAGACAGCTGCAAAGCGTGTCTGGTGTTGTCAATACTGACCTAATCTTTCTGAATAGGAAGAGAGTGAGGTAACCAAGTTTAAACCAATTCAGCAAACTGTTTGCGCAGAATTCTTATTCTTGAAACAGGGGCTTTCCAGGATGCAGCCCTAACCCTAACCTTTGGCACGAAGTAGACCATTTTTGTATCTCGTCTTGACAAGCTTTTAACATTGAGGGATAGTTCCAGGAAAAACATCCCTCTTGTCCTAAGCAAAACCATACATTCCTTTTAAATTGAGCAAAACAGCTGTTCAAAAGAAAGAAAGAAACTGTGTACGTTTATATAGTCTTCATCGATCAATGCACAAGTAAGACCAGTTGTCCAAAAAGGAGAGCAATTCTAATTTTGGCCGCTGCAAAGCTGCACTGGAGCGCTACATGTTATAATTAGTCTGGAATATGCCATTAACATTTGCCTGTGTTGTGACATCAATGACCCCAAAATTGCTGTTGGCTGGTTATTCATTTCATACATTTCGATAATAAGCTGTTTTACAAATCAGCCCAATTCATCAAATATGAAGCATTGCAGTAGGCCTAATGTTACCAGTCCAGTAGCAATAAAAAGCAGTAGCAATGAAGACGTTTTCGACATTTATTTTCAGGTTTGGGGAAATGGTGCTCCCTAGTGGTCAAACGTGAAAAGTGCATGTGCTTTAGGAACCAGGCGCTTTATACATTATTTTTCTACAGTTTTTGGACCGATACCAGCTGGACATAAAAGTCGATGCTGCTAAAACGTTGTTAGTTTCGACAATTACGTCAAAAAACTCGTGTTCACATTCACAGAGTAGGCCTATAGTGCTTAAAGTGATGGTTCGGCGTAAAATTCACCGAGGGTCATTTCCACCATGACATCCAGCCAAATACCCTGTTAGAAGCATTTTTAGCGATGGTCAACACTGGTCAAGATCGGGCTAAGACCGGGCTATCAGCCGAATGGCTTAGTGCTGCGCGAACGGAACAGTGTGTTTATCTCGTAAATGATTAAATTACCCCACTAATAATGTCTGGAATGTTACCAAACTTCTGCAGTAGTACACATAGGGTCTGTACTCACAAAACGAGGCATTAGAAAGTTTGTAAGTACAAGGGTATATATTAAAAAGAACACTTGCCTGATAGCTTCAACTTTCTGCTGCTAAAAGCTGCAGCTGCGTCGACGTCACGTCCGTGTTTCAGGAAAAGTTAGTAAACGTGTCAAAGTAAAACTCACAAGTGTAATGAAAAAGCTAGTGAATTCAACACTCCATAGAAATGTATTGAATTTTATAAATGTATCAAGTATTCAATTATTTCAGTTGTCAATGCATTTCTATGGAGTGTTGAATTCACTAGCTTTTTCATTACACTTGTGAGTTTTACTTTGACACGTTTACTAACTTTTCCTGAAACACGGACGTGACGTCGACGCAGCGGCAGCTTTTAGCAGCAGAAAGTTGAAGCTATCAGGCAAGTGTTCTTTTTAATATATACTCCTGGTGTACTAACAAAATTTCCAATGCCTCGTTTTGTGAGTACAGACCCTATGTGTACTACTGCAGAAGTTTGGTAACATTCCAGACATTATTAGTGGGGTAATTCAATCATTTACGAGATGAACACATTGTTCCGTTTGCGAAGCACTAAACCATTCGGCTGATAGCCCGGTCTTAGCCCGATCTTGACCAGTGTTGACCATCGCTAAAAATGCTTCTAACAGGGTATTTGGCTGGATGTCATGGTGGAAATGAATGACCCTAGGTGAATTTTACGCCGAAGCATCACTTTAAGTGCCAGAGCCATTTAGTAACCTAATGAAAATACTGTAAATGTTCAGACAGATTATCACTTAATCTTCCACGTTTTTAGAACAAAACACATCAAACGGCGTTACCAATTTGATTTGTTTCGGTGTCGATTAACTGAATTGGCTTTTTGGCCTCGCGTTATCATCTCGAGTAGCCTACTTTAAAAGATCGACAATCAAATCAGAGTAACAAAGCGCTTCTTTAATGCATGCATTAAAACTCTTCGCTGCAAGCGGATATCATTCTCCTTGAGCTCGCAGGGCTTCATCCATCCTTACCACCGAACAATGAATGACTTGGCTTGGTTCACTGAAGTGTATAACCTTCGCCATGTTCCACATTGTAAAGCCGAATTTAAAAGAATTCTCCTGCCGTTTGCATGAAAGAAGGTGCAACATAGGCTATTCTCACTTATGAGTTGTTGTACCAGGATTTAGGCTCATTGCGTCCTGTAATGGCAAACACATTGCGCAAATCCTAATGCAGTGGAATGTAGGTCTGCTAAAAGGCTGCCTTGACATGAGGCCCATCGAACAGATGTCAGGGAAGAAATCGAGACAGATACAGAGACAAGAACATCACAACTTTTTGTCAAAGATCACAAATTCTTGACTTCAATAAAAATGACAGCAAGTGTTAAAGAATGGACATTCAATATTGTTTGGTTTGTATTTTCTTAAATAATTTAAACAGAATAGGCCTATATGTTATAAGCATACAGTTTGGACAATTTGTTAGATTCGGGTGATGACAATGACGGAGCATTGGTATTTCACCAAACAACACGCATAGTTTAGTTAATTTAAAGAAAAAAACATAAAAATACATCGACACCAAAATAGCTATCTTAGCTTATGTTAGAACAGTAAATGACAAAGAAAACCTCCCTGTCACCCATAATTCATCTTTATCTGGTCGTCGCAAACGTAGGCCTATTACAGTCACATAATCATAGACTGCAAACTAATGCAAAAACCTAAAACACACAAAAGCAAAAACACAAATTAAGGGAACTTAATGGACATAGTGACATATTAGCATGCCCCTATTTGGCGTTCAACAACACAGGCATCGAAACAAACTAAATTTCTACATGAGACCCAAATAACATTCAGTGGGTGTGTTTTGTTAAATAAACACAAAGGGTCCGGGTATGGTCCTTCATGATGTTTTAAATGATATGCAACCTTTATAGTGGAAACATCAGAAACATGCACTCTCTCTCTGTCTCTGTCTCTGTCTCTGTCTCTCTCTCTCTCTCTCTCTCTCTCTCTCTCTCTCTCTCTCTCTCTCTCTCTCTCTCTCTCTCTCTCTCTCTCTCTCTCTCTCTCTCTCTCTCTCTCTCTCTCTCTCTCTCTCTCTCTCTCTCTCTCTCTCTCTCTCTCTGTGTGTACCTCCCCCTCCAATAGACCAGCTTACAGCACCTTACAGTCCTCTCCACAGCCACCACCACCACCACCAACGGCCTCTTTTCTATTCAGCTCCTTCCCAGCCGACTGATGCCCGGGGTGGGCATGCAGGTGGCCCCCTGCCGCCTGGTGCCTGGAGGTCTGCTGAGCCCTGGAAGTCTGGTCCCGGTCGGCTGATCTCAGGCCCGGTCTGTGCGGCTCCACGCGGAGGTAGGCGTGGGCGCGGTGGTGCTGGGGCACACTGCCGCTGAAGTCGATGACGCGGCACTCGTAGGTGCCCTCATCGGACGGCTTGACGCTGGACAGGCGCAATTTGTGGGAGATGTTGCTGCCAGCGACCTTCACCACCTGGTGGGCCCCAATGGGTGTCAGGCATTCAAGAGGATAAGCTTTTTTTATTTGAGGATTTGAACTGTGGTTCTCAGCAGATGCTGGAGGCTCAGAGGCACTAAGAGCTAAGGCGCTATCACTACACAGGCGACACGCCTTGTAGTGACCAAGGTTGGAGTCCAACCTGCCATCCTATGCTGCATTTCATCCATTCTCGCATCCAACCCATTTTCCTGTCTCTCGCCTGTCCATAAAATTATTACAAAATCAGAAAAAAAACATTAGTGGATGCTTCAATCCAAAGTGACTCGAATGTGTTTGATTGGCTGCCGAATGGTTCTTGATGATACCTATCATCAACTATCTGAATGCTGATAGATTATATTAATAAATTCATCCTCAATTGCTTTTCATTAATGCGTCTGCTAAGTGGTATCTCATACATTTTAAGAACATCTTGCCCAAGGATGCAAACATATAATAAACAAATCAATACATATAGTCTATGCCTTGTAGTGACCAAGGTTGGAGTCCAACCTGCCATCCTATGCTGCTTTTTATCCATTCTCGCAGCCTACCCATTTTCCTGTCTCACGCCTGTCCATAAAATTATTACAAAATCAGAAAAAAAACATTAGTGGATGCTTCAATCCAAAGTGACTCGAATGTGTTTGATTGGCTGCCGAATGGTTCTTGATGATGCCTATCATCAACTATCTGAATGCTGATAGATTATATTAACAAATTCATCCTCAATTGCTCTTGATTAATGCATGGTTTTTCATACATTTTGAGAACATCTTGCTCAAGGATGCAAATATATAATAAACAAATCAATACATATAGTCTAAGCGCTGAAAGTGGGGGCTTCTTAAGTTTTGACTCACACTTATTTTGGTTGCATCCTTGGACATCTGCTCCAGAGGCGCCACCTGAACACAGTTAATAAAGAACATGTTGTGAGCAAAGAAAAGGTTAGATGAGCACTGCCCACAATCAGCAGCTTGTCTACAGGCTTTATGGAAGCAGAGTTGTTTACGTTGTTTATACTTTAAAAGATAACATTATCAATGAGCTTTGCCGTTTCATACAACTGTCCTGCTCAAAAAACTTCCACAACATCAAGCCTTGATGAGCAATGTGTGTGTGCATACGAGGCAGAGAGGATACGTGTTAGTTGTGTGTGTGTGTGTGTGTGTGTGTGTGTGTGTGTGTGTGTGTGTGTGTGTGTGTGTGTGTGTGTGTGTGTGTGTGTGTGTGTGTGTGTGTGTGTGTGTGTGTGTGTGTGCATGAGGGTGAGTGCGTCTGTGTCTCTATGATTGTGTATGTGTGTGAATATGTGCGTGCATGCTCCAATCTACTCAGATGAGAGTTGCTGTGCGGGGGCAACAAGGTATTCTTCGGGGTATAGGTATGAATAATGCAGGAGGAGAGAGACAGTGATTTAAAAAATCTATTTCTTCTTTGGTGCCAATTATAGTGTCTCGAGGCGCAAGAGGGGAGTCTGAGTTCCCTCATGTTGGGGAAGCTAACATGTTTCCCAAATGCTTCCGAATGCTAATCAGCAATTATCAATCCTTTCCTGTGCCGCAGGCTCTCTGTTGTGGCTAATATTGCATGTGTGTCTCCATGATGCATGTGAGCAAGATGTGACTAGATTGGTGGGATGCTAAGTCATCCATAATAAATGATGCCTCTGTGTTCTCCTACAAAAAAAGAGTCTCTATAAGCCTGGAGTGGAGGAAAGAGAGAAGGTATAATCCAAATAAAAAAGGGTGAATAGGACAAATTACTGTAGTCTTTTGACCCAACCTGTTGCTTTTAAAATGGTATATAAAAGACTCTTCTTGTGAAAAATGTGTTTCTTTCTGATCTGTAAGAAACCTCTGTTAAAAAAACATTAATTACATTCTAATTTGAATGCGAAGTGTGCTTTGATAGCGCTAACACGAAAGGCAATTAACTGCAAGATATACTTAGTTGAATCCCCTGGCAGCACAACTAGATGCAGGAAAGCAGATCATTTCACACACAGTGTTGCTCTGTTTTAAAGTCAAACTGATGATCATACTACTAACACTATGAATAGCTCTTGGCCTTTTTCTTCTGAGGCCAGCCATTCACACATTCAGTCACATTGTATTCCAGGACCAATGTTCTGTTTCTCACCTGGTTGGTGGTGATGGTCTGTTCTGGCCGGCGTTCCTCCTCCTCCTCCTCCTCCTCCTGCTGCTGCTGCCAGCTCCCGTGTTTCTTCGAGTACCACCACTGGATTTCCAGGGAGTAGGACGGAGCGCCGGCCCCCCGGAAGGAGCACGCCATCTCTACATCCTCCCCGCTCTGGGTGGTCGTGTCATGGGGAACCTCGGTGAAGATCGCTGGGGAGAGAGAGAGAACAGAGAAAGATGAGAGAGATGGGGAGAGAGAGAGTAGAGAGAGAGAGAGGAGAGAGAGAGAGAGAGAGAGAGAGGAGAGAGAGAGAGAGAGAGAGAGAGAGAGAGAGAGAGAGAGAGAGAGAGAGAGAGAGAGAGAGAGAGAGAGAGGGGGGGGGGGTATGGAAGCTGGTTATTTGACTGAGAGTTTGGTGGAAAAAATCATGTTTTTGTAATCTATTCTGCAGGAGTATTCATCAAACTGGCACATGACTAATGTGTGGTATTCAGTGTGTCATTTGCACTTAAGGATAGGAAAACTCATGTGAATCGAAGCCTAAGAAAAAGTACATGACGGGTAAGAAAAACATATGCCATATAAAATAACGTTGCATCCGTTGTGTGAAGTAATAAGTCAAACTACTTGCTTTTAATTACTTTTGTAATTTGCATAGCCTTCCCTGTAACTCATGTATCAATCTTAATGTGTGCAATTCAATTCGCCTGATTTGATTGTTTTTTAATGTAGATGGGAGAGTTTTCAGTTGATTGTCGCCGGAAAAGCATTGTCATGGACACACACACACAAACAAACACACACACACACGCACACACACTACAAACACACACACACACACACACACACACACACATCAAAAACTCAATCTTTTTAACTAGCTGTCCTAAGACAACTCAGACAATGGCATCAGAATAGGTACACATAAAGACATAAGGCATAATCCCAGGACGTGACCTAATATAGCGTCTGAAGATATAAATCCAATGTGTTTGATATGCAACACGGAGACAATAGGACACATCAACAGAATGAAAATAATATAATAACGAACAGTTTATTCAAGAAGAGTACACTGCTGCTTGCATAAACCATACAGGCAGTATTCTCTTCAGAGCCAATCAAAGAAAATACAACATCATTGTTATTTAGCATAACATGCTAAATAATAACTCATTATGAGGAATTCAATTTAGAGGAACCGGGTTAGGTTTGCCCCATGAAGGCTGCGGACATTGGGTTTCAAACCCAGAACCAAATACAATGTAAACCCTTGAGACACATCAGAGCGAGTATAAATAACATGTCAATCATTACCATTAGTTCAGTGCCAAATCAACCTTGCATAGGCCGTGTTTTCTGTAGCATGCTAATGAATCTGCTTCATGTGCAGCGAAGTCGTCCCTCAGGCCGTCCACGTCGGTTTACGATGCATCGAAACCAAATCACAAGCCACAAATGGCATCACACTCCATTAGGCCCGCAATTATACAACTTCTAAAACATGCTCTACCTCTCTCCTGCCCTCTATTTCGCTTTCTTTTTCTCTCACTCTCCCTCTCTCTCTCCCCCTCACTCTCTTCCTGCTGCTGGCTGTATCGGTGTAATGACCATGTGAAGATATCACAGGCCTGCATGAGAACTACTGAACTAATAGATTTCTTTGTATTGCTTTTGTTAGCCTAATATTTGCAGGGCTGTGGACATTTAGGGTAATGTGTTAGAATCTATATTGTAGGGGAACGTCTCCTGGGGGTACCATGGGAGATGCATTTACGAGATGCTAAATAAACGTCCCAATATTGGTAAATAGATTGAATTCAAAAGGGGCAGGAAGGTTTATTACATGGTATGAATACTAGGGAGATGTTGAGACTGAGAGAGGGCAGGACCAACAGTGTGCAGCTCTACATAGTTTGCTTTGTGTTTGATATAGGTCGATCGTGAACTCTCTCAGAGAGCAAACCCCAAATAAAAAGTGTCATTGCTTTCAAGGAAAACCAATAGCACTAATCAACTGCCCTTGAATTGATGGGGAAAAACATGAAAATTAGCAGATTTTTATAATCACATTTAATTATAAAATATATACTTTGTAAAAAAAAAAAAGTTTTACTTCATGTTGAACATAAACCCTTGATAACAAATGACTAATTTAAATCAGTTGACAAAGGTACGCGTTGTGGTGCTTTTTATTCAGAAAAGCTCCCTGTTTACTTGTCTTTGTTTACAGGCCAGTGTTGTCCTCTTAAATATGGAGGCGACATTAATGATCCAAAGGCCAATGCGGCGTCTATCTGTTTATGGTTCATAGGGCTGGAGTGGATGGGACAATCACATTTGAATAGATCTTAATTAAAGTAAGAAGCGATAATACAAATTATGAAGAGATACAAAATGTACTATAACAATATGACCATTCTAACTCTTACCCTATACATAGATACATACAACATATGAGTAATAAAAAAGTAAACACAGCATGCAACCGCTGAATTCTATCATCAGGGACAAGTTTATAGAATATTACTCGTGCTTACAGAGGCATTGCATTCAAACTAAAATCACATCAATATTATTGAGGAATATTACATCTAGCTGTCTCTGTCTCGAGAGGATGGCCGATAAAAATACTCCTTTAACAAAAGCTTGAGTTTGTGCAAAACAGCAGCACACAATGTTGTTATTAAATGCACGCTGCTCACACTCTAATTTCTGTCTCTAAATCTTGCCCCCTCCCATCTCTTTCTCCACTGCTCTCTCCTGCTGCACTTTATTCCTTCTTATTCTTTCCTCTTGAAAGATTGACAGATCCAAGGGCAAATAACAAACTCCTATCCTTGAGATCAGGTGAATTTTGGTACATGGACACAGGAGAACGTATTGTTCTCTCAGAGCTGTCAATCAAAACTGTGACTCATAAGGGTCATGCTACAGTTCTTTGAGTTGGCTCTCTGTGCCTCAATATTTCAATGCAGGAGCTTCGTTTTGAATCATGGTTACTAGTGCCTGGCTTATTTATGACATGTTCAATATTTCTTCAATGACTGCCTTAGTAAGCCATGACTAAATATTTATTGTATTTAATCAGCTTTTATTCCTTTAAAATAGTCTTTCTAAAATATAGGTACAAAATAATTCAAGATACCTTCTATTGGCCGTGTCATTCCCTGTGTGTGTGTGTGTGTGTGTGTGTGTGTGTGTGTGTGTGTGTGTGTGTGTGTGTGTGTGTGTGTGTGTGTGTGTGTGTGTGTGTGTGTGTGTGTGTGTGTGTGTGTGTGTGTGTGTGTGTGCGTGCGTGCGTGCGTGTGTGTGTGTGTCCACATGGTTAATTGAGGACTTCTGGAGCTGAGAGAGCTACAAGGTTATTTCAGGTTTTTTTTTTCAATCTTTTGCTGGGATGTGTGTGATGGTCCGTGTATATGTGTGTGTGTAGGTGTCCGCGTTTATGTGTGTGTGCGTGTTCCACGCCTGTTGCTCAGTAACAGAGACAATCTGATGCATCCGGCGCCTCTATACTACTCCTCATATTGCTCTGTTGCCGTGCAGGGAATCCCAAGGTGTGTGACTGCTCACAGATTCTCTCCAGTAGTTCCATAGTGCTCCCACTCTCCCTTTTCTCCCCAACGCTTGGAAAGCATGAATCAAACAGGAAGAGATCGCTCTGTACCCTGCATGCATTAAACATATCAGCCCAACCCAGCCACATAGAACTGCTGTCAAAAGTCTTCCCTTTAACAGCTGAGAGCTGCACGTACCTTATTGAAAAAGTTTCTGTGTGAGAAATCGTCTCGATTGTTATATATGTCCTTGGAATATCTTAGCGGCAGAGGTGTGACAGCAACATCTGTCGCACTGAATAGAAAAATGTTGTCAAAAGAAACATGGATATGAGCTTTGCTGGTGTAGTGACACAGACACACGCCAAAGTAACACACATGAGTTCCAGCGTTTTGAAATTAAAGTTGATAAGGGACACAAGCACACGCACGCACACACATAAATATTTTATTTATCTATTTTAAAGTGCAGTCAAGGGCTATGAAGGACCAGGATCTGCAGGAGCAAGTCCTCATTCTGGGTGGTGAGGTAAAGATCACTTGGGACCAGGTTCAGGCCGGCAAGGTCACTGCACTGCCATTCTGATCCCCAGCTCTGAAATGTGTGTGTGTGTGTGTGTGTGTGTGTGTGTGTGTGTGTGTGTGTGTGTGTGTGTGTGTGTGTGTGTGTGTGTGTGTGTGTGTGTGTGTGTGTGTGTGTGTGTGTGTGTGTGTGTGTGTGTGTGTGTGTGTACAAGGTATAAGAGTAGAATCTTCCTTTCCTGCCACTCTTCCAGGCTTTCCAGGGTGTGAGTCATTGCTAAATAATCATCTTTTCAGGGAAAGTATTCCAGGCTTGCTGTGACACAAACATACAGATATACGTACTCACAAGCGGGCACACATGTACACATACACAGACACACACGCAACCAAGCATTCACTCAAGCACACAGACACAGGCACATGCACACATAGACGTTCATTGTGTCTCCAATCACACCAGGCAGTCAGAAACCGCAACAAAGATCAGAGAGAAAGGTTGAGTATCTTTTCTTATTCTGAGCAGATGGAGAGTCTGTCCTACAAAGGTAAAAACAAACACTGTGAATGTATTTAAAACAGAGTTGCCCACGGAAATCTTCCGTCAGCCTTTTTTTTGGCATCTTTTTTTTATGCAAGAAATGTAAATGCTTTATATAATAATGCTGTTGCCAAAGATTTTATCGTTCAATACGTCAACTGCAGTTAGGGTTATATTTATCGTACAATGCAGCTCATGTAAATGTGCATTCCTCCATATTTCATTGAGTTACATCAACTGTTCAAAGGAAGAAGACATACATAATGAAGCTAGCATCAGTACTATGCCACCACTATCGATGGATGTTAAAACCTTTGGCTCAAACTCCCTCCTGTCTCTGATGGCTCTCACTCCTCCTCCTCCTCCTCCTCCTCCTCCTCTCTGTCTTGGCCTTATTGATCTGACACTTGTCAAAACCCTTGGCTTCGTAGATTCCCTGATTGATGCCCCTGTGAGACAATAGTGCGTATGTCGATGGGAGACCCAACACAGTCTGCTCATCAGAATAATTCCAGATGGTTTGGTTGTGTGTATTAAAAAAAACATATCCAATCGATACAAACATATTCACTGCTCATAAATGTTAGCATGATGAGCAAAACATGCGCCCTCCGATATCGATAGGTAGCGACTCCCCTCGGAGGAGACTGAAGCTACTGTTCATATGACGGATGTGTTTGCCTGCCCTTGCCATTTCTAATTATAGATTTTCATAAAGGGACTACTGTCATAATCCACTTTTAGAGGTGGTATGTGAGGCTTGTTTTGATGCAAGCACACAGATTTAAAAAAAATGTGCCCCTGGGTGCAGTTTTAACTGTGTTAGCTCACGGGCAGCAATATATTCAGGTCCAAAACAACAAAGGGATGGCTGCGGGTGTGGTGGTAGGCCTATCCACTGAAAACTCATTAAAGATTTAAGACAAAAGGGAGGGAAATAATGAAATAAAGAGAGGCTGAAGTGTACAATATCCGAGGAAATGAAGACACACAGCTTGAATTCAGAAGTAGACATCGCTTCGATCAGATTTCTGTGAGTGCCACGCAAACGGAGATGGATATGTTGCAAGTGGCACAAAGGTGGATGTGTCATTCTCTCTGTCTCTCTCCTTCACACCCTTTTCTCGTCCACCCGTTGGGATGAGTAAGAATTGTAGAGGGTTAACTACAAAGAACTTGAATCTAGTCCAACTGTTGAGCAAACAAAGAGAGTGAGAGGGGCAGTGAGAGATTGTCGTCTTCTTGTCTTCTGACCCACTCAAATCAAACAAAAAAAAATATTTTAATGATGTTTCCTTGAATAGTTATTGATGTTAATGTTACTTTGACCTTTGCATTCTGGAAGCACTGTTAACCTATCCTTTTCATATCTCTCATCAATGAGCTGTTAATTTCCGGAACAAATAATTTAGAGTTAGATGCTTAATTTCTTTGCAAATCAATAGACGCTGTGAAAGAAAGGGCAACACACACATAACTCTAACAAGGAAGAACACACCAACTCACAAGTAGGTAAGGCGTATGTGTGTAAGAGCGAAGAACAGGTCAAGGGTATAGATAGAAAGATGGGGTTTTGAAGAGGGGCTCAGCTGCAAGCTATCAGCTGAGAGTGCTATGGGGACTCCATCTCCAGGTCCAAGTACAGACATCTCTAAACTGAAGAGCAGCAACACATCCCCACAGAGAGGACAGCTTCTAAAATGGTAGTTCCACAGACCAGACCTATGATGAATAATCAAAACTAAAGTCTGATGGCAGATGAGCTCTGGCAGATGGACATTTACCTCTTGCTTTTAATTTGTTAAGGCCAATCATGTTGCTTGAGATCTGTAGGCGCATAATTGGCTAATAAATGTGAACACAAACCGAGACAGCACTAGTCAACTGTAAAAAAGTGTCTGTAAAGGTTTCATATCAACTCTGTGCAAACTGGCCAATGTATAAATAATTGTGTTAAAAGGCTCTTTAGAAAGCTATATCCACTCACACTAATGTGTTTTACTTTGGTCGAATTTCCTTGTAATGATACAGGAAACAAGGCTTAACTCTGCCCCTTCCGTTTTTGGTTTCCACCCCAGGCCATGTGCCGTCTCCCCCCAGATATTCTTTTGTAACATAGACAGTGGATCTGAGATGACTAAAACGAGAACTATGACTCCTCCATCAGACTGGAATACAGATTAAGTGAGAAAAAAGTGATGTGGAGACGTTGCTGCCACAAAAAGCCAGCAGACCTAATTCCCACGTCAGAGGCCTCACTGATTTGACGAAAGCTTTTAATAACCGGAGAAGCCCGCAGGATTACGGTGGGAAACAATAAGCAAGGTTTCTTTATAACGACTACTGCAGATATTATTTCCAATCTTAAAAGGCTTAAACTCAGACTGCAGATATTAAAACCATTGGAAGTTAAATCATTTCAGTACGTGGCAAATATCAACGCCTTCCTTAATTTGTTGGTCGTCTTTTATTTTAAAATAGCAATGAATAGCCGCCTACTTACCTCAATGTTAATAATGACCTCGCAATGACAGTCAAAAAGTTGCACAATTCATTAACGGCATTAACTGATTCATGTATAGCCTAGTTTCAAATGACTGGAACAAATCAATTTGAAATAACTATAAACACAAAGGAAAGAACAACCCGCAGAGAACTTGGTTTATGCAGTCTGTTTATGTGGCGGTAAGGGGGGGAGGGGGTGGTGAAGACCACAGTCCCCTCCTTGAGAGGGAGTAATGGCCTTCCTTTGCTCTCAGTTCAAGGTGGAAGGCAGAATAATGAAATACAAAAGGTGTGGGTAATCAAGTGAGAGCCCGTCTGCCTGGTACGGCTGATGGGCCGGGGCTCCGCGAGTGCATTTCTCAAGGCCCCAGGGACGGAAGCTATGGCAGGGGCCTGTCCCACCTTCCCCACCCCACGCACGCAGACTTCAGTGCCGGCTGGGACACCACCACTGAAGGTGACACCACGTAGCGGAGCTGGGGGGCCTTCGGGCGAGACTCATAACGTCTCTCTCTCTCTCTCTCTGGCTCTCGCTCTCTCTCTCCCTCATGAACGCCAGCGTTATCTCCTGGCTAGTGTTGCTGCCCTGGAGGAAGGGTTTTATTCTGTGTTGGTATGTATATTGGTTTCTATACCTTGACCGGAAGGTATTGCTTTGGATGACTAGATATAAGCTATGGACTTAGCAGTGTAGCCTGTGGTCGAATCTCGTGCATTTGTAAATAGAAAGGATAAATTATGCTTACAAATATATACATAAAGGATCATTTCCAGTGATGCTCTATGCGGGTTAACCACATGCAAATATATATTATCATGCAACTGACTATGATGTCACGATCAGTGCTATCAGGGCAGCAGGAACACATAGGAATGGACACAAATGCAGTATATATATATATATATATATATATATATATAATATATATATATATATATAATATATATATATATATATATATATATATATATATATATATATATATATAAAACTGACCTACAAGGGAACGAAGAAAGTGAACTGGTTTACAGGTCTATAGGGAGCGACTGTTGAGGGATGGAGGTGTAGGTGGGAAGATTGACAAGGGAGTTCAGGTGAGGGGAATGAAATGATTGCCGATGGGAGTGGCAGAATCAGTGAAGCAAGGAGAAAAGTATAAGGACACCTGGTGGACAGGTGGAGAACTAAATGGGAACTAAATAACGGAAGCAAAGAGAGATAGTATGAAAGATGACTTACTGACCTACTCTCTCTTCGTCCAATATTTCTTTGTTTGAAACTGCATACACTCTATAGATATATTTATATAGCAAAAAGATAACTCCCAATGTTTATGGGCTGACCTCTGCATTTTATGTTTCTTAAAATACATTTCTTGGAAGATATTAAGACCCTAATTAGTCAACTAAACCTTGGCATCTGAGCAACATCCCACCAGGACTCCGTCCTATAATCTTGACAGGCCAACACACTTTCATCCAAAGAGACTCATAGTGAAGCACGGATCGAACCCAGTTGGCTCCATGTGGCTTCTCTCAAAAATACGACTATTGATTCACATCTTAAGGCTGATGGTGGGCCAAATCTGAGTAAATGGGGCGATATACTTTCTAACTTATCGTGTTGCAAGGGGCAGAGATCTGTAAGCTAATAATTGGCCAACCCAAACTCAGCCGGCAGTAGCAAACTTTAAAATAGAATCTGAAAGGTTTTAAAAGAACACCATGTAGAATTTTAAGTGTAAAAATACGCTTAATAGAATCCTCACCCCACTCACAAATACTTGTATCTTAGGTGACATATCTTGGTGAAATAAACAGGAAACAGGCAAGGCATAACGTCGCCCCTTTAACCTACAGTATACTGTATATATTCAGCCCAATACTGCCCTGCCCCTCATAACATCTGTCTGCTCTCGAAGGACAAACAACAGACACCAGGTTCATCCATCTCCGGTCCTCCACCACCACACTGCTAACAAAACACTCTCTCTCTCTTTCTCCCTCTCCGGTCTGACAATACGACTACCATCAATGCCTCCACTGGCTCCACATGGGATCCACGGTCTGAATGAGAACATCCATTCAAGTCAAAGTCGGGGGAAGGAGGAGGGTGGTGTTGCCGTACACTGGAGACGTTGTGTATAGAGGTGATGGTGGAAGATAGGAGATACATGGATAGGTTATAACAATGTGTCTGATAACGACACACACACATTCCCACGGACGTATACACACACACACACACAGACACACACACACACTCACAATCACTCACCGGTTGATACACACACACACACAAATTCCCTGATTTAATTACTCATCATTCCCGACATGATAATTGTAATGTATTTATGTCCAGCCCTACAAACATACACACACACACAGGTATTGTGTTCCCACATCAGTGATAGTATGCGGGGGGATTGGGATAGCAGCCAACTGTGACAGGGTCTAACCATTCTTATCGGAAATAAACAAGCATCTAAGGAGGGTTTCTCTGGACCGGCGCACATAAGAAAGGGTCCTCCGTTCTGCATGAATATCTCTCTCTCTCTCTCTCTCTCTCTCTCTCTCTCTCTCTCTCTCTCTCTCTCTCTCTCTCTCTCTCTCCCTCTCTCCCTCTCTCCTCCCTCTCTCCCTCCCTCTCTCCCTCTCTCCCTCTCTCCCTCTCTCCCTCCCTCCCTCTCTCCCTCTTTCCCTCCCTCCCTCCTCCCCCCCCGCCTGGGGGCAATTCATCACCAACCTGGCCAGCCGATGCCTGGCCACAGGAACATCTGGTGATAACGTCACAAGAAAACAGCTGCTCTTGTTTCACAACGATAGAGAAATATTGCTTGTTATGATGTTTAGCCGCAATTTCAATGGGTCTTTCAATTCAGCAGCTTAATCCAATCCAATATATGCAGGTCTCTTTCATAGCGAAGTCCCATTGTTGGATACCTCTGCTCTGTGTGCTGGTGACTCTACACCTATAGTCTGAGCGTTGGACAAACAGCAGTTAATACCCTATTTAATTAACTCCCTCTGGATGCAGGGTACTAATTGATTTTCTAACCTGTCGAGGGCAGCTAATCCATTGCAGAGCTACTCTGTACCCAAGTTAAATTGAACTAAAGATACGAAGTAAAGCAGAGGCCGGGTCCTGGGACGGCCGTTGGAGACACGATGATGAAGTGGTAATCACACACTTTATCATTGAATTACAGTAAATCTATCAGGGGACTGTAGAGAGAGAGAGAGAGAGAGAGAGAGAGAGAGAGAGAGAGAGAGAGAGAGAGAAGAGAGAGAGAGAGAGAGAGAGAGAGAGAGAGAGAGAGAGAGAAGAGAAGAGAGAGAGAGAGAGAGAGAGAGAGAGAGAGAGAGAGAGAGAGAGAGCTGCAGTGATGATGGAGCATGGTCATTTTGCAAACCAACTAACGACCACAAGTCATTGTAACCCAATTAAGCTTTCAACATGAGCCGCTTTAACTGTACACTAAAAACAATCTGTTTTGGTGCATTCATAACAGTTGTCAACAAAAGAATAAAAGCTGTGGACCTGACATGCATGACACAGTGAGTGTTTTAGACTATATCCGGAGGAATGAATGCAACCCGGGCATGATTTTCACCATAGCAGGGGACCAAGGAATTGGTTAGAATTAAATAATTGGATCAAGAGGATCCGGTTATTCATGGTGCCATATTCATGTCAATGAAAAATAAATATATATTTATACTTTTTACAATCTCTCAAAACTGTTTTCCATCAGCGACAAGCTTGCTCTGAGAGACAGAGACTATATTTGGATGAACCACGCACATGCCAAGCACACAGGCCTGTGTCCCAAACAGCAGAAGTATTCTGTTTTCAAATGGACATAATGCACTTCATGCATATCAGCCAGGAGGGTCGGAATTATGGGAACAAAGTACTTTGGAGAGATATTGTTTGGGTAGCAAAAGTAAATGTCAGTTTTATTTAAAATGTGCTGAGAGTAATTGTTAATATATTGTGTATTTTTAAATTATAGAAAAGAAAACAATGTATTATACTATACTTTTACGACTTTGTTGTTGACAGTTACGATTGAGATAATAATTATCATAATGTCTCAAAATATCTTGTATATAGGCCTATGTAATAAATCTATCAATTATTTTCAAGCAGGTCACACATGATGTGAAACCCTTACTATAATATTTCAGATGAAAAAGAGAAAACATATCTAATAGATTGACATTGAATAGATAGATAGATAGATAGATAGATAGATAGATAGATAGATAGATAGATAGATAGATAGATAGATAGATAGATAGATAGATAGATAGATAGATAGATAGATAGATAGATAGATAGATAGATATTTGCAATTTTAATTTGCAGTCTATTGGGTAATCATTTGGCTCTTAACATTGACAATTTGCATTACAAATTGTAACTACAACACATAATGTTAACTCTGTTCGGTACTTGATTTGAGTGTTAAACATACACAAATAAGTAGGCTAACAATCGATTGAAACAAAGAAGGTGTTTATAAATTACCATTTCCAGTGAGGTAATTGTCTACTTCGCCAAATCCAACAGTCTTGAAAGCGGTGTTAATCTGAAAATAAAGCCCGGCGTAATGCAACATCCCTATCATCACTCCAAACGCCCCCATTGCTTCAGATCCTATTTCGAGCGATATATATATTAAAAAATCTCACATTAGGAGCAGAATATCAATAACTTTTTACAGCCTTTCTAGTTTGAATAATTATTCAATGAATAAGGCAATCCCAAAAAAAAGTAATTTTGATGCGCGATTCTCCGTTGACAACATACTACAGCAACCGCCGCTGGGAGGTTTCCTCGGCGCGCCAGTGAGAGGCGCTTAAAGAGGCGGATGGAGAGACCCAGCGAGACAGGTGCTCGGGCTCATATGGTGAATAAGCTGGGCGGAGTGATCCATAACGCTATGTTCGACAGGCTACCTTTCTCTGTAAAGTAGGCCGTAGCTCGAGGCGAGGACCATCTCTTTCACAGATCAGTCATCTTTAATCAAATTCGGTTAATCTAATCTCATCTGAAAATCAACAAAAATCAACTTTTCCCTCCAATGTTTATTCAGATTTGCACTACTTTCACTATTCCGCACGGAGAAGGGGTGTTAGTGTAGGCCTAGTTTAATACCTGCACGCTAAGTAATTTATCATTGGCTTGTATTACGAGAGAAACGGAAGCCATGCAGCTTTGTGTACGATGCTGCTGCCGGGGAAATATATTGACCATGTGAGCAAGATAGCGGACATCAGTCTTACACGAGCAACCCCGGGGATCCGCCATACATCAACCCCAAACATCTACCGGCCACAAGCTGTTTCTTCATAATCAGACTGTTTAAAACAGCTGCGGCTGCTACCCGTGTTTTCTCCCAGGTGTGGTTCATCATGTGGGGCGTCCCATGGACATCATTAGACCATGTACGGAGTTGGTCGTTAGCCATGAGCCTGGGTTACTAATTGGGGAGAAGGATTATGGCGCATTGTTATTTTCTCACATTAAACAAAGTTTAGTTTCAAACAGACATCAGCTACAGATTCCGTTTTCATGATATTCGTGTTAAACAAATGTGTCAAGCACTATTATTTTTTTCTCCAATTAGGTGCACTGTAACCTTTATGGCATTTGATAAGAAATAGAGTATTAATTAATTACTAATTACAAATCAAATAAATAAGTGAAAATTAGTTCAATTAATTTCCCACTTCTGAATTTAAAATATCAATCATTCATCGCATAGCAACACAAACTCAGTCATTTCGGCTGAAATTCTTCCATGAATGGGATTTTGAAAGGAAAAGGTAGAACGCACCATAAGCAAAACAACCCATGCCAAGGCAAGGCAACCACCTGTATCGCATATAGGCATTTAACAGAAGCCAATTATTATATGCCAATTATTTTTTTTCCTGTGTGAAATTAGTTTTTATCAAAGGGGATTCTCTCCCTCTCTCTCTGGCTCTCCTGCCAATCAGGAGACATCTGGAGAGCGTGGGGAGACACAGGTGGTCCCACGTCACCCCTTCAAAGCGGGGCGAGGGAATTTGAAAAGATTCATACGCGTTGATGCTTTTACGATGACAGAGTGGGAAGAAAGAACTCAACCCTCGCTTTCACAACGATCTACAGAAGAATGACTGAAAACCTTGGACACCTGACCTGAGTGGATTTCCACATTAACTTTTCCAATTACTGCCATGGCAGGCAGAGGGTCCTGAATGATCTGC
Source organism: Melanogrammus aeglefinus (assembly GCA_900291075.1). NCBI lineage: Eukaryota > Metazoa > Chordata > Actinopteri > Gadiformes > Gadidae > Melanogrammus > Melanogrammus aeglefinus. The sequence continues at coordinate 364,471 of OLKM01000043.1, forward strand.
AATGACCCATGGAAGTCCAGGAGAGCCTTAAAGGTGGTGCTTTGTGGTTGAGGGGGAAATTGAAGCGGACACATGAAGGTAAGAAGCCTCCTGAATGACCCAGCAGCATCCTGGAAGCTCTGAACTCTGCAGCTCTCCAGTGCATCTACCTCCCACTGCCATCCAAGTGTGCTTGTTTGTATGTGTGTGTGTGTGTGTGTGTGTGTGTGTGTGTGTGTGTGTGTGTGTGTGTGTGTGTGTGTGTGTGTGTGTGTGTGTGTGTGTGTGTGTGTGTGTGTGCGCACACACGTGTGTGTGTGTGTGCGTGTGTGTGTGTGTGTGTGTGTGTGTGTGTGTGTGTGTGTGTGTGTGTGTGTGTGTGTGTGTGTGTGTGTGTGTGTGTGTGTGTGTGTGTGTGTGTGGTTCAGTTGAACGCAGAGTCTGTTGGAGGTAAAATGGAGGAAGTGGACAGGAGTTGGACTCCACCTGAGAGTGGATTTCAAAGCCAACAGCTTCCACTGGGGCTTCATAACATCCATCATTTATAGAGCTTTCTTTGATACAGGGGGGTTTCTTTGATACAGGGGGGTTCTTTACCTTGCGCGTGAAATACTAAAACACAAGGGCCGATGGTGCTTAAAGCACACTTTTGACAAATAGACAAAAAAAATAACATTGTGCTTTACTTAGACATGTGTGTGTATTGACATATAGTGTCAAACAACGTACAATCCTCCCAGTGTCATTTAATTAATCTTAAAGATATCAACCTGTCTTTAAATATATCTTGGTTGTGAAGACGACAAAGCACAAATTCACAGTGTGATCTCGAGTAAGGTTTTGAAAAATGTAACACATCTGTTGATGCTGGAAAGGAAAGTAGCAATGAACCACATAAATAGCTTCTCTCCGTTGCTACCCTACTGTGTTCTCATTTTTAGCGATCTCCCCCCGCTCACCTCGCCTAACATTCAATGCCTCCATCTTAATATGTGGGTTCGTTAGTGCGCATAAAATGCTAGCCTCTGAAACAGCTCATGAATAATGAATGAGGCCCAAACTCTGAAGCTGTGCAGGGTATATCCAGTCGACCACAATAACAGCTTTAAGGACAGGCCCATGCGTTTGAAGTATCGTGATGTTCTGCCCGAATGTTCTGTCCTTCACGCTGCTTATGCTTTTTGTTTTGGATCCTTTCGCACAATCTGCCGTGATGTAGTCTGAAGGCAGCGAAGGGGCCTGAGGCAGTTTTTATCATCCCCTTCTCCCGTCTCCCTCGTCTCTCCACTTTCGCTTTCTTCTTCTGCATTTTTCCTCTTTGAAATGGTGAAAGCCTTTTGCGTGTCAATACGATTTTTTTTTTTGTGAGTTACGGGTTGTAAGAGGCTTTTTGTCTGGGTGGAGATGTGGCATGTCTCCTCTCTGAGAACAGTGTCTCTCCTCTAGGGGGGTCAGGTTAGGAATAGTGTGGTCTATGCAGCAGAATATGGAAACTTAACAGCGTCTTCCATGTGATGCTGTTCTAACGCACCAAGAATTAAGTTTTCAGGGACTTGGAAAATCAAACATGATTTGATTTGTATCAGGTAGAAAGATACACCAATGAAACCCAACCTCATAGTAGAACAAAGAGGAAATAACATCCAAAACGAAAAAGTGAACTTCAGTTGAAAATTCAATCGTTTTGTCAAACAATACTAACTTCTAACTTTTCCCAGCCGTTTTCCAGTTTTCCAGTTGTCCGGTTCCTCTCCTCTCCTCTGTCTCAATGCGCCATCTAAGTGGCCATTCAACAGAAATCACACCATGGCCCAAATCTCTTGACTATTTCCTGGTTCACTGGCCACAGCGCCCTTCCTCCCCCCCTCCCCCCTTCCCTCACCTACTCTCCACCCCCCCGCTCCCAGCTCCACCAGCCACACACACACTGTTCCCTTTCTGTGCCTATTTCCAACTGGCTGACTGCAGCAGAGAAGCAGAGAGGCGTTTACAAGCAGCTGCAGCACACTGGCACATTAGACGTCAATGTCATTGGCCTACCGTTTGTTCTTCTGGAGCTAATGTTGCCTGACAGAGGCATGCTGGGATACACACAGAGTGAGAGAGAGCGGGGGAGAGAGCAGACAGGGCCGATAATTGTATTTTGCATTGTGTGCTGAATCGGTGGCGTATGAGGTGTTGAATATCCAGCCATGTGGATTCAGCTCATCATCAGACGTCCTTTGTTTGGACCCGTTTGGCTGAACTGTAATTAGGTTCTTTATTCAAATACATGTGCGCTATCCAGCGTTGGGGGTAGGCCTACATCATGTGCACTAGTATACAGGGGGGGAGAAGATAATGGGAGAAAGAGTCAAGGGTGTATTCTAAGGGGAATGTAACTGCGCTCTTATTTTGAAATGTTTTTGAAAAAACATTTGCATATTCTTTTGCAATTAATTGCATTGTATTCAAATGATAGATGGCAGTTTAATTTGTCCGGCCAAAATTCCGGAAAGATCCTGAAATGAAACCTCCATTGCTGTTAAATTAGTCAGTTAACACCATAGTATGTAGTCTCCTGCTATTGGAACCATAAGGAAGAACCTCTAAGATCTACTAGGCCTGACTCACGAGCTGTACTGCGATGTGACCTATGTTCTGCTGTGGGTATGTCTGTGCTTTGGAAAAAGCCATTACAGTAAGATCCTCACAATTTATTCTTTAACACAGCTTTGCAGTGTGTAAAGTTCATTTGTTCAAGTACGTAATTATAGTGTTTAATCACAAAGTGTCTGGGGAAATAATAAGGCTTTGGAAAAAAAAAAAACCTCTAAAACAATGTGTGTTTACAGTAATTGCTAGTCTGCAGTGAGCAGGACAAGCACTTAAAAGATCCATCCAGTCCCATTAGCACATGCGGTGTTAATACAGCAACTGTAATTCTCTCGCTCGAAAGAGGCGGCGTACATATTTTATAAACTGAGCATTCTCATTTCAACACAGTGGGACGAGACATCTGACAACTGCTTGTTAATCTTTCGCCAATTTTTCCTCAGGCATTCTCTGTCTCTGTCTCTGTCTCTGTCTCTGTCTCTGTCTCTGTCTGTCTGTCTGTCTGTCTGTCTGTCTGTCTGTCTGTCTGTCTGTCTGTCTGTCTGTCTGTCTGTCTGTCTCTCTCTCTCTCTCTCTCTCTCTCTCTCTCTCTCTTCTCTCTCTCTCTCTGTCTCTCTCTCTCTCTCTCTCTCTGCTCTCTCTCTCTCTCTCTCTCTCTCTCTCTCTCTCTCTCTCTCTCTCTCTCTCTCTCTATCTATCTCTCTCGGGTCCACTTCAATAGCACCTTGTCTTCCTCTAGCAGTGTGTAAGAAGGGACCTACCCTCCGCTTAGTTAAATCAAAACTATATTTAAAGAGACACCATTCTGGCATATAGTAGCATAAGGGATTAGACTACATCCTCCATTTAATCATACAAACCATTACCTGCTCTATGACTAACTTGCCTGGTGCTATTTTTCAAAAGCGTAGTAATGCCATTAATGGCATCATAAAAATAAAGTTTGAAAAATAAGAAAGGACTGTTTTTTTAATATGATAATGATAATGATTTTGATTGACCAGTCAAAATTAAATATATCTTATCTTCAGTTTATAAAGTGCATTTTGTACAGGTATGGTTAAAGGGTGACACTTTTCATTATAATCTTGAAACGAAACTATTCCTAGCCATAATCTGGGGATTATTGCTTCATTCATATAAAGCCCGTAGAATGGGTGTAGACTTTGTGTCCTGTATACTGTAAAGCAAAAGAGTAACTGAAAGAAAGATAACTGTGTTTGAGAGGGTTGCGTGGGAAGAAACAGCAAAACAGTGAGAGTCAACTGAGGCAGCGTTCTTTGCCATTTGTACCACACAGTGTGGCCGTTCTGGTGAGCAGCAGTGTCTGCCCTCTGAGCCCCTTCATCACACAATATGTCCTCATCTCTCGGGGCTTTCAGGGACCACATTTATCTCTCAGTCACCGATCAAGCAGGGGGAAGGCCCATGGACGACGATAGTGTGTTGGTTTTTAGCGGGACATTGGCAAGCTCAAGGTTCAATTAATCGTTTATTTACTGTTGAGTTTTTGAGTAGTTAAATGAGGGAATGGGAATGTTGTTAGTGAGGAATTGAATCAGGATATTTCCCTCTCTTGTTGACGACTCCATGAGCCAGCAGGGTTTACGGGCATGCACACACACCTTGCTTCAACAATTGCTCTCCATGTGCCATGCCTTTTGGAGCCCCTTCATGCGTTTGTATGAAATCAGATTATAGTACAAGCCAATTTTACAATATCCCGAGGCAATATGAATGTGGCTTTATTTTGAACACATCCAATGTCTTTCAACACTTCAAAAATATGTGTTCTGTTTGAATATAAAATGGTATTTCACCTAACAAACCCAACTACCGGAAAATAGAAAAATAGGCTTTTGGTTGTGAAAGTCAAAGTGAAAATATGTTCTCCTCTGTTTTCTCGTGTGCTCTGCGGCGATGAAACCACTCTCATGTATTCTCCTCTGCTCTGCACTGATGAAACTCTGTCTCATATTTGACAGCGTTTCAGAAAGGGTTTGTCACAAAATGTCCTCCTTCCGGCTCCATGAATGCCAAATGGATCCGTTTGGAATTCATTTGTGTGGGCAGCTACTAATTACCATCAATATAAACTACAGTTGTCATGACAACACTCGTATACGTTGCCCTTCACGAAGAAAATCAACACAGTGCCTGCTTTCACATTTTTTGCTGTAATGGCTCACATATAAGCTTTTATATCTTTGTTTTAAGTTACATTGTGGATGATTTTTTCAATGGCTCTTATCTTTCTATCTTGCGTCAGCGGTTATCTTTTCCCCGGTCTGCTTTGGCCAGGGAATGAGGTTTGCTATTTACACAAGGATCCTTCAATGCTACACAGACATCAGAAAACACACGAACCAAAAATCAATTCTCGACACAATAAAGGCGGAAGAAAAGAGGAATCAGGGTTGGGAAATTGTGAGACACAAGTGTGTAGTACTCACACACAGCTTTGTACACACATCCACACAACTATGCACATCCACACATAAAGTACATACCCACGCACGCACCCAGACATACACACACACACACACACACACACACACACACACACACACACACACACACACACACACACACACAACACACACACACACACACACACACACACACACACACACACACACACGCGCGCGCGCACGCGCAACACACACAGTTCAATTTGATTTGGGAAAGCGTGGCCAGAAGCTTTCCTTTATTATACGGTTTCATGGTTGGCCCTGCTAGCCCAAATAAACTGTCATATGCAATATAACTCCCCCCCACCCCCTCACCCCCAGAGTATTCATGTGTCTTGTGACCAACAAGGGTCTGCGGCCAATGGACCGGGAAACATACAAATCTGTGTAGCAGCAGAGCGAAGTGCTGGACGCTGTGTGCGTTGTGCTGGAGGGTGAGGAGGGAAATGGGACAGAAACAGTGTGTTGCAGAGCCAAGTTATATCGTTTACAGGTCTGCTGCAAGCTGATGAATTTCTGTATATCCATCTGAGATGAATAGGTGTTTCTTGGTGACGTAGGAAGGGGGGGGGAGCTCGTCCTCTGCAGCTCCTGGGGACCTGGTTTGATCTCCATCCATCTGCCACTGCAGTGTTTCCCAGCATGGGACCAGGTATTTGTGTTGCTTTCCACCAGGTGCTCCCACTTCCAAGAACCTCGGATGGATTAATTGGAGACCAAGAATCTCACATGGGGTGCCTAGTGCACCTATATGCACTTGGCTGTGTATAGGTGCAAACGGGTGGTGTGTTTGACTGTGTGCCTGTGTGTGTGTGTGTGTGTCTGTGAGTCCTTATATCTGTCTCTATCTTAAATAAATAGATCAATACATTTCTCCTTCAAAATTAACTTACATCCTAAAGTCCCCATAGTTATGGCACTTCTCTATACATTCAGGTTATGATCAACACAGAACCTGATAAGAATACTTGTGGCACGTGGGCGTCCCTAGAACCAGCAGCCAAGACCAGGAATTAGAATAGCAGAGTCTATAAAAAAACCAGAGCTTTGTAGATCACATATATCTGGAAGCCTGAGGAATCCACCCACTACTAAGTTCTTATTTGAGTCCTAACAAAGTCAAACACTATTTCCCCAATGGCTGTCTGTTGCAGAAATACCTAACTCAAAACTCCAAACTCTCGTTTTCTTTTTGGCATGTGTGGTGGCTGAAGGCCTACGTGAAGATATCGGATCCCTTTTTTTAATATATATATATATATATATATATATATATATATATATATATATATATATATATATATATATATATATATATATATATATATATCCGTTCAGTGTGAAATAATGTGCAAATACAGCAGCTCTTATTGCTGGCATGAGAGTTGGCATTTCTTGAGTTCTGGTAATTATCCCCAAGGGCACTGTGGGGGATGCAGTTCTCCTTTACCGGGAAAATATGCGGCACAGACTACTCCCAGAGCACTGATAGGAAAGTTTCATCTTTATTTATCTCTCAATCAATCTCTCATACAATACGGAAAGAGTCATACATGAATTTTAAATGAGAGATGCGGGAGCATCTGCGTATAAATAAGTAACATAAGTTACTTCAATAGTAAGCATTAACTTACATTTAATTAAAAATGAAGTAATGGTCTGTTAATCATTCTCTAATGGTGTTCATGTTTACTAGTGTTCATGTTTAACTTAGGTAATGGTTGTTATGTTAACCAAAGTAAGTAAGGCGTTGAGGGATTTCTGCAGCTTTCTCCTTCAACACTAATCGTTGCAGTTGAGCTCTTTAATTACATAAAGGCCGCCGCAATATGACGACACGGTTGTCATCAATCCGGGGGAAGGAATTTGGGCCCAATTTTCGCTGTACAAGGCAAATAAATTAGAAAAGGCAGGTCACTTTATTTGGGGAAATGTATCATTGATACCTTATAATTGATTCATTCTGAGCAAAAGTTAAGAATAATATTTTTAAGGCACCATTAACATTTATCAAGCATTTACGCAAATCACTTCTCTAATTAGCCTTTAATGCTCACTTCCATTAAGAATGTGATTGCCTCGCAAGTAAAAATACAGGAATCAAGTTTGAGGTCCATTCTACTGACTTCATTGAATTATGAAAGTGCCACAGTAAGGGGGATCTGTCTGTAATTCTCGAATCAATCAACTACCCATCATGAATCTATGGACAAGGTTGCGAACTGAATGGCCTGCCAGTTGAAATGCATATGTTAGGTAATGACGCTGCAACTTGACAGGTTTAACCTTGATCTATCAGAACTGTGACCCTGTCTGTGGTTGAATCTTTGGACCCACATTCTGTTTCTGTTGTCATGGGATAAGTGTAGGCCTACCTTGTCATCATCCAAGAGAAAATCCTAATGTTGTCACAATAACATTTAAAATGTGCATGTAAGTATGTCCGTATATCTAACCCTACTGCTTCTGCCCAGAAAATAAGGTTTAAGTTTGAGATTATTTAACCTTTTCGTTGTTTTAAAGACAAGTCAGCAGTAGGTTTGTTTGTTCTTAAACTACTTTAGTTTGATATGAACCAACTTCTCCTCTGTTCACCTCTGGGTCAGGGGGATCTGTATTATGCTGTTTCATATGCAACAACCATACAGTCCTTGAAATATGGACAAGCCTCCTGCTGTGTGTGCATTAAAAATTTACTCAAGTGAACATAAAAACGCCAGGGCTGGGACTAGTACAGGAGGCAAGACACTGGCCATCCATATGAGGGCCCTGCTCCCCCACAGACACACTCATTAGGTTTTTTTTGCCACTGTGTAATGACCTGCCGCAGGCTGGCCATCCATTGCAATGGATAAGTACATTGCCCCCCCCCCCCCCCGACCTCCCTCTATACCTCCATCTTCCTGTAGGCAGGGGACATATACCGAAGGTAAACAAGGATGCCCTCTGTCCGGCCACGACATGAATTAAAAAATACCCTTGTCTCCTTGTGAAGTTGACATGAATAGAAAAGGTGTAAACATTAGTCAGCACGTAATGTGTGCCTAATCTACATTTGATTACACACAAAAAAAGGCATAGAGATAATCTTACTAAGTCACGCTGCATATTACATGCATGTTACAAATGGGAACATGGATCCACCTCAACCACACTTACTGTGGAATTTGAAACGCTGCTAGTTTGCATGTAAGATAACTTTGCTGGTTCCTCTGTGTGTGAGGATCTTAATGAAAATGCATCTGCATAATTTATCATACAATTTAATGCCAATTGGTGAAAGGAAACCCATGCAAACTGTACTGCAGTGTGAAGAGAACCAAATATCAAAATTATTATATGAGATATTGAAACCAAGTAGCCCAGCAGTGCACTGGAGGGGGCACCGGAACAACTGAAGCTCAGCAATAAAACACGTCTCTCTAGGTAGTTTCCTGGAAGCCAACTCCTCCGAGCCCTGGAGGAGTAGATGGAAGCTAGAACACCCAGCTTGCGCTAGACACAGCAAGAGGGCTGGCAGGGAAACATGGAAATGGAGGGGGGGGGGATGGAAACACGGGAGAGGCAATCAGTAGTAACACATATAAGAGGGACACAGACAGTAGATGAAATACAGGGCATGATGCTAGGTTCAGTTGAACAGTGTCAGTTAAAGCCACAGTCAAATATGCATTCATACAGTGGTGTGAAGGAGTGCGATGCAACCACGGCAACAATGCTAGAACCTGACTGAGACAGAGAGAAGAAGCTGTTGTTACGTTCATTCCTGTGAAGGCTCCATGCAATGTTTTCACAAAGCGCCGCATATTGATCACAGATGCTTAACATTTCTATCAAGTGTAAGAATGTCAACAAGAAGAGCTGCTGGATAGGGTGAATTATTCTTCTGAGATGGGGAGAAGGAACACATTGAGAGAGAATTTCCTCAGGGTTGTTCTTTCAATTGGCACAAAGGGTTCAGGAGAAGTGTACATTGCTGCTGTTGAGAAATGTCAAACCAAAGAGTCCAAGCGTCTTTGTAATTCCTGTGTAAAACAAACAGACAGATTTGCACAGAGCCCCATTTCTGTCAAAGGAGCGACAGCCCAGCCTGTAGATATAGTTATCACCATAGAAATGACAAGATAGGCAATGACTGGAACAAATATTCACACTCACTGATACAAGTGACAACCGAATGAGGAGTTAGTTTTGCTGTGACAAAGAATACAAATACAAGATGCTTTGGCAAAATTCCATATCTCTTGTTTGCTGTGGGGCAGGTGTAACCAACAGCAACAAGAACAGTAAAACAGATGGATCTTTCTGAATATAATGTTCCCGTCAGCAAAAAAATGCTAAAGACATGATCCTTATATCAATATGTGGTCAGTGGCCAACATCAGCACCCAAAATGCATGGGTGAGTGGAGAGAACGAAAAATGCAATGGTTGCTTAGAATATTTGAGTTAAAAAAATCTATCCAATATTTGCTTTCAGGCTCACCTCAGATGACGTTGTTTGAATCAGGCAGCCAAGGTTTCTGAAAACATAATGAAATGTTTGCGTCTGAAAGCATGGCCAATACGACCCAATGACTGTCTCTAAATCCGAAAGAATTTGCCTGGCCGTGACACGGAATACAAGATGCTTCCAAATCCATGTTTAGTTCTCTTGTAGTCCAAAATCTTGAAAAATATCCAGCCCCTAGACATCCCTATCCATCCCTCCCTATCCCTCCATCTATCCACCCATCCATCCATGCATCTCCCATCCATCTATCCACCCATCCATCCATGCATCTCCCATCCATCCATCCATCCATCAATCCATCCATCAATCCATGCATCTCCTATCCATCCATCCATTCATCCATGCATCTATTATCCTTCCATCCATCCATCCATCCATCCATCCATCCATCCATCCATCCATCCATCCATCCATCCATCCATCCATCCATCCATCCATCCATCCATCCATCCATCCATCCATCCATCCATCCATCCATCCATCCACTATCCATCCATCCATCCATCCCACCCTCCACCATTAGCTTCATCCACTTGTTTATTCTCTGTCCACTTGTAAAGGTAAGTGATTACCGCCTAACCAGAATGTAAATGACCAGAAGACGCGGGGGGCATCACGCCACACAGCAGGACACCCATCCCTTACAGACCAATCCAATTTGAGTTGCAGTTTGTAGAATTTAGTAGCTCTAACGGATTGGACTTTGCAGAAATTGAACATAATATTAGTTTAAAAAAATAATTAATAAACTATAATATGTTCTAATAGAATCTTTCCGACAGGAACCTAGAACTTGATGTAGAACCCTAAATCAGGCATGCTCATGAAAATAAGTTAATAAGTTAATAAAATATATATAATAACCGTCATTATGGTTTGCAACCTCTTTCCATTTCAACAACATGTGCGAGAGCTGAAGTATGGTCTGCATGGAGGGCAGAAGGTGGTGCGACATGGCTTGAAGCCTATCGGCCACGGTGTACAGTCTGCTCCAGCCAGGCAGCCAATCCCCGAGCGGCACTCGGATCTTCTCATTTGAGATAAAAGCAGGCAGGCTGCCGCTCCGGGGCACTGAGAAGCCCCCTCACACCTTCCTGCTGCCAATTCATTCCCCACTGTGAAATCCTTGTAAGCGGCGTCTCACAGAGGAGTGAGCTACACGAGGCACTGTCTGTGTTAGCCAAGGAGCTCACATCAAAATATATCTCTTTTTTTTTTAAATCATCAACACAAGACATTTTGAACGAAAATCCCGGCTGAACCCTGAGGGTTGTACTTCTAGTGCAGTCCAACAAATTCAGTTGTAATTACACTGCTTTTCTTTTTTATAAGGATATGTACTACTAACTATATATAGATTTTAATAGTTATGAATAAAAAAAACACTATTTGAGCAAATTGAGATGGAGATGATAGGGTTCAAATTATAACATTACGTCTAGAAGTTATAATCCATTGAAAGGTTTATGCATTTTAACTTATTATGAAACTTAAACTTATTATCAAATCTTGGGGGAATAGGTTTGAATTCCAAAGTCGCAACAAAGTTTTGATTCAGAATATTTAAAATATGAAGGCTGGCCTGTAGCAATAACAGCCGGCCACAATATGTTAATGAAATATTAATGACAAATTTATTTTTAAATTAAACAGTTCCTGCTGTGCACATGCAAATTCTCATTATGAGCCATTTGACTAGAACACATTTTTTAGCTATCAATAAATCATCAGTCGTATATATTGTTGTAAAATATATTTGAATTATATCCTGCATATAAAATGCCTATTTATAAATGAGTTGGATTTTACTCAGAGTTAAATTTTGATTAAAAAAAAAGCTAAAGCGTTTCCTGTCGAGGTCATCAGCCTTATCCCGTGGCTTTTTAGCAGCATTTTCAAAGCTATAAAGTCAATTTGAAGCTTTTGAAGTATGATTCCCGTCTAGAGCTCGTAAGTCCGCCCCGCCCGGGAGACCCCCTAGGAAAATTAGAATGGGTTTCAATGGAGAGAGAGTAATTATTTTCTAGTCCCAGTCTTTATATGCCCTGGATTACACATGTGTTGTTTGTGGATTTAAATTATATTTTTTCATACAAAGAAAACAAAAGAATTTCACGAAGAAGTTTGATTATGTTAGGTTTTGTGTGAGGCCGCTTTGTGAACTACAGCTCTTCACTGCTCTCGACGCGAATGATATACGTCACCACCACTCTACATACACGGCGAGCTCTCTGCTCCACTTCACCGCTTTTTTCCAAGGGGAGGATAACAGCATCGAAAGAGGTGAAAACCATTATAAGTGGGAGCATGTGTATATTTTCAGTTATGCCGATGGGGAGATTGTTGGCCTTGTCCCAGTCACAGGGAGCGTGACGTCACATACGAGACGTGTAGTCTTTCTTATTGTGTTTTCTCTAAAGCCTTTAACTGAACAATTGCACAATAGACGGTCAAACTCTTCAAGTGAAAAATTATTATTTGGACCCACACAAAACATATGTGTAATCCAAGGCATTTAATGACTAGGATCAGAAAATAATACATTTCTTTCCAAAGACCACTCATGGGACCTGGAAAGAAAGGTCCCATGAGTGGTCTACCGGAAAGGGGCGTACTTCCGAGCTCTATGTCACAGATCCTCTGGACCTCACAGACGGGGCCGTCGGAAATCACTCTACTGGTGGTTTTCACAATACGAACTTTGATGAAATCACGAAGAGGTTTTCAGATAAAGATGAGATTATAGAAATTCAATGAAATAGTGAGCAAAGTTTTCCTAACGAGGATTCTCTCAACACAATAGAACCTAACCGCTTTTTAGTTTTGCGTCTTTATCAACCCTCAATTGAAAAAGAAATAAAAGGGAACAAATCCTAGTATATACCATTTAAAACGGCTCACTACTGGTCGTTCATCACCAAGGTAAAAAAAAAAATACCTGATATAAATCTCATTCTGCCATGCTTTCCTGCACCTCCATTTCAATCAGCAAACAAAGTAGCGGCAATAAGAGGTGATAAAACTCATACATTTTAACAAGCCCACTCAGGCACCTCTGCCCGCCGGGGCCCTTGCTAGATCATTGACTGTCCGGCCCCATCAGCCCCTCGGCTGCCAGACGCCGCAGGGTTAATCAGTGTCACTAATGGATGCCAGGCCGCCGGTAGACACGGCCATTACCAGTGAAGGGTGGGATCACGGGGGTGTAAAACGGTACAGTCACACAGAGTTTGAATCAAGGATGGCTCGATGGCTTGGAGGAAGCGGAGGAGGAAAAAACGTGGTTGGTGAAGGACATTCTATTTAGCAAAGTGGCAGAATGGAAAATGAATTAGAAGTGTTGGAGTGTGACTCTGACTCAGCACCTAAAAGTAAAATGCAAAATGTATTTATTGTTACTTTGTACTTGAATTTACTCTTCATATGATTCAATAGAAGTTAAACATATAAATATATTAACATTAATCCATAGATTGTTAGATGGGAGTCATGGTTCTTTGTGGTCTGTTTATGGTTTTGTCTTAAAACGTCTGACATTAAAATCTCTTAACAGTTAACGTCCATGCCTCACATGAAGCCTCCCATGTCGATATTTGTAATGCTCAAGAAATCTACCTTGGCGGTAAGGACAGGAATCCCTGATTTCAAATGAATACAATCTTTTCAATTAAACCTGTTTATCAAAACATCTGCTTTGTCACGGTAATTAAAAAAAAGCAGAAAGAGCTGAGCAGCCATCAAGCGTCTAACAATGGAAGGAGGGTCGCTGCGCTTACTGCTGGAGCTGAAACATGGCCTTCATTGAAATGCTAGGTCGCAGCCGGCGATGGACGAAGCAATATAACGTAGCGGCGGTCAGCTGCATGCAGCTGTTGCGCTCAGAGCTTCGGTATTAATCTAAATCAGTCGGCACCAAATTACCTTTACCCTCGGACGTGCTGAGGTAATGAGCTACTTCAGGGGGACGGAAGTCTGGGGCGCGGGGTGTGGACGTGTGCAGCGAGGTCTATCTCTGACAGCGTGTCAGGAGGATGGTCGGGAATGGGAAGGGGGTGGGGTGTGTATGTTTGGTGGGCTGGATGGGAAGGCTGACAGAGGGACGGGAATTTTTTGCATTTATCCAGGCAATGAATTAATAAGAATAAGAACATGACCAAACAAGGAAAGCACAAGTTCCTGTTGTATTCTACATGGACAAGAAATGAAATATTGCTGTGGAAATTTGCTTTGAATCCAAACATGTAACAGATGCCTCGACGCAAAACCCATGGAGTCCCACTGAAATGAAATTATTTGCACATCTTCGTAGAGACCTCCTATGGAGCAGAGTCCATAGGAGTTTGTTAGTAGCTGCCTGTACGATGGACTGGGACATCTTTTGGTGACTGATGCTCTGAGTGGAGCAAAGGGCATCTTACGTTATTTATCACTTGAGTGCAGGACTGGGGCATGGTAGATATGAGTCGATTATAAAGCAGAACAAATACTTTCCTGGCATTGACAGAGTGTCCATTGGACCAAGTGGCCATGCGCCTGTCAGCTCTGCAACTATACATGCTTCCAGTCAACGGAAAGGGCCATATAAACAGGGCTTTTGTCCTCACTGAAATGACAACCGACACTATTTTAATGTGACTTGTCAAGAGCAAAGGTCACACCGATAGGGAGGAAATGAATTCTTAAGTGCAACATCCTAAAATTGTGAACAATACATTCGGTAGCAGTGGTCTGGTACCCTGACAGACAAAATACAGAACAAATTGTATATGTTTGCGAAGTCACTAACTGATGGAAACAGTCAATATAAGGGAAGTTTCTCTAGAACTGGTTCAGACTCATTATAGGTTTATTTTTCCATGGTTGACCGCGTTCTCCCCTTCTGTTCCATTTCACATTTTCGCTTAAGGAACACTATGCATTCAAACAAACAAATACAAACTGTCCAACACATCTGTCCTTGAGATATGTGTTCATGTTTGTGAGAAAAAAAATAATTGGGTGAAAATGTTTCTTTGTCTCAACTACATCAATGGCTGTGTCAGACAGAAGCACATTCATCTTGCCTTGTCTGCCTGTATCTGTGTAGGATGGTGTGTGTGCGTGTGTGTGTGTGTGTGTGTGTGTGTGTGTGTGTGTGTGTGTGTGTGTGTGTGTGTGTGTGTGTGTGTGTGTGTGTGTGTGTGTGTGTGTGTGTGTGTGTGTGTGTGTGTGTGTGTGTGTGTGTGTGTGTGTGTGTGTGTGTGTGTGTGTGTGTGTTCTCCACTGTGTGTGTTCTTGTTTGATGGAGGTAATCATTTCTTGGAGATGGGTGCCAACACATTGCCCTGTCAGGGGTGTCTCTTTACGGCCCCTCTACGGTCCACAACCTCCCCACAGCCTCCACCCCCCCCCCCCCCCACACACACACACACACACACACATATCTCACACTATGATTTTCCCCTCCACCGGTTTTCAATTTAGAGTGTTAAAAGTGGTGTGGTTCCTTTGAAAGACACCCGGCAACACACTCCGCGTTTCCTGTCAAGGTCATCAGCCTTAACCCCTAGTTCCAGGGTCCACCGATTGGCTGACCGACTCTGAGATGGTTGTGTCTGATTAATTTATCCTTCGATGTTTTTGGGAGAATCGACCGTTTCAATAACTTTTTTTAATTTTTATTTCCAGATTTGAGCTGAACAGCTGATCAAAACAACAGACAGAGCTACTGCGACAAACACTGAGAAAAGGCCAGAAAGCTAAACTACAGACTTTGTGCACAAATGCTTGCGTGCGCACACACACTCACACAAACACACACACACACACACACACACACACGCACGCATGCACGCACGCACGCACCCACGCACGCACGCACTCACGCACGCACTCACACACGCACGCACGCACACACACACACACACACACACACACACACACACACACACACACACACACACACACACACACACACACACACACACACACACACACACACACACACACACACACACACACACACACACAATCATCTCAATGTCAGGACTCAGCTGTGCAGTTTCAAACCAAAATAGAAGAAATACTGTCACTGCTGAAATAAAAATAAAAAATCTGCAAACTTGACAATGGAAATCTGACCATAGATTAGGATAGAGTCACACCTTTCTGCAGTATATTGACTTATGAGTAGTGGAGTGGAAGTGGAGTGTCATGGACTATGGATTAATTACACCCTTTTGAATAAACATGTCTAAGATGGGGTAAAATGTCTCCTTAAACAAACAATCCAACTTGCTAATCCTTACTCTGCTTTCCTAGGAAAGTTGCCGTTATTTTTTGTTTACAGTTTTGCAGTTATGCTAACATAATGTTAAATGCATTACCAGAGTGGGGAAGTATACACCGTCACCTGAACAAGATCAAATTGAAACCTGCTTTGAAAATGATTCATATTTTATCTGAGTTTCCATATGTCTTGTAAGCAGTCACACTGCACCACAGTTTCCATATATTAGCATATTTAAACGTGTACATATCATGAAGTGTGCATCATTCATGCACTGGTATATATTTTAGTCATTTCGATTCAACATCAAATGGAAATTTGAAAAAGTGTCATTGCTTTAATCTAACACACAAGCTTTCCACAATTTTGGATTGGCTCTAACAACAGCAAAGGCCTCTTTACGCTTTAGGCTTTAATTATATTAAATGAATTATTTATGTATTGTAAATAATTCAGTAAAATACAATGTTACATAAATGGAATTGTCTTCAAAATTGTATTCTCTTCAATGTCTCTTTCAAATGTTTCTGCCTCAGGCTTTTGAATGAAGCGACAACCACACAAGCAATCCCTGTCCTTCCCTGCAGACTTTAAACAAGCTGCTACCAGGTGGAGGCCAAAACTGGAAACCACAATAACCCCCATTCTCTGCTCCATCGGCTTATCTGTTGACTGATAAAGTGTGTGTTGGTTTGTGTCCCCTAAAGACCTTGTCAGGTGTCAGTGAGGGAGAGGGGCTTGCTGATCAGACGCTGTGAGTAATCAGACAGCGAGGGAGCAGAGAGCGAGGGAGGAGCAGAGAGGGGGAGGAGAGCGAGAGAGAGAGAGAGAGAGAGAGAGAGAGAGAGAGAGAGAGAGAGAGAGAGAGAGAGAGAGAGAGAGAGAGAGAGAGAGAGAGAGAGAGAGAGAGAGAAAGAGAGAGAGAGAGAGAGAGAGAGAGAGAGGCCCTCAACAGGCCCTCAACACCCACCTTCAAGCTGGCCTCCTGAACCTCCTTCCCTTGTCTTCCCCACATTTACCTACCTACTTGTCTTTCATTTATTGATTTCAATGATTTCACCTGTGTGTTCGCTTTTTGAAGCATCGTTGAGTATTTAGAATATTTAGAGTATTTATTATACAATTGAATTTATTATTATTATAGAATGAGCACCTAGGTGGGATGAAGGTAGTCTGGCAACTGCAACTGTTCAACCTCTACATTCATTTTAGATTTCCAAAGGGCGTCACCAACAGCCACAGACCAAAATGCCTCAAATGCAAATGGCTTGGCCTACAAAGAATAATAGCAACTGTAGTAAAAGTATTACTCAGCGACAAGAAATGTAAAGCGTGGAGAAGGCAAAAGGTGGGCAGGGCTCTCTCAGCCAGAGAAATCTTCCATTAGCTCTGCCCAACTTTATCATCAGATGTGACATGATGGTATTGCATTAGTCATTCCACACAATTTGATGCTGTGCCACTGAAATTTTTGTGATATCACCATGTATAAAAGGTTCATGTTTAAAAAAGTTGCGTATTGGTACCCATCGAGATCGCCCTTCAGTCCTGAGCACGGCCCTTAAACCTTTTTTTAGATCTTTATGTATGGTCTGTTACCTCCCCTGCTCTGGTTTGCGATGACGGGTAGGGCAGGGGGTGAAGTCACGTAAAATAGATTTAAAAGTCCAAGACACCAATCAAGATTGGGGGGGACCGATTGATTTTTCTGATAATGAGACCAGATCGACATTTTTGCCCGGGCTCCCATTACAGGACACATCGATACCGATTGAACTTTCAACACAAACTCGAATGATTTGAACCGATAGCAGTCCAAACAGCCCAAACTCTCACACACACACACACACACACACACACACACACACACACACACACACACACACACACACACACACACACACACACACACACACACACACACACACACACACCACACACACACACTCTCTCTCTCTCTCTCTCTCTCTCTCTCTCTCTCTCCTCTCTCTCTCTCTCTCTCTCTCTCTCTCTCTCTCTCTCTCTCTCTCTCTCTCTCTCTCTCTCTCTCTCTCTCTCTCTCTCTCTCTCTCTTAATAGAATAGATATTGAGGGAGGGGACGGAAACTGTATCGAAATAAGTTACTAATAGAGGAACTCTAGAGGCATACTAAGGAGTGCAATATTCCATCATTCTTTGCAAGCTGTTGAGGGAAGAGACAGCCGGAACCTCCAAAAGAGTAGGAGTAGTTCAGCCCCATGGGATGCAACAGCATCAATGTGATCCATTGCACCTGCTTCTTGGTTGGCCATGGCGAGCCACTACCAGTAATGAGCCAACCAACAATTTGCCAGCTTCAACAGGACTCTCTCGCTGCGGGGTCAACATGATACTGGTAACCTCCTCAAGATGACCGCAGTGCCAGTGGCCCTGAAGGGGAGATTTTAAAACATTGTTTATAAAGAGAATGGATGATGTGGAGAGCTAAGATTGGTCATGGCTCTTCCCAGATGTGTCTCACCGATTTTTTCCACTGTTGTTAACACTTGTTAACACATTGTAAACACACAACCAGTGCAAGCCTGAAAGCCCTTTTGGAGGAATTGTATCCTGGTACGTGATTCATACGTTGCTTGCTTACAAGTTTTTGAGTTTATGTTTTTTTTCTATATGGACCAACGTAGCTATTACATATGTTGGTGTGCAACTGGGATGATTAAGGAGTGCATACTGACCTCTGGACACAATTCTCTATCTACCTATAGTCACTGCACTGTTCGAGATTTGAACACTGAATGCGGCTATATTTGAAGCCTTGAGTAGACCTGTCTGACACATTTAGGTGGTTAATTTGGTTAATACTTAAAGTGGTGTTACATAATGTTTAATTTACACACCTGTGTAACAGGGACTCTCAATGAGCTTTTAAATAGACCCATCATCGCTGTCATCAAAGAAAAATATCATCCTTCCCTTTTCGTCCATTAATTCACTCCATTGCATCCTATTGGTGTTCGTCTCATTCAGTCTGGCAGCTGAACTGGAGGTCTGTGTGTGTGTGTGTGTGTGTGTGTGTGTGTGTGTGTGTGTGTGTGTGTGTGTGTGTGTGTGTGTGTGTGTGTGTGTGTGTGTGTGTGTGTGTGTGTGTGTGTGTGTGTGTGTGTGTGTGCTCGTGTGTGTGGAAGGGGGTGTGGGTTACCAGGTGAACACAGGAGGTCTTATCTCAGCCCTCCAGCTGTGCCCCAACGCCTCCACCCCCTGGCTTGGGGGGCTTCATCTAGAAGCAGGAGTTTAGTTCACAGTGTTTAAAATTAGCCCGGGCATTTATCATCTCCTGTGGGCTCAATAGGGCTGGTGTCAGAGCCCCCGGGCATAGGCAATCTGTCATCTCGTCTGTTCTTCTGTCCCACAGCTTCGCCACACGTCCTGAGACAGACCACCTAGTCACTGACGATGGAGACACTCCTCTCCTCTTCCTCCAACGCCGTCTCCTCCTTCTCAGTCGCACAAGGGAAAACAAGCCATAGGATGTCCATGGATGTCCAATGCACACTCTGCTCAGAGATTCTAATCCAAATGAAGTAATGATGAAAAAATATGTGTCGCTGAATGGAGCACACGTGTGATTGAAAATAAGTGTGAGATTGAGAGGTGATAACATGGTTGTTGTCAGCATATAGAGCAGAAATACTGCAGCTGCATATTGAAACACCATCTTTTTGCAACATGACCTATTATCTGCTATCTCGTGCACTACTTTTCAACACAAGGGACTGAAAAGAAGCCGATTCGGAATGAGAACACAAAAGTACAACCTTTCAATCTCACGTCAATTCAGTCAACCCTTTAAAATTGGAATTATGGCTTAAAAATGTAAGAAAATGTACAACCCCAGATCATTTGTTTGGGGTTTACCTTGCCCAGTGGAATCCGAGTGCTGTGGTTGTCGGAAAGAAGCTGACCGTAGTAGAAGGTGCGACATCCCCTTGAAAATATGTGACTGCAGCTGCCCAGGATCTAATGGGGTGCGGGGCAGGGGTTAATGCACTGCAGAATCAAACGCTCTTGTGCTTTATCTTGTTTTATTCTACCGGTAAATTAACGGGCTACTTACTACTGAGCTAACATTTTGATTGTGCTCCTTTTTTCTAACTATGTGAGAGGTCATTCGTCACTCATTTTGTCCCCTTATGGACAGTCACAGTTGTCCAGCTTATATTTAATATCAAAGGCTTAAAGGATTCCAAACACAGCATCACGTTTGACATAATATCTTCATCTTACAGATGTACATTCACAGCAATAATATATTTTGACATGACATAAGATGAGTTAAGTGTGGCATTTCAGAAGTATCTATGATATTTCTTTTCATATACAGTACATAGGAGCTAAATTCATGGTTGGATTGACACTTGTGGTATGTGTAGGGAAACATATGAAGAGCAGGTCAGCCTCCCCCTCAAGAGAGACATACCTTGAGCCTGCTTCATGGAGCCTGTCAGGTGATTTGACGCCAGCCCACTAAACATGCTCCCAGTGGATACTCTCTGTCACCAAGAATCACAGACGATGTCAACCACGATGGAACACAGTGTCGAGGTCATTGGACGGTGTAATGTCTATTGATCTAAGTGCTTCGCTCAGGGTATGAGGTCATAGTGTAAGAACAGTGTTGTTAGTGCTCACACAAAGCTAAGAAATGTTACGTTTTTCCGTCATATTTTAGCTTTGCTTCGAAAAATGAGTATACCTCGCCGAGATCAATATATAGAGATGAATAATGTAAATATTTGTATCAATTCAGACCGGATAATATACTCAAATACATACAAACTTAGAATACTGTACTAAGAAAAATCGAGTTGGTGTTTTCAATGTATCCATTGATCCTATCCCAATGTCTCTCACTCTTGAGATTTTTTGATGTAAAACAAAGTTAAGATTATCTTTGTTGTGTCTGTTTCTTCTGTGTCATTTAATCTCCCAAAAAAGAAACAAAAAACTCATTCTGATGGAGAATCAATCACTTGAAGTGATTCTGTGTGTCTGTGGTGCATAATACAGGTCTGTGTAAAACACACCCACGTATTTAAGATGTGATGATTAATGTGCATGCACTGAAGCAGAGCAAGCCCAACGACAACGTTGGCTTTAATGCCATGGCCAACTTGATTGATGCCAAAAGGAAAATACAACAAAATGCATGTTTGTCATTGCTGTCAACACAACCTATAATTGTTGCCATGATGTGTATTGTATGATTATATCAATTGTTTTGTTCAAAGCAATTTACCGCCTCAGATTTACAGATTGTAATTGTAAGAATCTACTCTTATAAAAACCTGCAAAAAAAGATTTTTGGTTTGATGGTTCTCGTTGACTTCTCAGTGTACTCCATGATGTACAGCACCATAAAAAAGCCTATTTGAAGCAGTAATACTCTGTGGCACAGTGAGACAATACGTGTGTGTGTGTGTGTGTGTGTGTGTGTGTGTGTGTGTGTGTGTGTCTGTGTAGGGAGGAGATTTAACATCTTATGGTTTATCAAGAAAGAAATGCCTGCCTGCTTTAAATTAGGTTGGACAAATAGGATGTAAGTCTGCATCATTTATGAATAAAGGGATAAAAGTTTTTCCGGAACAGAAATCTTTTTTGGGTTTCTTTAGATTTATATCAGTACATGTTGTACACTCACACACACACATACACACACGCACACATGCACACACACACACACACACACACACACACACACACACACACACACACACACACACACACACACACACACACACACACACACACACACACACATAAACATGTTATCTTTATAGTCATGTACAATCAATTCATCAGTATAGCCTTTTATTTGACCATTGTGACACATTCATTTTGATAGCATATAAAAGGTGCAGAATTCCCTGCTGCAGCATGACTTACAACAGGGCCTTCTGAAAGCACACACATTAAAGATGCTGTAGGTTATATTGAAGATCTATAATTTGAGTGTAATCTGCTCAAAAGCACACCAGAGGTGGGTTAATGCAACACTTCTCAATATGGGGGGGGGGGGGGCACATTGTGGTGGGAGGGTAGCAGAGAGAAAGGGGCCGTTTTCTCTGGTGGTTTATTTTCTGAATCTTGCTCTTTTGTGCTCTTTGTCTTTAAGACCCTCACATATTACGAACAAAATACACACACACGCACACACACACACACACACACACACACACACACACACACACACACACACACACACACACACACACACACACACACACACACACACACACACACACACACACACACACACACACACACACACACTGCAATGATCCACATCCAACTCTCAGTATTGATTGATATGCCAAAGTAGCTCAATTATTCCGAGGCCACAGAGCTGATGGGTGCAACCACTCCCATGAAACACCAACCCTACAGTTTAGGCATCAATATATATATATATATATATATATATATATATATATATATATATATATATATATATATAATAATATATACATATATATATATATATATATATAATATAATATACATACATATATATATATATATATATATATATATATATATATATATATATATATATATATATATATATATATATATATATATATATATATATATATATATATATATATATTATATATATATATATATATATATTATATATATATATATATATATATAATATATATATATAATTTATACATAAATAATACATAGGCCTACATATATTTTAAAAAGATTGTTTGATACAGTTAAAGCTAAGGTAGATAATTTGGAGACACCAGAGTAAGCTTCTTTTTTTTACAACTGAAATCCACCCTTTTCTTCAGTTCTCCCTTGTCTAAACCTGTAACGTCTTTCTAACCCTGACCAAGCAGCCTAGATCAAACCAAGTAGGCCTAGTTTTGTTCTCTAAACCTAACCAAATGGTTGCGTTGCCTAAACGTAACAAAGTAGGCTAGTTGTATTTCCTAAACCTAACGATATAGCATAAACCTAACCAAGGTAGTCGTGTAGTAGGTATACATCCAACAATTGAATTCGGGCCAACAAACAAAATCATTATTACAGGCCTGTGACAGCCATTGATGCCGGATCTTTTTTTATATACAACAAAACCACTGTGTAGCCACGTTGTTGGTCTGATGGTACGGTTCAGAGGCCGATGTCGAGGAGGCTGGAGTTGAGCAACACTGCCCTCGTGTGGTCTCTCCAGTCAGGCAAGGGTAGTTCATTGTCTTCCCGCTCATACTCTTGGAAGGTTCTAATTAGACGTCACCAAATGGAACATGTAACGGCGGATCGGTCGGTGGGGCCAGACTGAGAGAAAGGATTATCAACTAACCGCTGAGCAGATGTATGGACAGAAGGGGTTAAGGCAATGGAACAGCGTCACCGTACTTCCAATGGCAAGTTTCCACCACTTTGATATCGGACCAGAAATGTGAAGTTGTTGGTGCTTTCGGAGAGTTTCTGTTTCCAGATAAGATGCGATTAAAGGGGGGTGTATTTGGTCAATTTACATTGCATGAGATTTCCATATACACCACAAAACGCTCCCAGATCCTGAAATGTAATGAACTGCAATGAACCAACATTTGAAAACATTCAGCGTATGCCTACACCATCCTGGTTTCTGGGAACACAACAACATACCACGTTTTGGAGACGCTACAGTGCCAAACAGTGGAGGACACCAAGGTACTGTTCAGTAACTTCCATCTTAAGTGTAACGCGCCAGATGCACTTGGCAGACGAGCTGCGGCAGGGGAGCTAATTAGTAAAACTCAACGCAGGTTCGGCGCCCCTCTGGTCGCTTTGGTAACAGTGAGAGGCTATTTCAGCTGTGTTTGATCTTAAATGACCTCCCTCATTTTAATCTGAGTCTGATTTGACTGATTTACATTCATACTTCAAAACGAAAAAAGTATTAATTCTTACTGTGTGCGCGAGTGTGTGTGTGTGTTACTACCGTTTGATGTCAAGTTGGTGAAAAGGAAGTCACGCGTGATCTTGCGTGTGTGTAGTGAGCGGAGGTGGACAGCAGAGGGCGATGTTACCACACGAGAACATCTGCTCTCTGAGCGCTCTGCGAGATACCGTCTCCATTGCAACCGTAACTTGGCAGCATCCTGAACAGCCCTTTGAGGAGTGAGAAGGAAGCTTTCATCAAAGAGACCAGAGAGACTCATTCACAGGTTAAACTAGAGTTATCGCCGACCACCACACACGTTAACACCCCCCCCCCACACACACACGCGCACACACACACACCATACAGACAAACACCATACAGACACACACCAATACACCATGTAGATTCACACCATATGCACACACACACCACAGATACACACATATAGATTCACACACAATATTGATACACTAAACATATAGAAACAAACCATATGCACACACACACGATATATCGATACAAACCATACACACGCCATAGGTTTATACCATATAGATACACACACACCATAGATATACACCATATAGATACCCAATAAAGATAAACACACCAAATAGACACACACCAAAGATTAACTTAATATAAATACAAACTATATAGATACCCCCCACACACACACACACACACACACACACACACACACACACACACACACACACACACACACACACACACACACACACACACACACACACACACACACACACACACACACACACACACAATAGATACACTCCATCCAGTTCTGGTCACTAAATACTACTCATCCTTCTCTCTTCTTCCCCCCTCTAATCCTTTTCTGATCTCCTCCCTCCCTTCTCCATCTCCCTTCCACGCATATCACATTTTTATTGAATCTACTCAAGAGAATAGATTTGGGTGGGGATTTCTAGGTTTCATAAACATCCAGGGCTTAGCCCAGAGGGAAAATGAAAATGCTGGGCGCCAAATTCAATTGTATGCTTTATTGTGTATGCAAACTTTTTCATAATGCTTTATCTAAATAAACGAAATATGCAGGTTATTATAGCTTTAAATAGCTACCTGGCTGCTATGCTGCTTATACCCAAACATCTAAAGTTCCATTCAAGTTATTGCAGAGTAAAATGAATACAAGTGAGGCAGACCTTATACACACACACACACACACACACACACACACACACACACACACACACACACACACACACACACACACACACACACACACACACACACACACACACACACACGGATCTGACTGAGGATAGGATAGGTTAATTCACTTGAGGTGGTAAACTAGGCTACTTATAAATGTTTAAGAATAATTTTTATTTTTTTCCAAAGATCATATTCGGGGCTATTTAAATAACATCCGAGGCTTTAGCCCCGAATAAAACAGCATAGTGATGCCACTGTATAATAGTATATAATATAATATAATTGTATAATAATATCGCGGCCAAAAGCTTTGTGCGCCTCCAAATGGCCGTAGCGCGGGGAGCTCTCGTAGGGATTGGGATTCTCGGAGTTTGTTTACCGGCGTATGAATAGACTGCGTCGGGTTCTCTGACGTCTCTCCCTCTTCCACAAAAGGTAAAGACATGCAATGGTGGTTATCTCGGCCGGAATTTGGCAGTAATGGTGGAAAAAGTAACAG
This sequence comes from Melanogrammus aeglefinus, assembly GCA_900291075.1. Classification (NCBI taxonomy): domain Eukaryota; kingdom Metazoa; phylum Chordata; class Actinopteri; order Gadiformes; family Gadidae; genus Melanogrammus; species Melanogrammus aeglefinus. Next base: position 389,923 of record OLKM01000043.1, read on the forward strand.
ACCGCGGAACATAGGACCCTTTTTTTTTTTTTTTTAAAAGAGGGTCCTATGTTCCCCAGTCTCATACAAAGAGGGGAACATAGGACCCGGGGAACATAGGACCCGGGAACATAGACACGCTCCCGTATCAGAGTGGAAGTACTAACAAACACTGAAACAGGTGTCTAGACTTATTCAAAAACCATTCCAATATACTAATCCCTCATTTGATGTTAAGATTAGATTGAATTCCAAAGCGATGCTGTAGGTATCAAGTATTGTATCATCGAAGCCAAAAAACAACAACACACAATGAGTTTAGTTCACAGATTTATTCATTTCACTTTGGCGTACATTTCAAAAGCAGCTCAAAATAAACCTGTTCTCAGATTTCGTTTGGTATGCTTTTCAATCTATGTTAATGGGATTCATTAGTAGTAAACTGTGCAGAAAGTAAACATCTGTGGCATTCCTGAGTTATCAAGCCGGTTCTTTGTTGGCATATATTTCATAACGTCCTCTCATGGTCACAGTGCAATTAAGAGAGTCACTGATGATCCTAGAAGCCAAATCCATGGCAGAGTGTAACATTACTGATAATAACTTTGTTCCAGATCACTAGTGACTGATCCCTTTCCATTGTTACTGCGTATTGGAATATGGATAGCACCAAACACGGCGGTATCTCGGGTTAAACTTCGATGAGTAGCGGGATCAGGTGGTACTTTTAATATTGCCGCCTGCTCACGGATGAGCTGGAGGATTTGATGATGGTGGCACCACCACCACTGCTGGAGCCATATCCACCGCTGATGCTACCACCATAGCCGCTGCTGCCACCAAAGCCGCTGCTGCTGCCACCACCGTATCCGAAGCTGCCGCTGGAGTTGGCGCTGGCGTAGTCTATGGAACAAACAAACAAAAAGGATCAGAATCTGGACATCTGGCAGTTAAATGGAGTTCACCAAACCAAAAATGTTTCTGTCATGCTCTATTGATTATTCATTTGCTGCTGATAAATGCAGTGTTTTGTAGTAGGCGCACTTACTGCTGCCACTGGTCTGTTGCACGTGGACTGTGTGAGAGGGGCCACCAGCTGTCAGCCTGTTGAACGAGTGATGAGATATATTAGATTCACATTTAAAAAAAAAAAAAAAACAGGGATACAGAATTTCTTCGGTTGATGTCTGGTTTACTATAATCTCAGTTGTACTGTACCTGTCCTCCTCTCCTTCCAGGAGCTTCCTGTAGGTGGCGATCTCAATGTCCAGGGCCAGCTTGACGTTCATCAGCTCCTGGTACTCGCGCACTTGGCGGGCCATGTCCTGCTTGGCTCTCTGGAGGGCATCCTCCAGGTCTCTGATGCGGAGCTTGGCGTCCTTCACTGCCAACTCCCCGCGCTCCTCAGCCTCTGCGATCTGTGCTTCCAGAGCAGCCCTCTGTGTGGAGGTATGATGATGATTATTCAGACAGATATTTTTTCAGATGTCACCGATTCATATTGAATGAGGAACTGTAGTGAATATATAAACAGAGAGATGGGAGTTGCCACATTACCTGTGTCTTGACGGAATCGATTTCGTTCTGAAGGCGGGCGATCATGCGGTTCAGCTCAGCCATCTCAGCCTTTGTCGAGCGAAGGTCCTCCCCGTACTGGCCAGCAGAGGTCGACATCTCCTCGTACTAGAAGGAGAAAAAAAAACGAACCTTAAATACAGTCGTTCCAAACAAAAAAAAACAAAGACGCGTGGCACTGTATAATCATGTTGAGCATATCATTGCACTGACCGGACCAACCAAAGTTCAGTCTCACCTTCTGTTTGTACCAGTCCTCGGCCTCTGCTCTGCTGCGGTTGGCGATGTCCTCATACTGAGCCCGCACTTCGGCGACGATGGAGTCCATGTCCAGGCTCCTGCTGTTGTCCATCTCCACGATGACTGAGGTGTCCTTGATCTGGCTCTGCAGCTCACGGAGCTCCTGGATATCCCAAATAATGTTTAAATAGTTGTTCAAAACTGTCCATTGCCTAATCATTATCCCGTAGTTAGTGCCCTTTGAAATAACACATTGGTATATTACTTACAGTCTCGTAGATGGCCCTGAGGAAGTTGATCTCATCCTGAAGTGCGTCAACCTTAGCCTCCAGCTCGACCTTGTTCATGTAGGCACCATCGACATCCTGGAAAGAGAATCATTCCAAACGTCACACCGATTGAATCACTTGAATGTACCCCTTATCGAGCTACCCCAGTTGTCTTGCTCCTCCATCTCTACCTTCTTCAGCAGCACAAACTCATTCTCAGCTGCGGCACGCTTGTTGATTTCATCTTCATACCTTTAGAGGGACAAAACAACATTTTAAACAAGGTCACTCTTTTCCTTGGCCACAAGGGGATTCAAGTCTGGTAAGATCTTGGTGTAATTGCTTTGCCCAAAAAAACTCACTTGTTCTTGAAGTCCTCTACATTTCCCTGCATGTTCCTCAGCTCTCCCTCCAGCTTCATCTTCTCATTGCCCAGGCCGTCGAGCTGTCTGCGCAGGTTGGAGATGTAGGCCTCGAACATGGCGTCAATGTTGGAGTGTGAGGTGGTCTGTTCCTGGAGCAGCTTCCACTTGGTCTCCAGCATCTTGTTCTGCTGCTCCAAGAAGCGCACCTGCAGGGCCACACCGAAGGTAGCACTTGTATTATAACTGTTTCAAAACGTTCAAAATCAAACACAGAAATATTGAAAATAGGGATCCACAATGTTGTCTGGTTTTCTGATGGAATGGTCCTTCTGTGTTGCCACATTATGAATCCCCCCTCCAACAGCAATTGTAATTGGAAACATTGTGGAAACAAGTGGAAAGCTGAATTGAGTTGAACTCAGTAGTCCAACGAGGAAACGGCGGAGCAGGAGGCGGGTGAATTTGTTTAAAGGGTGTGTCATGTGCACTGAATAATGTTTAACTTAACAGCTGGGTTACTCAGCCGGTGACACACCCTCACCTGGATTGCTAAGCAGATAGCATCACAGGGCCGGGTGTGGCCAGCCACACCCTGTACGAAATGTCGTGCACCCTGTCCATGTGGCTGCAACCTGTAGTAGCACGGGGCGGAGATCCCATTGTTTGTACTTGAAACAAACCGGGTATTTTAGAGAGGGAACTTCTTTAAACTGATTCAAACTGGTTTATCCTGGCTGCGGGTATGTGGGGGGATGGGGGGGTTATGTGTGTGTATTTATCTGCCTCTGTGTGTTTGTGCGTGGAGCTATGTTTTTCTTCGAGTGCCGTGCTTAGGCATGACTCATCCCAAAACCTCTGTAGAGATGGGAAAGCCACACAGACATCCTAGACGATAAGAAAAACTAGGCGTGGCCGACGGAGCTATCATAAAGACAAAGCATAAATACAGCAGGGTCATTTTGTAAGTCTGGTATATTGGGCCCAGTGCCATTTGTATTTCTTCAATTTGTAGATTTGTTTTGCTCTAATGAATCCACAATCCTCACTACACCCCAGAGAAGGTGTGTGTACTGGCTGTACATTTAGATTTCCAAGAGGGCAAAACAGCCCGTTTCACTGGTCTGGCACTGTGTAGCAGAAGCCGACCTTACAGCTGGGTGTTCGAGGGTGTTAGCATTTTCAGACAGACTTTGGACCCAGTGGGTGTATGTTGCAAATATAGTCATACTAGGGCTGGCTGTCTGCTGGGCAATACACAGGCCCTTCTGATCGTTAGGCGCCACACCCATGTTTATATAGTGACTTTGAAGGCCAATATGGGGTGTCAAAGTGTTTAACTAATAAAAATAGTGTTCCTTTTTTTATTGCTGTCATTAGAATGCGTCATACACTGTTCCTCAAGGTACGTGATCAGGCGCACACTGTGAACGTTGTGTAATATATTGTGACCCACAGATCTGGAATTGATTTACTGATTACACGGCAATAGAGATAAGCCCCATCACTTTGTCTGTGCCGTGGCCTGACTCCGCCTCCATACATTATTGAAGGATGGAAGCATCGACAGAAAAAACCATCGCAAAGGAAACCCAGGGACATGCGTAGAAATGTCCCTGGGAACACACAAACCTGTGTGCAAACAGAGCACACTGTGTTGGCTGCAGGCCCTGCCAACGGGGAAGCCCTGATCAGGCCCTGATCCACTTACCTTGTCGATGAAGGAGGCGAAGCGGTTGTTCAGGGTCTTGATCTGGTCCTTCTCCTGGGTGCGGACGGCCTGGATCAGGGGGTCGATGTCCACGCTGACGGGGGCCAGGAGGCTCTGGTTGACTGTCACAGGTGTGATGGTCTGGTTCATGTAACCGGCACCGCCGCCATATGACCCGCCACCGCTGGAGAATGAACCACCACCGCTGCTGAATCCACCACCGCTGCCGAATCCACCACCGCTGCTGAATCCACTGCCGACTCCACCATAGTTGGAGCTTCTGACACTGAAGCTGCTGCCCTGGTTGTTGCCAAAGCCTCCAGACCCGGAGCGGATGCTGCGGGACACCACGGTGTTCCTGGAAGATGGTCCAGAGTAGGACTTGGCGCTGAAGCTTCTGCTCATGGTTTTGGTTTTGGTTGCTTTAACAAGACGAAAAGCTGTTGCTGCTGGAGGAGGACAGGAGGCAGGAGGGCTTCCAAAGAGGAGTAAAGACCCTGTGAGTGACTTCCTTACTGGCTGTGTTCACTATTTATAGTGGTGGAGAATCAGAGGGGGCGGGGCTTCCACCTGTAGCTTACTCTCACTTTCCTCTTGTGTCCACCTTGCAGTGCACCTCCCTCGGCCTCGGGCCGGGGGGAGGGGGGGGACAGGAGTGGCTGGTCCTGTAAAACAGGTAGGGAGGGATTGGTAGCAGATAAGCCCTGTTGACACACCCTCTTATGGCTTAAGAGAGAAACAAGGTTGTCCCTATCAATTCTCTTCAAGTTTATTACTTTTTATTAAGAGTAAAGTGATATCTCTTCTGTCGAATTTTCTTCTTTTTGTTATTTTATACGACAGATACCATGTCCTAAATTTGTATAGTTTATGTTAATACATACAAATCAAACAAAACAAAACAAAAAAAATCCAATGTAAGTAGCAAATGTACGTTCTGTGCAGTTCCAAAAATTGAAAAAAAGCAAATTTAAGTTTGTCCCTGAAAATAAAAAAAGTCTTACCAGACTTTTATTTTATTTTATTTTTTCAGAAACACATTCCATACATTTTTACCCTGGTGTGGCACTTTGCTGTCAAGTTCCTCCTCCTTTCACGCTATTAGAAGAATCCACGCTTTTGCTATAACTGCTTATTTGTGCATGTTATGTTTGCAACACCCCTGTCATGATTCAATCATATTTGACTATTAAGTTATTAAATAATGGTACAGCTGGTTATTGGACTCCCAACAGCGCTCCCATCAGCAGAAAAGCCCACAATGGCACCAGCATATGAGAGTAATAAATGCTAGGCCGCACTATCTTACCGGTGAGGCACAAGCAAGTCACACATATATATCAGGGTGTATATCATGCAGAGGCACTAGGCACTACAGCCAGAAAACCTTTGACTAGGAAAGACCAGCATACTTGCGGCCTCTTGAGTTACCTATGCAACTTCTGCAACTTCTCTACACAAACACACACACACTCTCTCACACACACAGACAAATGTGCATATTCACACTCTCTCACATAAACACACACACACATGTACAAAAAACACCTAAACACATGCACACACATGCAGACCCACGCATGCACAAACACGTATGCTCAGACAAACCTCTTAACGCATACAAATGCATACACTGGCTAACAAAACATCTACACATGCACACCCGCATACTGTACCTAACCCAGGACACATGCCTCAGCTTGACATATTTATTTTCATTTAATAAAGACTTCTTTGCTAACTTTGGAAGTGCACACAATTGAATGCAAACACTGGAAAGATAGATGGTGTGAGCATCTGAAGTATGAATGACCTGCACACAGAGTGACAAAGTGAGACAACATACAGGTTAGGGTAGACCTGGTTTCCATTAGCATGGCTGCAGGTAGTTTTATCCTTTCTGTATTCACATGCAGAATGCTGATGCAGATAAAGTGATATTTTTTTACTCTCCTATCTTAATTATTGTGGTAAAAGTAAAGTAAACATACTTAAAATTAGTCATTGGTCTACACTTATATGATACCTCTTTAGAGACTGAATATACTAAAACATGTATACGACAGCTCTGTTGCCCTAGAAAATGTCATCTAACAAGTCTTTTTGATGAACAGTGTTGCCAAATGCTTTGAATGTTGGAGTTGAATTACAATAGAAAGTAGAAGTGGTTGGCACATTTTGTGTTAAAAGCATTGAATGATGGCTTTGTTCTTGTTTGGGGATCACACAGAACTGGAATGAGAATGTCTGAGAATCAGTGCCTGAGCTTAGGATGGTGATTGATGAAAAATTATTTGATAGTGTCACATGTGCAGTTGTATTTAACTTCAAATTCTTTAAATTCTTTAAATTATTAGGAAGCTAATATCCAACTAGAATTAGTGTGCCGTTTGTTCTAAGAATCGCAATGAAGTCGCTTTTAAATACATTTTCGACAATCTGTTTTGTATCGCCGTTGCTCAGGTCTGCCTCACTGCATGATGGCAGGGAGTGAACAAAAGTTGATCCGTGCCAATAAGTTACCACTGTTTTGTACTCCTTCGAACTGTGCATTCAGAAAATCCTTTAATTGTGAGTTGTAGGAGTTGACTTTTACAATGCACCACAATCTTGTAGAATTGCATACTGGGAGTGCACACACTGTGTATATTTAAAGGTTTTTGTTGGTTCCTTTACTTCTCAGGTTCTACTGCACAATGGGAACAAAACCAATCACTCCAGGGAATTATCATATTCAAAGGATTTTACAGTGTAGATTTCCTATGCTGCAGCATTGGGCAATTTCATTTCATTGTCTTACCTTTCACCTCTCTGACATAACCAATGTTGAGGATCGTTTTGCATAGAGTTGCTTCACTCACAACACATGAATCCTATTTCATAAGGGAAGTAATAAGTAAGAATTAATAGGCCTTGAGTCAAACTAAATAAGTAGGTGAACTGAAATTTATTTGTACACTGTTAATTGAATTAAAGTGGCAGTAAACAAATCATTTTTATTTATGTGGTAATTAGTGGTGCAACGGTTCACGGGTTACCCCTGATCCGTACGGATCAACCCTCACGGTTCGGGACGCAAGTGATTAGTGATAAACTGCAGAGATCCTGAATGGTAAATCCAGAGTGGGATTATTTACTATCCATGTTAAAAAGAAGGAAAAATGCCTCAGATTGCAATTTTTTAAAATATAGACTATGTATGCTTAAAGGAAGCAGGATTATTACCTAATTTTTCATTTTATTTTATTTTTACACATTTGAAGATTTTATTTAGTCACATTTGTCTTGTGATCTTTATTGTTGTTGTTGATCCGAAAATGATCCGACCCGTGACTCAAAAACCGTGACACGATCCGAACCGTGAGTTTTGTGATCCGTTGCACCCCTAAATATATCTTCAACAACTTAATGATCTTGATTTTAATACGATGATGCTGTGGCCTTAAGCATTGCTGGAGGATAAGTAGCAAATCCCACAGAACTACTCCACTCCAGGATATGACAATATGTATATTAAATAACTGCAGATATATCTATAATTCGATTATCAGCCGATATATCGATGTCTTTTTTACTCCCTAATATCTGTATCGGCTTCAGCCCCTGAAGTAGAGTATCAGTTGGGCTCTAGTATAATCCAATGATTCTGTCTGTCTCCGCCAACCATTTTGGAAAAGGATTGTTCTTTTGGTTTATTTTAATTTACTGTTTGACATCACGACGAAGGGCACCGGCAGCAAGGTGTACTTTGGTGGTCTTTCTAAATGTTCTGTACCAGTACCATGTTAAGTCTTAGCTTTCAGCATGATTGACATAGTCAATCTCATTTTTGATTCAGATTAATTTAGCCAAGATTAAGGCAAGTGTAAGACTACTGGTTTGGGAAATGCAATTTCATCAGATCCGGATTGAATGACAATTCTATCTAAAATTCGGTTTAATCACTGTAAAGAAAACCAACCATATAGTCGAGACTATATGTGCCTTCCCTCCCACAGCAATTACAACTACATTTATTTATATATAAGGCATTTCTTACACAAAATGCTAAATGTTTGAACAAAAGGCTACAGAGCTATGTCTAAAGTATTTCTGCATCAAGCATTCATTGGCTCAACTTTCTGATTCTGGTGTTTCAGCAACAGGTTTCAGTAAGAATGCTTTTACAGAGCAGCCTTGGGATCATCCAGGCATTTTTAACTGATCAAACAACAATGGGCTGTGCTAATTGACCTTGTTGCTTCAACATTGTTATTCTACTTTTTCTTGTTCTATTTAAAAAAAAAGCTGGAATAGCAAGCCAATAAATAACTGGTGTAAGTGCTGCAGGGATTTAACAATAAGATTCTGATAATGAGGGGACATTTGAAGAATGCATCCTGTACATACTGCCGGAGGAGTTGTGGGGCTCCAGGCGTCCACACCCACCAGATTCTGAGCTCAGATATGACACCTCCTCATTAGTTGAGTGCTGCATGCAGCGCTCAACTATTGTTCTTCTTAGGTTTTATTCTTTCTTTCTTTCTTTCTTTCTTTCTTTCTTTCTTTCTTTCTTTCTTTCTTTCTTTCTTTCTTTCTTTCTTTCTTTCTTTCTTTCTTTCTTTCTTTCTTTCTTTCTTATTCTCTACAAACGCTGGGACCTATCTCCTTCCTCAATTTACACCTAGAGACTCCATTCCAATTTTAAAACGTTCAGAATAGCTTGCAATTGTGCGCTTCTTTTCAGATTTTTAAAATATTTTATACTGTTTATAAAATTATACTTTTAAAATACTATCTTTTTTTCAACATGGGAGTCAATGGGAGGACCGGCTTAGTTTTCAGATGTTTTCATTCTGACACTCTTACTCCTTAAGACATCGTAACAACCATTTTTCAACCGTTTTTCGTTCAAACCATTTAACAAATCTACACACTTGTATCTTCAATAATATCCATGCGGAATTTTGATATCAATTAAACTTTATTCTCATCAATGGTTCCATAGGACTTTGTTTTCAGTAGGTCTTATTGCTTCACGTTGACGCTGGAGCGTGAGGAAGTTCAGCAGTGTTGCCAGATTGGGCAGTTTTTCCCCGCCAGATGGACTACTTTTCGAAGACGTTCAGGCAGTGTTGCCAGATTGGGCTGTTTTCCCCGCTCTATTGGGCTATTTTTAATCACGCACCGGCTAGCTATTCTCTTAGGCCCCGTCCACACTAACCTTGGTAAATCTACAAATGTATAAACATTTATCCGTTTAGCCCTTCCGTCCAAACTAAAACTGAGAATTCCGTCACTGAAAACTATGCTTTTTGAAAACGATAGCTGAGGTGGATAAATGTGAGAACGCTGGGTTTGCGTTGTAGTGTGGACAGGGTAGACGAGGCTTTCAGAAACGATCACGTTCGATTGCCATGACACTGCCATGACGCTGCCACAAGCATAGTCTCGAGACTGAGACTGCTCATCAAAAAAATGGCAGGTGAAATGCAAATGATGAGCTCTGTGTACAATGTACTAATTTATCTCCAGATACAACTTGACATATTGGCTCAAACATATTCGTTGCTCCAACGCTGGAGGCGAGCGCTGTACTAGATGTTCTTAAGTGATCGTAAAAAAACCCGAAAGATGGCAGTTCAAACCGTACTTGGAGCGGCGCTTCTGGTCAAGACCGTGTCGAAAATGATTAACCAGCTGATCAACTGTAAATATCAGCTGATCGCGCGCCTGTAATCTAAACAGAGAGGCGTGGCGGAGTTGTGTAACCATGACAACAACTGTTTATCCAAATAATTTCAGTGTGGAACGTGGATGCAAAACATTCCGAAAATGATATGAAAACAATAGTTTGGACGGAGATTGTTTTCATTGCGGATGTGCATTTTTACATTTACCCGGGTTAGTGTGAACGGGGCCTTAAAGACAGACACACACACACACACACACACACACACACACACACACACACACACACACACACACACACACACACACACACACACACACACACACACACACACACACACACACAAACACACCACAAGCAGTGCAGGGCAATACATTTGACCTTTCAGATACTTCAGTTCAATTGATTTAACATTTCTGCATTTTTAGCAATGCTTTGTGCTTTTCTTTAATAGTATCTGTGTCCTGCAAGACGGAGGCGTGACTTGTAGTTGGCGTAACTTGTAGTAGGACGCGTGTCTTGTACTTTTCTAAATCACGAAGTGTGACTTGTAGTAGGTGTAACCGTGCGTTCACACCAAACGCGAAATTTGTCGCCCGTTCGCGTTGTCGCCGAAGTTTTGTCGCGCCACACATCATAATCTGTCGCTGTGCAAGTTTTGTCGAATCTGTCGCGCTACCGGTACGCCCGATCTCGTCTTGATCTCGGAAGCTAAGCAGGGTCGGGCCTGGCTAGTACTTGGATGGGAGACCGCCTAGGAAAACCAGGTGCTGTATGCTATGAGTGCTCTGCGTCTGTGAGATACCGTCCCCAGCTATGGGTAGATGGCACCCAGCCTTGAAAGGCAACCCATCTAGGAGAAGGCTACTTCAAACAATAAACCAAAGATGTTGCTCGCGTCTCTTCCGATCCTCACAAGGGAAACGAACAAAGGGCGGATAATAAGGCTATAATGACTGAAACGGCCGGAGTAGGATAGTGAGGAGTTGCGCCCCACAGTCCTTAATTAGCATTGTATAAAGTCTAACAATGGAGAAACCAGCTGGAGACGACTACTTCAGACAAACAATACTAAACCAACAAAGATGTTGCTCGCGTCTCTTCCGATCCTCACACAGGGAAACGAAACAAAGGGCGGATAATAAAGGCTATAATGACTGAAACGGCCGGAGTAGGATAGTGAGGAGTTGCGCCCCACAGTCCTTAATTGGCATTGTATAAAGTCTAACAATGGAGAAACCAGCTGGAGACGACGTTGGACGACATAGAGAGAGAGAGAGCGCCACAACTTGACTCCAGGTCCTCCATTTCACAACCATGTCCGACATTGCATGTCTTTACCTTTTTAAAGACAAAAGCATTTAAAGACAAGCATTGCATGTCTTTAGCTTGAGCGGGAAGTGAACGCTACGTCACTCAATGAAGTGAACGCTGATTGGCTGTAATCACGCGTCATCACGCGAAATTCGCCGTCCAAAGTTGAAATATTTGAACTCGAGCGAATCTGTCGCGCCACAAATCCACGTGAACGCGCTCGCCAGAAGACGGCGAAAGTGTGGCGCGACAAATCAACATTTGTCGCCAGTTTTCTCTCGCGAAAATTTCGACCGATACGCGTCTCTACGTTCACTTTGTATGGGATCTTGTCGCCCCGTCGCGTTTGGTGTGAACGCACGGTAACTTGTAGTAGGAGGCGTGTCTTGTACTTTTCCAAATCGCAGAAGTAGGCATTAGCATCCGTCTGCGTCATGCAACACGGAGGCGTGACTTTCTGTAGGAGGCGTGACTTGTAGTAGGAGGCGTGTCTTGTACTTTTCTAAATCGCGGAAGTGGGAGGCGTGTCTAGTGCTTGTCTAAATCGCGGAAGTGATCTGTATGTAGCAGTGGTGCGCAGTTACATAAATGAACGCAACTCGGACCTCAAATATTACGCCTCATATAAAAATAATCTTAGCATGATCTTAACTTCAGACTTCGACTTCAAGGAAGAGCTTGTGTAATGTGTGAACCGTTATTTACAATACATTTTTTACCGTGAAAAGAGGAAGATCTCGCGTTGATCGCGATTTAGGAAAGTACAAGACACGCCTCCTCCTACTACAAGTTACGCCTCCGTCTTGCAGGACGCAGACGGACCCTACTCCTTTTCCTTCTGCTGTCACTTTATTTGTATCCAACCATTTACATTTTCTTTATGGTGTGCATGTTTACATTGTTTACTATATTTAGACTTTTGAACCATTGTTCAAATCCCTTCACTTGATTTAAGCCATTAAACGTTTCTTTATGTCTTAATCTATGTGGCTTTATTAAAATATTTTCAACCTCACTTTTCACTACATTTTCTGCACGAAATGCATTTTCTAGTTTTCTTTAGTGGTTCTTAAACTATCTTTAATAATCTACATATTTTTGCATCACTACATTGGATGATCTGAAGTTGGAAAGTAGTGGGATAGATGTTGTTTTAGTTGTATCTTTTCGTTTTCAGCAATTTGCAGGGCTACCCCCATGCCATATTTCCAATGACCCCTAGGGGAACGTGTACCCCCACTCCGGTGTACTGATGGTTTGTTTTGAGTTTGGACCCCAATGTTTGCACGCTACCTGTAGGCAGCCCTGAGCAAGACCCATAGCCCATACCTGCCTGTACCTGACGTGTAATGAAAAAACACTTAAATAATATTAAATAATATATGAACTTGTTTTTTCCCCTCGTAAGATCCTCTGCCAGTACAGGTTGGTCCACAATTGCTACGCTGACCAAGTCTAGTACAATCTCAGCCCAGACCATCTCAACCAAACCGCTCCCCACCCTAATTCCGTTTAATGTGGATGCTAGTAAAACCACAGAGCTTGTGGTTCGGGCATCCAAGGCATTACTCCGGGAGGTAACCTTTCCCTAAAGTCTGCGACAGACTTCAGGGAAGGCTCACCCTTCAGGCCAGATTCGAGCCGGACATAAAATCTGCCCTTGTACCCTCTGAAAAATATCTCATCTACTCATCATCCCTCCACTGGCTCCCTCCCAGTCAAGTCCCATGTTACTTCCAAATTCCTACTCCTCACCTACAAGTCCTATCCATACCTCCGCCACACTTTAGCCCTTTCGCAGAACCTCTGTTACTCTAACACGGTACTGCTAACCACCACCCACACCAGGTTGCAGACTTTGGGGATAGAGCTTCGGGACAGAAAAAACTCCTCCCTACTGAGCTCTCTACTGGTTCCATTGAGTTCTTTAGCAAGGGGCTTTTGTCAGCCAAACTCTTGGATTAAGTTACAGATTGTGCTTCCCTGAAGGAAACATTACATGTACTCCCTTGAGTACATTAGAAAAAAAGCATTTGTGTATCAATCTAGTCAAGCCCACTTAGTCAAGTCCACAAGTCCTTAGCCGAGAGAAACGTTTGCTCTCATCTTGTACGTGACAATCATGGACAAAGCACAGACATAGTTGAGGTCAGGAGAATCTTTTTAGCATGCGGCACAAGGGTGATACTGCTGCTATTTGCAGACGATGTTGTACTTTATACTTCATTGCAGAGTGACCTCTAGCACGCCGTTGAAGCTGTTCACAGTCGTGTGTGAAGTGGTCAGTATGCCACTCCACATCTCCAGGTCTCCAACAGAGATCCCCCCCCTCCTAGAGGAGCTGCATAGGAAGGTGCCAGGAAAAGGGTCCCTGCTGCTCTACTGAACCTGCTGTCACTGCCATTGATTTTCAACTTTTGGGCATGAATAGCCACAGGCCACAGGTGCTGTCACAACCAATGGTGTCAGCTAATGTTGACCAACTGGTTATTTGTCATTTCAGATCTTGCCCGCAGTAGGTGCAATAGAAAAATGCTCTACCAATGGAGTAAGCCACAGCCAAAACCATTTTGTGAAACAATGCAGAATATATTTGGGCATATTTCATTAATCACACTTTGAGCTTGGCCTCACTAAAGATTTAAACAATAACTAAAATCAAGACTGGGAGTATATTTGTATTATTACTGTAATCATCACCAGGGACTACAACAAGTCAAAATTATACAGATGCTATCAGGCGCGTGCCATCCATATGGGCAGGTGGGGCAGCGAACTCCCTGCAAAAGCATGCTCCCAAAAAAATAGTTCCTCAGTAAATCATTGCTCCAAGTTTATTTTCTGTATGTTTCTCGAATTACCCTGCAGGCTGCCATAAGAATTGCAATCTGCGCTATAAGACGCCCGTATGGTCGTAAAGTAGTCTGCCCCATGGTCATATTCTAGGACTGTTGTTGTTTTAACTTGAATTATTCCGCCAGTATCTTTCATCTCCGGCAGACATGGCGAGTGGAGTTGCACCTGCGGTTAACACTGTTGAGTCTCTGTTAAAAAAACATTTGAAAGATAATTTTGAAGAAATTTGTATTGACCAGACAAACCGGATATTCGTATTGAACAACAAACGAAGGATAGAGGGAAAACGTGAAACAGCACTTTCTCCCGAGCATGGTATGAGAAGAGAAAATGGCTATGTGGTTGCTCAAAAAGAAACACAGTTTTTTGTTGTAAAAAATGTAAATTGTGTACCTGATTAGTATGGTTGTGGTCATACGCCAGTAACATTAGGCTATTCGTTATTGAGAAATTTGCACACATGAGATTGTAGGGCCAAGTTCCTGTATAAATGATTGAAGGTCTGATAGCTTGATTGTTGACTCATAAGCTATGTCTGTTTGTTTGATGTTGCCAAATACATTCTCTATAGGCCTGCCTATCTATGTTTTATTTCTACTTTTCATTAATTTATTAACAATCATTAACAATAAAATAGGGAGGAATAACTTCCGTATAATGTCAAATTTGTCCTTTGAGTGTTGCGGATGGCACTTCAAAAGCGCGCAGTAACATTAGGCTATTTGTTTATTCTTAATTCTTACTCACAATTAGTTTAGTTAACATGTTTAATGTAGCTCAAAATATACATGTTAAAAATATATATAAATTGTGGTTGTGGTCATACACCAGTAATTTCTGCCCCACCGAAATGAAGGGGCACCGCACGCTACTGGATGCTATCCAGGCCCGCCCGTCCCTATACGCAGAGTACGCAGAGTGCGTAGGGCACCAAGTACCTGGGGGGGGGCACCAAAAATGAAGGTTTAAAAAAAAAAATTAAATTACAAAAAAAAGATTGAAATTATTGAATTTAAAAAAAAAAGTAAATCAGTTATGAAGAGACCCACCATTGTTTTTTCAAATTATATGTTCTTACCTAATATATAAAAAGAGGCTTCCCCCCCCCCCCCCGCTCGCTTAGGGAACTGAAACGGCCAGCAGCGGCCCTGATGCTATCATACCATTTTCCATGCTTTGTCAATAATATACATATGACACTCTGCAGCTTTACGATATGACACACATCTCCACCAAAAACTCAATAACAATACAAAAATATTGATCCTCAGTCCTCCGTACTGCTACTGTATGTCTTCATTAAATGAGGAAACACCATCAGATTGTCAGCTTTTTGACAGAGTCACACCCTTTCATGCTTGCTTTAGCTTCCCCATAGAGATGTGGGTGTGTCTATTTGGAATTATTTCCGAACTCAGGCTTTCACCACCTTTAAAGGTGCACACCCATGAGAGCTATCATCGTCTAGAGTAACACTGCAAAAAAAATGTGGTTAGGCCGCAATGAACGCATAACAAACGCTAAACAAGGGCTCCTGTAGCAAAAGCAGAGATCATTATATTCTTATGATTTTGAAAATTAAAAGAGTAAATGTTAAGTGAAAAATACTTATAAATAGTGATAAATCCCTCATTTTTCCGGCCCTTCAACTCTACAACATCCCATGCACAACAGACATAATTCCAGTGCATTTGCTGACATGCATTAGACCAAAGGGACACACCTTAACAGTGTGTTTCTTTGGTAATAGACAGACACAATGAGTAATGTCTTTCCAATGAATTGGCTTGCCAACAGAACCCAGAATTCATGAATGAACAAGTAGTTACCAATACTATACACCTGTTTTTGTGTGAGTGACTGAGTGTGATCATGTCAGTCAACAGTGTAGTAGATGCGCAGTTGCAGACACTATCTTCCTACGATTGTATCTGTTTTACCGTCATCAAATTACGGTATGTTACCTGATGTGCTTTGGAAAACATCACGCTGTTAGAATCGATTCACAGCACTGTGACTGGGAATCTGACTAAGCTGTGCCAGGCCTTGTATCTGGCTCACCCTTGTCCGCGTCCACGCTTCTCATGTAAGACGCTCGATGGTCTCACAAATCAGACCAAAGGCTGCTGGGTCTAAGATAAAACACTTCATGACTGCTGGTATCACACCCAGAGAGAACTCTTGCCTTTACCCCTACACAGGGAATCCATTTCCTGGACTCCACCCCTTAATCATGCAGAATAGAGTGCTATCGCCCGTCTGACTCACAGGAGCCTACACTACAACTCACATACTCATTAACTCACACTTTTGCCCTCACGTCTATATTCATTCATAGTTGTACTGGCGTCCTGTGGGTTTGCCTATTTAAAGAATTTAAAGAAAAGTGTGTATTTTTGTGTGCCTATGTAGAGGAGTGAAGTTAAATGCATATATCATTAATGATGTACTACTAAAACCCTTGACAATCTTCAGTTTCACATGCTCCTTTTCCACAGCCGATATGGCAATTTCATGTTTGTTGTGATAATTACACATTGCCTAGCAACCAATTTCTCATCATTACGTGTTTTGTTTTGTGTGGGGTCTGTGGGTAGGGAGAGGGAGTGAGCGAGAGAGATGGAAAGGCTGGCATTTGGTAATTATAGTGATTAGGTGTCATCTCGCACTGCCACTTCAAAGTGGTTTGTGTTTCTGAACGAATAACACAGTGAAAGTTTTTGGTTTTGTTTTAGTCTTTCTGCATTTTATGGCTAGGAATAAAAATAGCCGGATACAAAAAAGGTTTTAAAATGAGACGTGACATGGAATCTAGTTTCTGAAGGTGAAGGCTGAAGTTGTGTCTGGTAGGCTCATTTCAACATGTGAGGACAAGTAACAATTCCTTTTTCAAGTGAGACTCATCGCCGACACCCCCCCCCCCCCCCCCACCCAGCGCCTCGCCTCATAAACCGCACACCTAGGCTTGATTTGGGCCTTACTCTGCTCATGCTATTACTAAACCTAAGATGTTTAATGTATCCCAACACTGACTTCCATTGCTGTCATGTACAAATCGTACCCGATACCGAACAATATGTCTTCTCCAATGTGTGGATCAGTTTCCAATGTCAGCAACAGAATTCAAAACGAGAACAAACTACTGGTCTAATTAAGCCTATTAACTCTTTAGTTAGAATTGTCCCCATCTCTACAGGAGTTTCATCCATCCTCACACACTTTGCGACTTATTCTCCCATAGACGTCATTTTTCTGCAGTGGATTCTCCGCAACCACCTTTGCTCTGGCCACAGTCCATGTGTCTGTCTGTCTGCATGTTTGAGTATGCATGCATTTGATTGTGAGTGTGCGTGAGTCGGTACGTGCATGTCTTTGCATGTTTGCACATGCGTGTTTGTGTGTGTGTACGTGCATGAAAGAGAGATCGACACAATAGTCGTAGTAAAAAGGTGCATAACTCAGGACACACCGTGGTCAGTGCTGCTGGCTTCGGGATGCTCTTCATTATCCAACCATTGGTACACCAAACCCGTATTTCAATACAATTTGCATTCTGACCTCCATCCAGGTGAGGGCCGACAAACTGGCTAAGGATCCGCCTGGGGAGTGAGCACTCGTACCAAGTGATGTGTGGTGCTGATAGGGTTAGGCCAATCCTTCCTTGCTATCGCTGATCTAGGGTGTTGGCCAAGACAGCTTTGTAATCTGTGTGGACTGATACTAAGCTACATGCCAAGCCTCTCTGCTAGGAAACACAGACAGACAATGAGTGTGTGTGGTGTGTGTGTGTGTGTGTGTGTGTGTGTGTGTGTGTGTGCGTGTGCGTGTGCATGTGGTGTGCGTGTGCGTGTGTGGGTGTGGTGTGTGTGTGGGACCGAGTCAGTTTGTCAAAAGGGAATTACCTCAGATCCGTCTACTATTACTACTATAAGTAGGAATGCACGATGAAGGAGCGCCAACATCATGGTCATGTTGGCCCAGCTCCTGAGACCTCAGGGTCCCCCCCCCTCCCTGAGACCTGAGGGTTAGCCCTCAGACACCACACCTGGAATGACAGATAAGTGGTGGTGCATGGAAAACATAACTTGACAACGCCCTAAGTGTTCACCTGAGTAAAGCTGCAGATCTGCATAGTTCTACAGCTGGTCAGAACAGGTTTGGACAGGATGTGTGCCACAGCCTGCTATTTCGCAGCTTTGTTCAGGGTCAAAGGGTCACCCAGTCTGGCACTTATGGGGAGAGCTACCCTGGCAGTTTAATTGTTTCAAGATATTGTCATTTCCTTTGCATCCCAAGCTTCTATAAAAAAAATTCTCTCATGAAGTTTACGCAGGAATCCCGTTCGGGGTGTGGAAGAGAGGCACGCCTTGGACGTGCTTCTGGCTTAAGCCAAAACACCTAGACGTTCTTCAATGGGATCTATGATTGAAAGGAGTTTACATAGCTACTTGTTCAGACTGATTCAGGTGCAGTCTAATTGACAGAATATCATGTTATGCCTGGGGTACCTTATGTCTTACAGTGATTTGCAGCCAATTTCTTTTATTAGATTCGAAAAATGACGTTGCCAAGACATGTTACCTGGAAGAAGATCAGACACAGTAACAGTTTATTACAAACACACCTTCTATTGCTTTGAGCGCTATAATTTGGCCACACGCAGCCTTGCCTTTCTCTCTCTACTAAATATCATCAGAATCTATTATCAAAATGTACTGGGATTCTGTTACAATCGAAAAGGGGATCTTTGCTGCAGACGTCATACCCTACCTCCAAAGCCACCCCTGCATTTTGTTTATACATTTGCATTGTTACAATTTTCTATTCTGTAAAGACATTGCTCAAAAGCAATTATCTGTGGGAAATGCAAACCATGTCATCAAATGATCCGTTGGAAGGTTTCTTGGTATTTCGCCTTTGCTTTGATAGATGCATCAGAACCGTGTGATAAGGCTCAACTTGTATGTCCTCCTTCTGGCCTCTTTCTGCGTCTTTCTTTCCTTCACACAGGCCCCATGTAGGACATGTGTGGCCTCCTCATTTCTGAGGCATTGTGTGCAGAAGCAGAACGAGCTGCAGGGAACAGAGAGACATTAGATTGATTCATCTTAGAGTTTACAGATCCCACTACTGCTGACCAACTTATTGTTTGCCAGGCAATTATCCAGCATCATGATTGGCAGAAATATGAAGCAAACCCGGATTTGTTATTAGGTGGGGAAAATAGTTACAACCCAATGTCAAGGAGCTGGCCAGGAGATGTTATCATCAATACATATTTGTTTAGGACACACACCTTTGCATTCAAGACTAATCAATCTTTCCTCCTTAGTTTGACTAATCACAAAATGTACATTCCTTCTTAAAGCAAATGTGCATCTTTTTTAACGAGTTAGTGTGGCCGTCAGGAAGAATGCATAGCATTCTGAGGTGGAGTTAGCCTCTAGGTATAGCAGACGCTCATAATTCATGTTCAAGCATGTTACAATACCAGACCCTTAGTACCAGACAATACCAGACCCTTCCCAGCCCTTAGTTCCTTTTGTATCACACCACTAAAAAATTAACTCTCTTATGCATTATATACAATATAGACCACATACACTTGTGCACACACACACCCACACACACACAGAATACACTCAAACACACACACACACACACACACACACACACACACACACACACACACACACACACACACACACACACACACACACACACACACACACACACACACACACACACACACATTGGTTCACACTTGCACTGTGCATCTTCTATTCATTAATGTATAACATTAATGTTTAATGTAAACATACAAACATACCGCACCCATCCCACATGCACAGCCACGAGATGCCTCCACAAAACAAGACAGGCTTAGTTCGCTGCTTGGTTTTTGCTAGTTTTGTAGTACCAGAGAGACTGTTGATCTGATCTTAAATACATTTCACTTTCTATTTTACTATTTTATTTCTTTGCATATGTTTTTTTTTACTTATCTATTATTTTATTTTATTGTATGACAATGTTTATATGTGAAGCACTTTGAGTCTGCCTTGTGTATGAAAAGTGCTATATAAATAAAGTTGCCTTGCCTTGCCTTGCCTACTAAGATGAAATATAATTTGGCAAATATAATATAGAAATGGTGTTCTCTATAGGTGCCCTCACACATCCACACATAAAAGTTATTCTGTTAAACAGGCATTACATGATTCTCGGCTTCTCGGCGTGGTTGATCGTTTCATTATTAGGAAAATGTTTCTGGAACCTTCCACGTCTATTGACCATATATCAAACCCAGATATGACAGAACATGACCCTGTCTTGAGTAGGGTCATTTGGTATGTTTCAGCTTTCAGACATTCATGCATATGTTGACCTACCGTTTTCTGCAGGCTTGTGTGCATAGGGTATGTGTGTGTACTTTCTATGGAGAGTATGTAACTTTGAATCCTTTTCATGCTCTATAGTAAAAAAAAAAGAGAGGTGGGTCGTTCCTTGTTAACTGCTCCTTGAACTACCTGCAGATTTGTTAACTTTGTCCAATATTTGGATTCAAGGCATCAGTAATCACAATTTTCATAAAAAATGACACAACATAAAAGTATGTTGTGTGTGACCCGAGGCATGCAACTGCAGTGAAGGCACGCCCACAGCGAAACATTTGTCAGGGACGTGCTGATAGCACACAGTAGATTCAGGAACCACAGGGTCAGGCTTTTATATTTCTAATTAATACAACTTGTAAAATGGCTAATGGGTCTTCTCACATGGACTGAAAAGAGGAACCTGTAGGTCTACAGAACGCTATGGACAGAAATAGAGCAGAACACACCAAACAGCACCACCAGCTGGCAAAAATCATGATGGTGTTCAAATGATGACTGTGTGTGTTTAGACAACAGAGCTGAAGTGCTTCTGTTTGTTTTATTCGACCATCTTCTTGTTTTGTTCTGGGCTTAGGATTCACTGTGTATGGTAGGTTGATAAATACACTTATTGACACTTTACTATCTGAAATAAAAATTCAAGATGATCATCGGGCTAATACTAGACTACATGTAAAAAAAAAAAAGTAAAGTAGGCCTAATCATGAACACTAAGACCTTCAAAGGAAACTTTTGAATCTTTATTCAAACCAGAGGATTTTGGGATGAACAGTTGAAATGAAAAAAAGTTTTCTTCAACTGTTCTTGAATAGCCCATTTGGCTTTCATCAGTAATACATATCCTGTTTACATAAGTCCTTTATTTCACATTGAGGTATGCATCAAATTTGAACACGAATGCAATCCGCAATATACGCTGGGCAAATGTGTGGAACAATTTCTTTCTTTTTCCCTCAATTATCTGTTTTTAACAGAATGAAATAGATCATCGAACCACGACATCAAGGTGTCCACCATTCAGGTGAACGAATGAACTTCACTCTTCAACGGGGGCCTCCACTTGCTCTTCCTCTGCTGTGTCCTCCTGCTCCACAGCGGCACTCTCCTTTTCCTCGGCAGCCACCGGTGCCACCGGCTCGGTCTCGGCCTCGGACTCCTGCTTCTCCTCCGTCTTGACAACAACGGCTTCTACCTTGGTGACCGTGGCGACGGAGCTGCTGCTGCTTTCTTTGTCGTCTCCGCTGCTCACCACTGCCCCCTCGTGGCCACCGAAGGCGGTGCTGACTGCTTGTGATCCACCGAAGGAGGCGCTAACGTATGATGGTGTGCGGGAAGTCTCCATGCAGTTATAGGCGTTGTAATTCACAGCTGAACAAAAATAAATTGTTGCATTTGTTTGTGAGTATTGAAAAAAATATTTCTATATTATATATTTGTTGATGTAAGGTTGGTTAAGATTACGTTTTATTTAATTGAAAAGCAAACTTACATGTCTGCTTTGACACACATGACGTCTTGATCCCCGTGAGCAACCTGTGGAATCGGATGTAATGATAATAAGAAGCAAACGATTGTACAAAATCAGTGAATGCATTAGAGTCTAACCGCCCCTGGTTCCCTATCAGCCATTATTACAACCCATACCTGTCCTCCTCTCCTTCCAGCAGCTTCCTGTAGGTCGCGATCTCAATGTCCAGGGCCAGCTTGACGTTCATCAGCTCCTGGTACTGGCGGACCTGCAAGGCCATGTCATGCTTGGCTCTCTGGAGGGCCTCCTCCAGGTCTCTGATGCGGAGCTTGGCGTCCTTCACCACCATCTCGCCGCGCTCCTCAGCCTCTGTGATCTGACCCTCCAGGGTGTTGCGCTGCAAGTAGCGAAGTTGCTATTCAATCTATTTGTGAAGATTGTGTCTGAACTGAATCGATTCCTTTCTTAGGCTCATAAGCCTTGTGTGCATAGTTTCAGAGAGCATACTGATGGTTTACATCGGAATGCATTTTACAGGGACAAAATAGATGGTTTATAATAATAAATCTACCATCCGTGCTTAAAGTACTATTTGCACACTGTAGATTTGGACAGTGATGCAGCCGTCACAAGCGGTCACCTTCCATGAATCAAAGTTGGATAGGGTAGCGGTTGGGTGGGAGTTGGACTCCTAGCCAAAAGGTTTCCTTCTGGATTTGATCCACAAAGCCCACAATCGATAGCTGCAGGCCTCCTGGGGCCCTCCTGCTGAATGACCCTGGACCTGATATCCACTGCAAACAGTTAACAATCCTTACCTGGGCCTTCACCATGTCGATCTCCGACTGAAGCCTCATTATCCTGCGGTTCATGTCGGCGATCTCAGCCTTGGTTGACTTCACGTCGTTTCCATGCTGCCCTGCTGACTGCTGCATCTCTGCATACTGGTTCGGTCCGGTCCAAGCCAGAACAAACAAACAGCGAGAAGACAGTGAGGATGATGACAATTCCCAAACTCATCCTGTTGATGTGGGAGTGTCGTCTTGCGTCACTTTACACAACTTACTACCTGCATCTGTGCTTATTGTTTACAGTTTTACAGTAACCTTCACATTCATTTAGCACATGCTTTAATGCAAATAAACTGAAAACCAAGGCTGCGTGTCAGACTCAAGACAAAATAATCTAAATCAGACTCACGACAAAGTAAATCAAACTAAATTAAGTCCTTATAGTGCTTAAAATAGTTGTGTGTGTGTGTGTGAGACGGCTGCCGGTCGTACCTTAGACTGGTACCAGGCCTCGGCCTCTGCCCTGCTGCGGTTGGCGATGTCCTCATACTGAGCACGCACTTCCGCCACCACAGCGTCCATGTCCAGGCTACGGCTGTTGTCCATCTCCACGACGACCGAGGTGTCCTTGATCTGGCTCTGCAGCTCACGCAGCTCCTGGTGATAAAAAATATTGCAGGATCTCGGTAGCCTAAATGCGCCCTTTTGATTTAGAAATGAACACGTTGTTTTTTTTGGCGGCCAAAACCAAGGTGAAATTTTTAGGGTTATTAATTTACCATATCGTAGAGCTGTCTCAGGAATTCAAGTTCATCTGAGAGGCCGTCCAACTTAGCCTCAAGTTCAACTTTAACGATGTAGGCTGCATCTGTATCCTGCAAAGGACAACACAATGTATCGTTGCATAGGGAAACCATCGAAACCAACCATTGACTATAGTTTGGACCATATGGCGCTTTGAGTCCAGTTATAGTTGGGAGACTGTTCTGTATCATTCTTGTTGGGGTGGATTCAACAAACCTTCTTTATCAGCACAAAGGTGTTCTCCGCCTCGTTGCGCTTGTTGATCTCGTCCTCATACCTAAAAGGAAGGGAAAGTAAGCCTTCATTCACAGTGATGATTCATTCATCCTCAGGTTGTAAGAAGGTTTTGTTGATTATAAACCGACAAAGATAAGATCTTACCTTCTTCTTAATCCCGTTGCTCCTCTAGGGAGCATAGGCCGATAGATAAGATAACTGACTACTCCCAGGGAGGATCTGGGGACAACCAGGGTCACTCACCTGTTCTTGAAGTCCTCAACCGTGCTCTTCATGTTATACAGCTCGGATTCCATCCGCAGCTTCTCGTTTCCCAGGCCGTCCAGCTGTCTGCGCAGGTTGGAGATGTAGGCCTCGAACATGGCGTCCATGCTGGAGGGACTGCTGGTCTGTTCCTGGAGCAGCTTCCACTTGGTCTCCAGCATCTTGTTCTGCTGCTCCAGGAAGCGCACCTGCAGAGAAAACATCCAGGTTCAGCATCATGCAGAATCAATCAGGGAATAGTTTGCATTAGTGTACCTACAAGCATTAATATATGGGGATAGTTTAGAGTGGATGGATAGACAGATGGAGGGATGAGTTTGTGGATGGATCACAGATGGATAGATTGAATAACTGGATCGATTGAGAGGATGTGGATCGAAATGGAGGGAGGGATGGACTGATGAATGATATAAGGTTTAAATTAAACTAAATCGCACAAATTGTTTTATTTTAGTATTTAGTATTATTTTGGGCAGATTTGAGACAGTTTTAGGTTAATAACTACATGTTCACCTGACTGAAAGTGTTAATCTTTCACAAGTCACAAAGAAACACACAAACATGAACACAAAAGGAGCATTTTACTACGTAGGCCTATGTTGCCATATAGTGCCAACTGACTTTAAATGTCACAGTAATTACTGTTAGATCTGTTCCAGATTCTAATTGCTTTGTTCCAACACAAAGGGGCACTGTTTCTCAGCCCTGGCTCACATCTCTCAAAATGTTAATATGCTGCCCTCAAGTTGGGGTACGCTGTTTCTCCTAACACAGCAAAACATGGACGCGGAAAGTAATGAACAAAAACCCTGTTCTGTGTATGATTGCATATGTGTGTAAGTGTGTGTGTGTGTGTGTGTGTGTGTGTGTGTGTGTGTGTGTGTGTGTGTGTGTGTGTGTGTGTGTGTGTGTGTGTGTGTGTGTGTGTGTGTGTGTGTGTGTGTGTGCGTGCCGTGCGTGCGTGCGTGCGTGTGTGTGTGTGTGTACATCTGTGTGTGTGTTTGTCTGTTTGTGTGTGTGGTCGCACATGTGTCCGTGTGAGTTTTATTGTGTAAGCGTGTGCGTGCGCGGGCGTGGCATGCATGCATCTGTGTGTGCATTCATGCATGCCTGCTTGCATTTACAAGCAAGTGTGTATGTGTTTGTTTATGGGTGCAGGTCGCCAGTGATGTGGCTTTATGACAAAGGTGTGTGCATGGAGTAGTGGTTGTATGCTTCCTTTTGCAATCATTGCAAAGTCAAGCTTGGTTGATTGTGGCTGAAACTCCTCCCGCGAAGTCAGGCTTCCTCCATTGTCCAGGTGGAACAATGTTTGTATGTTTGATTACACTCTCAACAATCTCTAGACAATCTCAGAATCAGCAGATGTTGAAGCAAAATTTAGCAAAATTGATATGGGAAGACGGCACAGAGCCTTGTGCCAGAAACCAGAAACTGCAAGGGGTGGTGATACACCTTGTTTCCTGTTTGGTCATGGAGATATTCTACAGAAGAGAAACTCATCTGCATGAGTGGGTGAAGCATTCTACACTGACCAAATCTACAAAGTTTTTATTTTGAATACTTTTTTACAGTTTGCAAATGCTGGCCAAATTTATAATTGATGTTATGTCATGTTATGCCAATTCCACGCTCCTAGGTCCCTGTCTTTAGCAACCGGATTGGTCTTTTGGTTATCAATCAACAACATTGCTCTGTTCAGTGCCTCAGAGCCTTCACTCTGCACAAGACAATGCACATTTGGACTCCATATGCTCTGACAGTGGGAAAATGTAACTATGATTCTCTGTGGCATAAACTCAAGGGTCTCAAACTGATATGAGCAGGCTAAGCCTTCACTGAGAACCAATATAAGGAAGATAATGACCATAAGCCAGTAAAAATGCCACAACTTACTTCAGAAATCTTCTGCAACCTGAGGCAGTTGGCCTTGCATGCAGAGCAGGCATTTTGAGCCCCCTTTCAAATGAAGGGGTAGGGTTAGGGAAAATGGGATGAGGGGGTTGCTCTGGGGTCGTGGCTCAGCAGCAGCAGGGGGTCACTGTCAGGCCCCCGCCACAGAAGGGACTCACCTTGTCGATGAAGGTGGCGAAGCGGTTGTTGAGGCCCTTGATCTGCTCCTTCTCCTGGGTGCGGACCACCTGTATGCTGGGGTCGATCTCCAGGTTCAGGGGCGCCAGGAGGCTCTTGTTGACCGTCACGGACGTGATGGGGCCCGCTCTGGTGGCCATGCCTCCACCCATACCCCCACCCATACCCCCAGCCATGCACATACCGCCACCCATACCTCCGCCGACGCCCGTGTAGCCATACTCTACGGCGCCGCCCCTCTGACCCGACCCTCCGGCCGCGTACCCGCCCACCACAAAGCCCCCGCTGCCGGCCCCCATGCCGGCCCCGCTGGAGCCCACGCCCCCATAGGAGCTGCGGACGGCGAAGGACTGCTTGCCAGCGCCGGGACCCCCGTAGCCGGAGAAGGAG
The DNA here is from genome assembly GCA_900291075.1 of Melanogrammus aeglefinus. NCBI lineage: Eukaryota > Metazoa > Chordata > Actinopteri > Gadiformes > Gadidae > Melanogrammus > Melanogrammus aeglefinus. The sequence goes on from OLKM01000043.1 coordinate 416,343, forward strand.
CGGCTGCTGTAGCACCTCTGGCCTGGACCGGCCTCGCCCCCCCCGGAGGAGGTGGACCTAGAGGAGACGGTGGTGGTCTTCAAAGCTCTGACAGACATGGTCACACAGCAAAGGGATTGACGTTGGTCTTCTTCAAAGCACCGAGATGCAGCAGTGGGCTGGTGTTGGGGTGTCTGTGGGAGACAGAGACCCAGTGGAACAGAGAGTCACGGAGAGACTGAGGGAGAGAGAGAGAGAGAGCGAGTGAGTGCGGCTTCAGGCAGACAGACCCTCCCCGGTGCCATGCTGCTATTTATCGGGAGCAGAACAGAGACACCGTCGAGGTGTGGTCGGACAGCCCCCTCGGTATGGGGCGGTTTGGGGGGGGGGGGGGAGGTGGGAGGAGGTGCAGAGGTGTGGAGGAGGAGGCGGAGGAGGAGGAGGAGGAGGAGGAGGAGGTGGAGGAAGGAGGAGGAGGAGGAGGGAGAGGAGGATGGGAGGCGGAGGAGGAGGAGGAGGAGGAAGAAGAGGATAGTTGGGAAAGCAGGGGGAAAAACAGCATCATGTTACACATTTACAGCACACTTCTTTCACAATGGTCACTTGTGAGCGGTTTTCACTCTTGGTTTTTTTCGAAGCTCACTTGGAAACTGGTTTTATTTGTCGTCCTCTCCTGCCATGTTTGGAGTCGCTCAGATTGATTAGGCCAAGTTTTTCCTCCAGCCTCCCTGTCTTGGCCCGACCTGGCATTACGCACACGTTCCGCGCTCACAAAGGGCCCCATGGAACACTAGCGGCGTGCACAGAGTTTACACGTACGCACTAATTCAACACACCTATGCACAAATTCATGCAGCGCCTTCATGTGTGTTGTGCTCTAGCATTGGGGTTTAATATTTTTATGGTCTTTTTGCTTCACCTGAGTTCTCACGGACTCAACATATTGAGCCGTAAATCCTGTTTGCACAACAGGGACGAGGCCTGTATGTGTGCTGGCCTTAACCACGACAAGATAGATGTGGGAAAATTTAGATTTGGTGCCCCATTCGACTCTTTTTAATGACCCTCCCTTTGTCTGTTTACCATCCCAAGTCTTCACATAAGGGTTATTAAAGTGTTTATTCAATCATAGCAGCACTGCTGCTCCCCATTAACCCCTATTAGTCGGTTAGTCACATCTGTCAGGTGCAGAATATATATATCACACACATGCAGAATTCATACCATTCAAGAATGTGTAAAATCAATCAATCAAAATTAACATCCGCCCACCCCTACCCCGTGCACCACCACACGACAGTCTGGGGCACCATACCCCCCCCCCCCCCTCTTATCGTGAAGAAGAGCGGAGTGGAGAACATTTAAATGCACTGCATTCCTTCCTTATCGGCCCACTAGGTTGAACAAACAGACCCAGCCCCGTCCTCTCTCTCACCCTCTGCCCCACCTTAGTGCTGCTTTAATCCTCCTGTCTCTCCCTCTCTGGCTCGCTGACTGCTCGGTGGAGCTCTTCAACAACGCTCTGTTATTCATATTTGTGATGTCTATAAAACCTGTAATAAACCTGGGTGGGTTTTATGTCAGCTGTGTGTAATGGCAGGAGGGACTGGTTGATTGGGATATAGGGTCCTCGAGGTGCATTGTCTCTGTGCATTATGGGATGGGTTTGAACAGATACCTGTTGCCATGGTTGCACAACTAAGTACATATAAGCCCACAGAATTGCTTTTTTTTAGGATTAGGACACCAGTATCTTAACACGCGCATGTTTCTGACATAAGATTTAGTTAGTTTAACATCTGGAGGGATGGTGACCCCTTATTCCTCCAGATATCTCTGTGTATAAATGTTTTTATGTTGATTTTTAATAAGTCGCCAAGAAAGTTTTCGCCCTCTTGTCAAATAACAACGTGTCATTCAAACCAAGTAGCGTGGTATCTATCACGCTGTCACAGCAACCAGAATGTACCGTGGTATCTTTCACTCTGGCTCATAAAACCACCAGAAGAATGAACCAATGTTGAGTTCAGATTCGGCTTGGCTAGGCACAAAAAAGTGACGTTATTCGTCCCACATTGTGAGACCCGTGCTTGGTAAAAGAAAACCATATATGTACACACGACCAAGCACTAATCATTGGACAAGCCCTTGGGGACTGATAATAACCTACCCTCCCACCTCTCTCTGTTTAAGGTCTGAAATAGGAGAGGTGTCTGTTTATTTTTGTCATTTCACTTTCCTCTAGTTAAAACTGCAAGTAAGATGGAGGAGAGGGACAGAGAGAGAGAGACATTTTCAGAGGGTCACACCCTGACCTGAAGCCTGTTAAGATGGTGGTGATGTTTTCGGTTTGTACCAGGCTGCAAAATGACACATAATGTTTGGAATGTGCCGTGAGAGAGGGACACTTACATGCTATGAGAGGGAGATAGCAGGCTACAAAGTTGGCCCGAGTGTGGGTACAGTAATTGCAGCAGACAAGGGAACCAATTACATAATGATTGGCGGATTGGCCTTCAAATGTTGACCCAGTGTTATGAGATCAATATTATGGGAAAAGATCCATTATTATGTGGAATTAGGGAATGATGTGTGGGTTATGATTATAGAAAATTGAAATTTGCAGATGATAATTATGCAACATCCTTACGTCACCTCTGTCATGAATAATGATCATTATGAATCAAATTAAAATTACAAAACATAATTCTTAGTTTGTTAATAGGAACAACGAATACATCAGTAAGGGAGAATACGTTTCAGAAATCAATAAAACAAATTTAAATTCAATCATTTCATTTGCATAATTCATTAATCAAGTTATCTTTGTTAAAGTGATCAAAAGTATACTGATAAAATATCAGGTTTGTCTCACCCATAGCTGCATCGTTTATTTCAGAGAAAGACCTTGCAAGATTATTTAAGGCGTGACGCTAAATTAGCTTATAAAGCCAGTTATAACGGTGTTGAAGATGCCATGGCTTCCCCGCAGTCCTCTTCACACACAGCCTTAAACAAACAAACTCAGTAACAACAAACAATTCCCATGCTAAGATAGAGGTGTGGTTGAATTGTGTGTTGGTGCATGAAAGTTAACATTAACAACCCATGACCATGCTTGACGCCAGGTGATTAAAGGGAACTTGTGCGTTCACGGCCACACCCATCCTTTTTTTATGCTCGAATATCACCCTCTAGTGGGCACAGTTCGGGATGACTCAAAAAACAGTAGGAGTGGCCTGGGTGGATATACAGTATGTCTATGGGGTGGGGTTGGATCTTTCTCTCTCATTCGCTGTCAGTAATGCAGTCGACTGTGGGCGCAGAAATGTGACCCACTTAAGACTTTGAACCTAAACAGCTGTATAATTCTGTGATTGATTGTGTTTTGAGTCTTACCAAACACTTCATTGTCTTGGAACAATGGGTCATTCTTTTTTTGACCATTGATATGTTTATCGTTAACTCTACAATTAAAAAAGCGTTACTATCGAACCGGGAGCAAAGTGTCTCATTACAACACTGTCAAATCATGATCATATCAGAAAACAGCATTGACATCTGTAAGTCCACAGTGAAGGGTGATAAAGAAAGTCCATAACAATCAGCAGTAACAATGTCCCAATCCCCCCGTGCTTCTTGTGGCCTCCTGAGGAATGTCTGGGAGCTAAAGCTGGACATGGCATCTCGTAGAGAAACCCTTGCTGCCTTTCCTTCACCTCTACAGTGGCCGGTCATAGCTGCCTTGGTCCTACAATTAGTACGGAGCGACACTTGGAATGACATGAAGACACACTCTGACTGCTGAAAAGAGTACAGTGAAAGACTATGCTAATAAGCATAAGGGCTTAATTGAGTTAGCTTAGCTCACACTCCTTTGGTAGAATATTAACTTACTCTGCTCACGTGTGTGCCTCATGGTAGATCATGTGAGAGCATTACTCATTTGTACTCGAGCGAACCGAATGGAAAAAGTGAAGGGAAAAAAAAGTAAAAGAATAAAGCCAACCGGTGGGAGTTCATCCCGGGTAAGGACGAAGCACCCCCACCCCCCTCGCTCCACCTCCTCCTTTCCCCAGTTGTTGACATCTGTCCAGGTCCTGAAGCACATACAGCCCATTTGTTTGTTGGGACTCCCTCTGTGTGCTGCGGTGACTCACACGCACCAACCTCACCTCTCTAATACCAGCCCTTTCGTCTCTGGTCTTCTCCTCCTCTTTCTCCCTTTCCCTCATCGGAGGAAGCTATGTGGAGGAAATAAAGGGGGCCGGGGATAACTGCACAATGGACCCAGTCCCATAATAAAATTCTGCTAAAAAAAAAAAAAAAAGTTTTATTTAAACTGAACAATTGGGACAAACAGTGAGTCAAATTATGTTTGACAGTTCATGGGCGGACCCGCTGCTTTCGGCAATGGCAGAGAGCTTGGGGGGGATTTCCCATGCAGTATCTAGGGATGAAGAAAAGCAGTCGAGCTGGAAAGCTAAACAAGATGGAGAGGAAGCACAGTGATAACTTAGACCTGAATCATACGAGAGTTTCCATGTTGAAATCTGCCTTCACTGTCTTAATCAGAGACCAGACTCATGTGGGTGTTTCCTCACATGTGGCATTTTTCCCTCCTCACTTCTCTAAAAAAGTGTTCTTGTTTTGGTTTAGCTTTTTTCCTGTTTTTTTCTTTCTTTGGTTACCATGGAAACGGCCAGAGCTCATTATGGACTTAGCGTTCCGTAAAGTGAACAATGCTTGGCTGGGGTGGTGATGAAGATGCAGGGAAAACTGTGAGAAAGTGTTGAAACTCTATCAAGCATAAAGGTGGGGTAAGATGGGAAGGATAAAAGGAGCCATGTTATGGAGGACATTAGGGAGGAGTGTCAGCCTTTGTCAAAGCTGCACCTGAGGGGGGGTCACACACTGTTTTGTTACGCCGTTCTCTGGGGCCCAGTTTTCCTAACCCTCTGCTCAAATATGTCCAAACCCAAGTAAACCTCTCAGGTTTCATGCCCAACTCTCTGTATTTGAGATGCCATTGTAGCCATGTTGTTTTTTCCTCTGCTCTGACATAATGCTAACCACGGTTGGTTTTCAACAGCTCACCTTTTTTGTATTGGTGCTTTTATGAGCGTATGTAATGAAGTCATTATTGGCACACGTTTTTTCAGTCAACAGCTTGTGTAAACAAGGCAGCCCTTTATTTTGTTGTTGCTTTTACCACATAGCCAGTTCTTTAGCCAGCTTAATTTATCTAGTATGTTGTTTTTAAAAAAAAAAAAAAAATCGAAAGTATATGTGAGTTTGATGAGTATATTTGACCATGTCCCTTCAATTATGTTTCCTGAGCGATAAACAATTCTACCAAGTTTGTACTTACTTTGTACCGGTTGGTACCAGTTAAAATCTGGCATGGGAGTTGGGGCCGGGCATAATTTGGTTCAAAACATTTCTGGCCATACAGAAAACTATGCAGTCAGTGTTGGGCAATAAGCCTTTTATGGGCAAACCAAAGGAATTTCCTTGTATAATCTAAAAAAAATAACTTGACTATCTTTCCTGGTTCTGCTTATTTTTCCTTCTTGTTATTTGTTGGTTATAGAATACATTTCAAGCTTAAGAACCTAGACTTATCTCTTATCCTCATTGGACCAAGAGGTGAATTCCCTGGTCACAGCAGGCGCAGCTCTTGAAGATAAACAAATGTCCCCCTTTGAATTCCCTGCATGTAAATGTTTGCAACTGATTATACAAATGAGATTGGGTCACAGCACAGATAGTTTGCAAAAAAACAGGGAGCATGTGAGTAAAAGAGAGAAAAGAGCGAGAGGAGGAAGGGAGAGAGGGAGGGAGGGAAGAGGGAGTGAGGTGGGGGGAGGAGAACAGGAAAGGAACAATGGTGGATGTGGAAGTGGGCAGGGTCTAAAAAGGCCAGCTGTGGTTGGGGGACTTGCAGGGGAGTATAACTTCTCCATTTCAATCTGCCAACATCTCTTTCCCTGCCGACGAGCAACCAAGACATCAGTCCAGAACCCTCTCTTCACTCTCACAGCCCTCGTCTGTTTGTGTGCCTCCATCTCAACCAGACTCACCATGAGCTACAGGTCAAGCAGCGCCACCTTCACCCGCTCCACCCCGCCCTACCGCGCAGCCAGCACTTATGGTGGCGCAGGGGGCTCTGGGGCCCGCATCTCCTCGTCCTCCTTCTCCAGCCTGCGCTCCGGCGCCCCCACCATCTCCTCCTCCTCGGCCTACAGGGTGAGCAGCGGGATGGGCGGCGGCGGCGGCGGGATGCCCGGAGGCTTCGGAGGAGCCGGGGCAGGGGCCGGTGCTGGCGGGGCCGGCGTGGGGATCATGGGCAACGAGAGGGGCCACATGCAGAACCTGAACGACCGCCTGGCCACCTACCTGGACACGGTCAGGAGCCTGGAGAAGGCCAACAACGAGCTGGAGGTGAAGATCAGAGAGGCGCTGGAGAAGGGAGGCCCCGAGATGAGGGAGTACAGCAAGTACACACCCATCCTCGAGGACCTGCGCAGACAGGTGAGCAACCCGGAGCGGGGTGGGGTCGAAAAAGTTTAGTTAAGATGGAGAAGTTTAAGGTGGATAATCCGTTTTGTGTCTGAATCTACATTGTTTGTAGGATGTTGAAGTGCAATAGAGGTTGGGGAAATGTTTTTGCATGCGAATAAACAAAGAATTATATAGGAGGGTGGAAGAAAATTGAAGGGGAAATTGCGTAAAGTTTGGGACAGTGATTTGATGATCATGATGAAGATGAATCTGCAGTGACCCAATTCACCAAAATGTTCACAAAACGTAAAGGGAGAAGTAAAGCTTAGTCCTTTCTACTCTAAATATGATCATATATTCAATAGCCACATTAGACATTATTCTCAATATGTTGCTTTGAGAGTTATCATATTTTGTGAGTTAGAATGGAGGGTGTGGCGTTGTCCATAGCTTCACCCTTCCCCCATATAATCCATCCGATGCTACACACACAGCTGGCAGAACTTCCTGTTTCTGGTGAGTCACCAACAAGAGGCAAACTGACTTCTCGAATCATCTGAACCCGACCCAAAAGAAAAATTTTCCTCCCCCAATGTTTAGAATGGAAATGTTATCCTTCAGCGTGTCCACTTGTGAATGGTTCTACTGCACGCATTCTTTGCTTGTGAATGGCTCTGCAAGCATCATCTGATGTAAGACGACCCTGATGTGAAACAGATGTGTAATACATGGCTTTTACAATGAACGCTCCTGCTCACACCAGTGTGGGCTACATCTGCATGTAATAAGGGTCCCAAACACACACACACACACACACACACACACACACACACACACACACAACACACACACACACACACACACACACACACACAACACACACACACACAGCACACCACACACATCACGCACACACACCACACACACACACACACACACACACACACACACACACACACACACACACACACACACACACACACACACACACACACACACATAAACGAGCATGCGTGCTGGTTGTCTAATAATCCGCACTACAAAGAAGTGTCAAATGTCACATTCTTTGCAGTTTCAGAGTGTGACACATTGATGGCTTCTGTGCCTCTCTTTGTGTTCTCTGACAAAAACGGGAAGACTGCTTTGCCCATGGAGACACATAAAACTCTGCTCGGGAAAACATGTTCACGGCTGTTGCTATCCATCGGTCTGTCTCTCTGTCGGTCTCTCTGTCTGTCCTTCTGTCTGTCAATCTGTCTATTTATCCATCTGTAGCAGAGGGAAAATAAATGATAAGCCATTTTTTTTTATCACATATCAACTCTCCAAAAATGTAAAAAAAAGAAAAAGGATTCAGATTTTGATCATGAATCTGTCCCTGCCCCCACAGTCTGGCGCTGGAAGTTGGGCACGTTGCCACCCCATTGTGTAATTTGAACACTCTGGATCAAATTACAATTTCTTTATGACACCATGGATACATGTAAATGATATGCATACAATATTGTAATGTTTCCCCACCAGGTCTTTGATAAGACTCTAGACAATGCCACTCTGGTGCTCCAGATCGACAACGCTCGCCTGGCCGCTGACGACTTCAAAGTAAAGTACGTTGAATTTTTTAAAATATTACAGAATTGATTTATTTTTTTGTTTGGTTTGGGCTTAAAATATTGCTTGGATTAAAACTGAACCCAGGTTACAAAGGAGACTCTAAAACGGATCAATTAGGGACACCATTAGTAGTAAATAGATTAATTTACATAGTAGAAAATTGTTTGTGAATCTTAGCTATATTAGGCAGACTAATATGTAGCCAATATATCTGCTTATTCAGAGCTTGCATCTTGGTTTCCCCCCAGGTTTGAGAATGAGACGGCCATCCGCCAATCGGTGGAGGCAGACATCGGGGGGCTGAAGAAGGTCATCGACGACACCAACATGGGCAGGATGAACATCGAGAGCGAGATCGAGGCGGTCAAGGAGGAGCTCATGTACCTCAAGAAGAACCACGAGAACGTGAGCAAGACTATTTGTAAAAATATATATTTTTATTTTCTAAACTGAGTTTAGAAAAATGCAATTATTTTGGTCACATTTTTTCGAATTATTTGCATTTCCTGCCAATGAAGCAGGCATTCGTGTTTTATCGTTTTTATTCAGTTTGCCTTTTGTTTACAAACTAAAATACTGCAGAATCAGGGTTAGATTCTAGATAAAGATCCAGAGATTGATAAAGGCTTGGCACTAGGTCCTTTGCACTACAGGAGTCAATAGAGACTAAACCTCGGTGTGTCCTCTTTTTCTGTGGGCTCTAGGATCTGATGGAAATGAGGAGCCAGGTTTCCCACGGGGGCGTGCAGGTGGATGTGGATGCCCCTAAAGGTCAGGATCTGGCCCAGGTCATGGAGGAGGTCAGGTCCAAATACGAGAAGGTCGCCGTCAAGAACGCACAGGACCTCAAGCAGTGGCACGAAAATCAGGTACGCAGACAGTAGTTCAAAGGTTTTGCATCAACTGCAACTTTGCTTATTAACTAATGGTTACACCACAGTTTTGTTGAATACTCGATTCTGATTGGTCAATAACGTTCCAAGGGTGTGAATAATACGGGACACTTCTGCTTTAACAATCCTACATCCTTAACAACAGCAAATTACAGCATTCAACAAGACGGGTCCTTCCTTGACAACGCAAGAACAATGCGCTCAAAGCATTGCAGAAAGAATACTTAAATTGCAGACGACTAAATTAATATTCAGTAATATTTTTCCTTTCTTGAAGTAGCAATAGTTTTGTGAGGTTAAGATCTAGTCAGTGTTGAATTTCTACCCCATCTTGTACTTATGTAGTTTTACATCTGTGTCACAGTAGGCCTACTTTAAAACATACCATGCATTTTTTACCCTGTGTATCACTAGATCTCGGAAGTGCAGGTACAGGTTTCACAAAACACAGAGGCCCTTCAAGGGGCCCAGGTGGAGATCAGCGACTTGTCCAGACAGCTCCAGACCCTAGAGATTGAACTGGCCTCCCAACAGAGCTTGGTAAGCAGCACTGCTCATATGCACTCATGTGTTCATGAGTGTCCCACATTTTAATTAATCTCTAATGAAGTTGTTGTGTGCCATGCCATGCACACAACAACTTGCATAGGGAAGATATTTCTACAATTCATTTATTACTTTATGAATTACTTATAATGTAAATGTTTTGGTCATTCCCAAATCGGGCATTGATCTTTCATTATGGGGTGTTTGAAACTCCTTCAGTGTTTCTCATGTGAGACATGGCTTTTTTAAAAAAAAGGTATATTAAAGCCAAGGTATATTTACAGTACTACAGCCCTCTTGAGTCTTCTCAATAAGGCAGAGTATCACCGACTAAAAGCCCTTGAGCCCACCCCCTGTAGTTTAATATTTTCAATATCCTGTCCACTCGTGTCAACTAAGCCTCTGTGCTCCGTTCGATCCTTAAGAATATGCGTGTTCAATGGTTTTGTTGGTAATCCCCACAGAAAGCGTCTTTGGAAGACACGTTGAGAGGCACAGAGCAACGCAACAACAATGAGACGGAGAAGTACAACGGCATCATCATGCACCTGGAGGGGGAGCTGACCAACCTACGTTCCAACATCAGCCAACAGACCCAGGAGTATGAGGCCCTGCTGAACATGAAGATGAAGCTGGAGGCCGAGATCGCCACCTACAGGACACTGCTGGACGGAGGCGATTTTAAGTAAGTACGTCTATCAGAGGCAAATCTTCAATCTATCATCAATGATGAATGATTTTAATAGACAGATGTAATTGATAATGCTGATGAGGATAATGATGAATATCATAATTTCCTGTTTTACAGGCTTCAAGATGCACTAGAGGGGTTGGCAGAATAGGCGATTTGTGCTTCAGTGATCTTTGCACAAATCAGCACTTTCAAAAAATTGGAGAAGAAAGAAGAAATTGAAAAAGTCAATCTCTGATTACACAAACCAAATTATTGTTTTGGCTGAATCTTCTGCTGACCAATAAATTCAAGGGAATCAATTCATGAAATGGGAAGTGTGTCCGTGAAATGTGTCATTGCACTTTATATTTTCCTAGCCTCATTAGCCTACATGATAATCAAAGCACATATTCATGAGTGGTTATATTTTTTATAAAAATATTACAAATCATTAACCCAACATTAATATATAAGCGATGAACTGATCTTTCAAAAAACGTTAATAAACATTAGTATATGATTAATAAGTGGGTTTTTTAAAGGACCCCTAGTTACCACCAAGTGTGATGTTTCAGAACCATTACTAGCCAGGTCAAGATCGACCCTTTAGTGACATCACAAGTGCACTAAGATGAATAGATCCGCCTACCAGTTGGTACGGCCCCCTGGATAGGCTGGTAGGCTGAGCATCTACATATGGCTGGCATTATATTCGGCGCTATACTCATGTTAGTTGATGCTTGCTCATCATTAACTAAAGGCTTATAAATATTTAATTACGTTATACTTGGTTGGGGCATGGCCCCAAATTTAAAAATAAATAACTATTATTTTGGATATATTTTGTTAAATTATACTGAACATAAAGTTTTTTGTATGTATTATACTAATGCATACAAAAAGTCAGGTAAAAAAACACCTTTTTTCTGTTTGCATAAATTGATAATTTATGCGAACAAAGCAATAGTCACGTTAACGACAGCCCTTACGCCAACGCAAGGTTTACCTGCAGGGGGCAGCAAAGCTCCTTACGGCGAATTGGGTTCCCTTGATATCCGAAAAATTTCTGAAGACGAAGAAGTACATTAAGAAGTACTTCACCGAGACGCTCTGATCCAGGCATCTAAGTCATTATTTTATGCCCCAGTTGCATGCTTTAATGTAGCGTACTTGAAGTGTAACCAGGGAGAAATGTTTCTGTGGTTGAGCATGAGATGTGTTGATACGCTGAGAAAAGAAGTTAAACTAGTAGGGAGGTAGTTTCTTAGTAGGGAGGTGACACTATAAAGAAAAAAATCTGTGGCAGCTGAAAGAAGAATTGTGTGTTGTTGCTGCCGATGTCAGGCCTTAACGGTACACCAGATAATTTGCTATCAGCTCCTACATCACAGATACAGAATACAGTAGCGAGCGGTGACCGAATTTAAGCAAAAGGTCAAGAAAATATGATGTATTTCTCTATTAGGGTTCCTGTGTTAAATGTTCTCAGATAGAGTATAAATTAGCTTCTGGCTTGATCATCTGATATTCTCTATATAAATTGACAGCTGGCCAATTAATAGCGAAATCAATGAATGAGTATTAGCTAATTCTGTATTACATTGTTGATTTATGGATTGATTTTAAATTAAATCTATCGATTTGTCACCTAGAGATGTTATGCATATTGACCAACATTACATTTATGTTGCAGACATTTTTATCAAAAGCATCTTACAGCAAGTGCGTCAATTGTTAAGAGATACCCAATATTGCCACAATTTGAGTACCTAAAGATTCACAAAATAAGCAGAGCAACTGCTTTAAAAACTACAATATAGAAAGAGACCTTTTTGCAAAAAATATTTCAACAATAAACCAAGCAATGATTTAGTGGTGGGTCAAACTGAAATATTTAATCTACAATCAACATTCAGCATTTTGACTGGTTCCCACAGCACTCCGGGTCCATGTCCATGAGGTCAGTTATCCAATCAGGTGCAAGATTCTAGTGTCCAGCCCAGTTCCTTCAGGAAGCTCCGCCTCCCATGGGTCTCCTTGCCATAGATCTCCAGCTGGAGATGTGGCTGGGAAGACCTCCAGCCAATCAAAGCCTGAGTTGTCTGGGGTACAGGAGGGGAGGGGCTTACCTGGGGGAGAATGGAGAGTGATGTCATGACACTACACCCTTATATAGGTTAGAAAACAACAATCTATTTTTAACAATAATGCCACAGACCCAAAGACAGTTAAAAGGGTAGGTTAAAGGACAGACAGACCTAAAGACAGTTAGAAGGGTAGGTTTAAGGACAGACAGACCTAAAGACAGTTAGAAGGGTAGGTTAAAGGACAGACAGACCTAAAGACAGTTAGAAGGGTAGGTTAAAGGACAGACAGACCTAAAGACAGTTAGAAGGGTAGGTTAAAGGACAGACAGACCTAAAGACAGTTAGAAGGGTAGGTTTAAGGACAGACAGACCAACAGAAAGACAGACATAAAGTCAGTCAGACAGACAGACACATAAAGAACAGTCAGGCAGACAGGCAGACAGACAAACAGACAGACAAGTGGGTAGGTAAAAATAAGGTCAGAGAGACATCCAGGCAGATAGACAAGTACAGGTGTGTATGCGTTCAGACAGACAGTGAGTTCATACATGGATGTATTTTTCGGCGGGGGTCGGGGGGCGTGCCCTCAGATGAGGTGGGAGGTCCAGCTCCCCGGCCGCCTCCCTCAGTCCCGCCCCCTTCTTCTGGCTCTACAACAGAACAGGACACCTGGCTTCTAATTGGTGGATACATGTGGATCTTATTTATCCTTAGCAGAATATCACAAAATAAATTATTTCAAAAAAATCTCCATTGCATAACTCTTGTTCACTGATGTGAATTTTGTTTGCTGTCCATAAGTGTATCGATATTTTTTTCAGTATACGATACGATTGTGTGTGTGTGTGTGTGTGTGTGTGTGTGTGGTGTGTGTTGTGTGTGTGTGTGTGTGTGTGTGTGTGTGTGTGTGTGTGTGTGTGTGTGTGTGTGTGTGTGTGTGTGTGTGTGTGTGTGTGTTTGTGTGTGTAGATACCTCTATATAGACTTCTGAGAGAAAGCCCCACTTATGAGGCCCGATTTTGGATGACTCTTTCTCAACCTTAAGACGTGTCTTCCTGTACACACACGCACCCGCACACACAGACACACCCACACACAAACATACCAACACATAAACAACAATAATGTATTAGTTTGAGGTAAATGACAAATAACCCAGAGTTAGATCTTCGACACATAGATAACTCACTTTAATTCACTTCTATCGCTGAGAGACAGCTACATATTAATGAGCAAGCCCTATTCTTGCAATTAATTGCAATCTCTTAAACACAAGCTTCCAATATTTTGTTAAATGTTTTTCCGCCTCTGATGTATTTGTGTGGATTTGTTAGCCAGCTGTCCTATACTTTTCCTCAGCAGTCTTGGAATATTTAGCAAAAGTTATAATGATACTAATACCAATATTACAAAAGCATAAAACCAATGAATGTGTGTGTTAAAACTAGAACAAGGGCATCTTACATTGCAAATGAATGATCTACATTTCTTTTAAATAACGATTACAATTCATACATCGCACAGCATTAAAATGATAACACCATATTAAAATAATCAACTCACCAGATTTCATCTTGACTCACAAAATTGATGGGTTTTGATTCCTCGACATTGGTTGCCATCTTTGCCAAGCGTGTGTCTGTGTGTGTGTGTGTGTGTGTGTGTGTGTGTAGCTTGTGTTTGTGTGTAGGCCTGTGTATAGCTTTTGCTCTGCCTTTCTCTGTGAAGCTCCAATTTCACCTGAGAGTAAGTCACACTTGACGGATCTGTTTACCGTCACCGGGGATACGGGGATCCCTGACACCTATCTGTCTTCCGGTCCTCTGCTTTGTACCTGCGTAACCGTGGTGATGATGGCATCATGGGATGGCAATGCCAGGTCATCAACAGGCCGGGTGCTTTCAAATGGAATCAGGCTCTGTGTAGCAACACATGAAAAGAATTGCAAGCATTGAACATTGTATTGAAAATGGTCATTTTCATTTAAAAAGCCTTTCATATTTAAAGAAGAAAACATTGGCTCTGTAATTTCTCAGAAAAAACCAGTGAAGGCATGTTGACCTTTTGTTTATCCATGTTTCTTTCTGTTTGCATACTGTGTTTGTGTTTTGGTGGGTTTCTGTATTGGTGTGTTTTAATTTTTTTGGTTCCATTTTTTGTTTGGACATGCATGGGTGATGAATGACATAGTGTATCCACTAGGGGTCTCTCTTGGCCAGACTTTAGTGGATCCTATAAGCGACTGGGTTGTGGGTCAGAGGTGACAGGTATGACCTTTTATTCTAAAAAAAAAAAAAAAAAAGGAGAGGACATAAAAAAGGTGATTGGATGAGAGGAGTGGGGAGGAGAGGAGAAGCGATAGGATGGTGATGGCATCATCCTGCAGCTGGTCAAGGCCATTATAGAAGGGATGTCTGATGTCATCAATTGAAAACACCAAACAAGCACACTAGTGTAGCTTCTGGTGTTTGTGTGTGTATTTGTATGTGTGTATGCGTGTGTGTGTGTGTGTGTGTGCGCGTGTGTGTGTGTGCATATGTATTTGTGTATGTGTGTACGGGCGTTTGCCCAAGTATGTGTGTGTGCGCGTGTGTGTGTGTGTGTGTGTGTGTGTGTGTGTGTGTGTGTGTGTGTGTGTGTGTGTGTGTGTGTGTGTGTGTGTATGTGTGTGTATGTGTGTGTGTGTGTTTAGGTATGTGTGTGAGTGTGAAGGTGTAATCTATCCTGATTGGAAACGACCCTGGCGCAATCCTAAATCCCAGCATGTCTGACAAATAGATGGACTAGTATGTGTGTCTGTGTGTTTGTGTGTTTGTGTTTCTCTGCTTGTCAAAGGTTACTAAAATAGAATATAAGTATTTGTGCGTGAGCATGTGTGACATGTAATGTGGTCCTTTAATATCTGAGAACATAGGTACAGATTGGCATGTACTTGTAGATCATGTGTGTGTTTTGGTCTCTGGGTAGAAGTGTGTGTTGTCATTGTGTGTCTTTGGGCTTGTGTTTGTGTATGTCTGCATGCTTGTTTGAGTAGGTGTGTGTATGGGTTTGGGTGTATGTGTGTTCCTTGCTTTGATCTTGCTTATTCATCCACCTCTTTTCTTCTCTCTCTCTCTCTCTCTCTCCTAGGTATTAAAAAGGAAAGGCTCTGTCTAGACGGCAGATTATAGAAAGTAACAAGGGAGAGGAGATCAGGACGGAGAAGAGCGAAGGAGGAGCAGCGAGGACAGGAGAGAAGCGAAGAGGAGAAAAGAGGAGAGGAGAGGAAGGAGAGAAGAGGAGTATAGGAGAGAGGAGAGGAAGAGGAGAAGAAGAATGTTGGGGGAGGAAAAGAGATGAGAGGAGAGTAAGAGAGAGGAGGGGGAAAGGAGAGGAGAGGGCAGGAGAGAGGAGAGGAGGAGAGGGGAGAAGGAAAATAGATTAGAGAAGCCTTAGAGAGGGAAAGAGAGAGGAGAAGAGAGGAGGAAGATGGAAGGAGAGGAGAAGGGAGAGTGGAGGGAGGGGAGAGGAGAAGGGAGAGTGGAGGGAGGGGAGTGGAGAATAAATTAGGAATACAGAAGTGAAACAAAGTCTTTCATTGACATATGGCTTAGTCACCATATCTGGATGTGCGTGACTAGGTTGTGTGTGTGTGTGTGTGTGTGTGTGTGTGTGTGTGTGTGTGTGTGTGTGTGTGTGTGTGTGTGTGTGTGTGTGTGTGTGTGTGTGTGTGTGTGTGTGTGTGTGTGTGTGTGTGTGTGTGTGCGTGTGATTGTGTTTGTGTGCGTGTGTCTTTGTGTACTTGTCTGTGTATGACTCACAGGTTAGTTCAGTGTCTTGGAGTCTTTGATGTCCACCGTCCGCAGGATCAAAGGAACTACAGCGTACTCTGCAGACAGGATGTGATGTCACTGTTGTGTTCTGAAGCATCAATTCTTGATCAGAACCCAAAGCTAAGACAGACAGGCCAACAGACCAACAGACAGACTGACAAAGAGAAAGAGGTATAGAGGCGCAGATAGACAGACAAAAAAATTGACAAACAAACAGAGAGACAGACAGACTGACAGACCGGATATAAAGGGGCACTAATTTTGCCACTCTGATCAGATTAGTCTGATTATATTATGACCTCATTACGTCTGGTCGCTATGGTCACACACACAGTATGCACACAGCACACAGAGATGCACACATACTGTATCTGTATGCTTGGTTTTGTTTCTGAAGCTCCTATACTAATAGGAACAGTTTCAGTTCTTACAGAACAGTGTATGCGACAGATAAGTCACAAGACTTCGAGACGTGGTTAAGAAGGTTTAACCACTGAAAGACGGTTCGATGTCCACAGTTTTGGTTCCTTTTTTTCATTGATGGATAGGATCCATGTTATTGTTGGTATACTGTGTTGTTCTGTTTAGATTACATGGTTCCTGCTCGACAGAACATTGACTTTCTTAAACATAAGCGGCAGACCAGACGACAGAACAAAGGTTTGAACAGGAATACTTCCATAACCAGAACAAGGTAAGCCAATGTGTAGAGCCCTTCATCACTGCTCAGGTCTCAAAGGGCTTCACAGACCGCAATATACCACAACCCCAGACCATAAACTGTTAAGTGGGATTGAGTTATCATCAAATAGAAGATCTGTAATACATTATGTGGAAGCGTATGAGCTTCCTAGAAACTCTTTCTTTTCTGCTGCAGAGACACCTGGCATGTTGGAGAACAGGAAGGAAAGAGAAAAGAAGAGCAGAAGAGAGAAAGGGAAGGAGAAGAGGTATGCAGACAGAGGGAAGGACAATGAGAGGGTGAGATAATGAAATAGAAAAGGAGGAGAAGGAAAAAATAAAAAAAAACAGAGAGAAAGAAACAGATAAAGTGTGCGGAATAGACACGGACAGAAAGAGAAAGAAAAAGAGAGAGACAAAGAGATACAGACAGACAGACAGACAGACAGACAGACAGACAGACAGACAGACAGACAGACAGACAGACAGACAGACAGACAGACAGACAGACAGACAGGGAGACAGGGAGACAGACAGGGAGACAGACAAGGAGACAGACAAGGAGACAGACAGGGAGACAGGGGACAGGGGACAGGGAGAGACAGACAGACAGAGAGAGAGACGGAGAGATAAAGAGGGGTTTTCTTTTTGTGGGGTGTTACAGCCAGAGACAGACATTACCTCATTCACGCACTGCAGTGATGAGATGGTAGCTGTGTGTAGGTGTGCATGTGTGTGTGTGTGTGTCTGTGTGTGTGTGTGTGTGTGTGTGTGTGTGTGTGTGTGTGTGTGTGTGTGTGTGTGTGTGTGTGTGTGTGTGTGTGTGTGTGTGTGTGTGTGTGTGTGTGTGTGTGTGTGTGTGTGTGTTCCATAATATCCTGAGTTTTTAGGGATTGTTTATCAGACGATAGACAATCTTGGTTCTAATTATTCATGCAGCCTGCTATCGTCTCTTCTTTTCTCCCCTCTCACCTTATTATATCCAGCCATTACTATTTATTCATTTGCAGATGCAAAGAGAGACACATAATGTAAATTGTGGTAAGACTACGTCATTTTTATTGTGACTTTTATTGACAAAAATTTGTAAAACATTTCAAAAATCACATTTTGAATCGATTTTCTCCATACTATACCGCTATAGCAGTCTGTAAAAAGTTGTAGGGCGAAGACAGACCCACTCTCTGGACCCACGGACAACCCAGAACCTGCAAGTGGCTCTTTAACACACACACACACACACACACACACACACACACACACACACACACACACACACACACACACACACACACACACACACACACACACACACACACACACACACACACACACACACACACACACACACACACACACACACACACACACACACACACACACACACACACACACACACACACACACACACACACACACACACACACACACACACACACACACACACACACACTCACACAGTGCTTTGTGGTCTGGTGGTCAGATTACGTGTAGTCTGTCTGGTAGTCTGGGTATAATCTGGGGTTAATCCCACCTGCCACCCGATTGGCTGCTTCCTAACACTCCACCAGCATTACTTCATACAGAGTTACACACACACACACACACACACACACACACACACACACACACACACACACACACACACACACACACACACACACACACACACACACACACACACACACACACACACACACACACACACACACACACACACACACACACACACACATCTATACAATATTCTATCAACCTTTATCCTGCTGGCCTTATGATATCACATCCATATTAAATATTAATATCATATCAATATAATAACACTTACAATAAGACTGAGGAAGAGATGAAAGAGAAGTCTCCCGGGGAACAGAGCAGACCTTCTTGGTGGGAGTAGGTCTGTGTCTGGGTGAGGAGGGGGCGATACAGGAGGCTGGGGGGTGAGACGGGGGGTGAGACGGGGGGGAGAGGAGAGAGACCGGGAAGGTGAGGAGGTGCGGTTGACAGTGTGTTCCAGCTACCATGACTAAGGGCAGCTGACAGAGCTGTCGGCTGGTGGTAAACTGACTCACCGGGGGGTGGTGGGGGGCTCAATAACTGTCTGGCTGCCTCACCTCCACCTCCATCTTCTCTTCCCTACGTACTGTATCTCTCTTGCTCTCTGCTGCTGTTAGTCCTCTACCTCCTCTCTCTGTGCCTCCTCTCTACCTCCACCTCGATCCTCGTCAACCTTTCTGATTCCACCTCACTCCTCCACCTCCTCCTCCTCCTCCCCCTTACCTCCTCCTCCCTACCTCCTCCTCCACCTCCCCCTACAAAGACGCCAGACGCCTGAATGAGTGTCTTACTTCTGAATCAGTGTGAGGCAAAGGCAGTTCAACTCACAGAGCCGTTCAATTGTACAGGTGCATGTACAGGTGATCATCTGTCCTTGGATGTGTGTGTGTGTGTGTGTGTGTGTGTGTGTGTGTGTGTGTGTGTGTGTGTGTGTGTGTGTGTGTGTGTGTGTGTGTGTGTGTGTGTGTGTGTGTGTGTGTGTGTGTGTGTGTGTGTGTGTGTGTCCTAAACTCCAGCATGCCTTATTACAAAGTTGGCGTCACCAAACGGCATGTATCTGACAGTGTTTGTAACACTCCCACGCCATTGGTCCCTTGGGCCTGTCAATCCCGGGCCTGTCCCACGTCTGGCACTGACGTCATGATGTCTGGCTTTGACGCCCCGCCTTCATGTTACTCCCTAGACACACACGCGCGCACGCGCGCGCACACACGTAAGCACGCACACACGTATACACATCAGAACAGAATTCGAGCGAATTTCCGATCCGAGACCGGTTCGAAAATTGAGGACGTGACGCACAAAAGGCGTGAGTGTAAACTCCAGTGCTGATCCGAGAACAGCGAAGCGAGGAACTTTAGTTACCCTGATCTGACTTGGACTTGAATGAGAGGAAGAGAGAGGGGGGAGGGAGGGAGAGAGAGAGAGAGAGACCAGACGCCCGTCAGCGTTTATGTCTGACGGTTGCAAACTAGGACGAGTGGCCATCCACGGTGAAGGAACTATTTAACCTGATTTCCACCGGAGAACGGAACCGGTGCTACGTTACAGGGGCTGCCACTGACACTTTTTATCCGCTTACGCAGTCCGTAAAAGAGTCGGTGGGCGAAGACAGACACACTCTCCGGACCCACGGACAGCCCAGAAACACGCTAAAGGCAACTAGATGGATAGAAGATAAGTTTGGCAGAGAGAAGGACCTACCGAGGTGGAGGCCCGTCGCGACCCACTCCCGAGGAGTCGGTCGTGATTTTTTTTGAAGAGAAAAACAGAAGTGAGGAGGAAAGGAGGGCAGAGACTCGAGGCGGTCCGGAGCGAGAAAGGGGGAGAAGGGGATTTTTTTTCCTCCCTCTTCAACTCGATCTTTTTCCATCTCCGTGTCTCCTGCGCTGTGTCTGTGGTCGGGTCTAAATGTTCAACCTCATGGGTGTTGTTAACGCCACGACGCCCGCCCTGCAGACCAATGACTCCTGTACTTGTAACTGCAAGAGATCCACTTCTTTCCAAAGCATGGAGCTCTGTAAGTATCCCACTCTGCCTGAGATATCAGTACTGGGTCAGTTGTGTGTTGATGTGTTGTGTTTTATAAATGGTGTCATTTCCGTATTATTTGCCGACTTCTTGTTTCGGGCTGGCTATGATTAAGCCCTTGGTCTTGGCTCATTTATGTTGTTTTAGCCCCTAGCGATCGCCCCCCCCCCCCCCCTCTTTAATCTTTTTACACTCACTATCCACCTGGTGATATAGCATTATATACATAGTGACGACCACGTTTGAACTACACGGGGTGCATGAGAGCTACACGGGGTGCATGAGAGCTACACGGGGTGCAGGAAAGTTGCCAGGGGGAGAAACCATTTGGAGAGAAATCTAGCCTCTGTTGAGAGGAGAGTTGAAGTTTGTTGTCGCAGCGTCATCAGACGTCTAGCCGTCTGCGTGCACGGGCGCGTGTCCGCGCGTGTCTGTTTGCGCAACTGAGTGTGTGTGTGTGTGTGTGTGTGTGTGTGTGTGTGTGTGTGTGTGTGTGTGTGTGTGTGTGTGTGTGTGTGTGTGTGTGTGTGTGTGTGTTTATTTGCGTTTGCGTGCGCGCCGTCGGTGTTCCGTGCTCGGTAGCCATGATCGGAGAGTCTGCCGGGAGAGAGTGCGGTCGGAGCGGCTGGGCCGCAGGGACCCGGCCGCCCACACACACGGTTCACACGGTTTGTTTAGATAAGAAGTGAACTTTACTGTGGCCTGTGATGCCCCGAGGCACCATTACTACTGCTATCAGAACCTCAATCACACTCCCACAACAAGGACTACTGCTACTGGTAGCCTGTGCGACCACAACCAGAAGCTACTGTTGTAGCTGGATTAAACTACTAGTGAGTTATTTATTCAGGTTTCTTCAAGTAGGCCTACTACTAGCTATCATTAATAGTCTTACAAGTAGTTGTGATACGTTTTAGTATTAACGGTGTAATTACTAAAGTTTATACAAAATACATTCAAACGGTATGATGAAGGTGATGAATAAGACATCCTGCTCAGTGGTAGAGGTAACCAGGGATCAGTGGGGATCATCAAACCCAAGCATTTTTTTGGTCATAGTAGTAGTACTAGGATAACGTCGTTTTATTATAGCACTTATATATATAGTAGAAAGACATCAAACATAAAGAGATACAGCGCAAGGACATTAAAGAACACAGACAGACAAACATAGACCCTGCAGACAAACGCACACACACCCACACACCCACACATACACCCACAGTCAAAACATGCATCTCTGGGAAAAGACTGTGTTATGACTGAAAGAGAGAGAGAGAGAGAATGAAGGAAGAAGGAGAGATGGAAAGAGATACACATTATTACTTAGTATAAGACCGTTTGATTAAACGATGGTCTCAAAAAACTTTGAAAGACTGACACTCATACCTATAAACACAACACAGAGAAACACACACACACACACACACACACACACACACACACACACACACACACACACACACACACACACACACACACACACACACACACACACACACACACACACACACACACACACACACACACAATCAGAGTAAGTAGAGGGAGAGAGCAGCATCAGATGGTGCCAGTCAAAACTCATGACATCAGGATTACTCACACAGCAGCTGTGTGTGTGAGTGTATGTATGTGTGAGTGAGTGTTTGTGTGTGTCATAATGGCATTGGATATCAAGCGGATAGAGACAGAGAGAGAGAGAGAGAGAGAGAGAGAGAGAGAGAGAGAGAGAGAGAGAGAGAGAGAGAGAGAGAGACAGAGAGACAGAGAGAGAGAGAGAGAGCGAGCCCAGATGTATGTAATTGCTCCTTTAGGGTGGATTATACTTTGCCATTGCTTGCATGTATGGTTTAGTGTCAGTGTTTCTCAGTGTAATCTTCCAAAAGACGTTAATTCACTCACATTTTGTTTAGATCTTGATAACGTCAACATGTGTAGAACTGGAAACTTTGCAGGAAAGACAAAGGGGGTGTCCAATAAGATACATTATTACAGAGTCTTCATTAGTTTGAAACAGCACCGGCTCGAGTGGCTGGAACTGAAAAGTTCACGAATGTCCAAAGTCTACCTGTATTGCCAACCTAGAACAAGACATCCTAACCCCAACCTGCTATTTAATGACATGCAGCAGAAGTCACTGTAGCCCCTTTGGAGAAAGGCTTCTTCTAAACATTAATAGTAAAGTGTCTGGTAAAAGACTTAATGTTAATGGGTAGTACATCTCTGTGTAGATGGTGGGAACATTTGTTCTGTTGTCATTTTTATGTTGGCAAGTATACATATGATGATCAGGATGAACCAGGAGACGGAGGGCAAAGTCACCGCAATTCACTAGTTGTTACTAGCAAGTACTTCACGTTACCTCTCATTAGGCGTATTCAATCCTGATGAACATTTTAAAATACTCAGAGACTTCCAGCGATCAGATGAGATGTTTGTCAGGTAGTTCAGATAGATTAAAACCATTGGATGGGTTCCTTTTAACCCTTAAACCGTAAGAACTTTTATCTAGCAGGGATCTGGAAATGGGAGAGGATGTTTATAGTTTTGTAATTTTTTTTAAAGTGCTGGTTTGTTGTTGGCTTCAGTACTGAAAGGTCAAACTGTTTCTGTGTTTTTAACCAATAGTGTCAGTCTTTTTCTTAGTTTTTCTACATTTAGTCCTGGAAGTCTGACTAAGTTATAGCAGTAATCCATGGGGGAGACGGAATAGAGCCAGTGACGGAAACCAAAAACTGAAAATTAATTTGCTCAAGTGGATTGGTTTTAAGTGTATTTAATTTGAGTTTGTCTACCATCAGATTTGTATCATTAATCTGACGTCAGACTTATTTTAATCTGTATGGCTGTATGTATGGCTGAGAACAATCAGAGCATCCAGTTGGATTCTGAGTTGCTACAAAAAGATTGAAAACCTACGACCTAGTTTCAAACAACTGGACACTGCAGATTAGCTTGCTAGCTTATTTTTTCTTGATTCTTTCCTGTCTCTCTCTAACCCCAACACACCACTCAGCCCGGCCCAGCCCATCACGAGACATGTTACTTCACCTTCCCGTCTGGGGGAATCTATTTTCTCTGAGTGTGTGTGTATAGTGTTTGTGTCTTGGTGTGTGTGTCTTGGTGTGTGTGTGTGTGTGTGTGTGTGTGTGTGTGTGTGTGTGTGTGTGTGTGTGTGTGTGTGTGGTGTGTGTGTGTGTGTGTGGTGTGTGTGTGTGTGTGTGTGTGTGTGTGTGTGTGTGTGTGTGTGTGTGTGTGTGTGTGTGTGTGTGTGTGTGTGTGTGTGCGCGCGCGTGTGTGTGTGTATTTGTGCGTGCGTGTGCGGGCAAAGTCTTCTAATGGTGGCTCAATCTGTTTCAACCCATTTGCAGTTTTTCCTCTTCTCTTCCTTCCTTCCTTCCTTCCTGTCTTCCTTCCTTCCCTCTTCTACCGCCCCCACCCGACCTATCATCATACCCCCCCCCCCCCCCCACACACTCTATTTTCTACGCTCAGCTGTTCATTGTTTCATAGTCTAGACATGACACACACACACACAAGTCATCCTTCGGTGTTTGTCATGTATGTATGCAGATGCATTCAGAGAGTGCGTGTGCGTTCAGGAGGTCAAGGTCAGAGTGTCAGACTTGGGGGTTGGTGTGTGTCTACGTATTCGTGTGTGTGTGTGTGTGTGTGTGTGTGTGTGTGTGTGTGTGTGTGTGTGTGTGTGTGTGTGTGTGTGTGTGTGTGTGTGTGTGTGTGTGTGTGTGTGTGTGTGTGTGTGTGTGTGTGTGTGTGTGTGCATGTGTGCTCCCTGAATATGATCTGCATAGGAGACAGGTCTAAGACCAATGCTGTCCCATTAATTTGTCTAAGACTAAAGGTCTCCCAGTATGTGTGTCTGGCCTGGTGAATAGACTCAGACATTGGTTGTATGCACACAGTGAGTTTCTTACTGCTATTCTGTCACCCAGGGAGATGACATAGACAAGTCTTCTGTTGTCTTCCACCAATTAGATTAGGCATTAGCACCCGACATTAACACCACAAACTGGGGATTTTAGACTAGACTACAATAATGTCCCTAGTTTCAGGATATAAGCTGTGCTGTGATTAAGTTACCTTTTTATGGCAGTCTAGACTTAGAGATAGAGACAGACCATGGAGTATTGTTTGTCTTGTCCAAAGATCATTTGCCCTGGTTTAACTTCTTATGTTATTTAGTTTTGCAAGTGCTTGGGCTTTGCAAAACTATGGTTTATGTTTAATAAAATTCCACTGTTCTTTGCAGTCCTCAATGAGAAACTAAATATTTGATGTCAATTTAATTTTAATTAACGGTCATGGGTTACTGATGAGTGACTGATGAAAATATTTATTTTACAATGTTGGATAAATATTGCTGATTCATTCTTTAAATGTCAGCTGCAACTTCAAACACACTCATCCTCTAAATCAGAGGAGAGAGTCTGGTAGGTATTAATCAAAAAATGGATCAAAATCACAGTAGACAGCCTGTAGGGCATAATAGTTCATTTCCAACTGATGTTGAGTTTGAAGGCACTAGATAGATTTAGATAAGGCTGGGTTTTCCTCTCAGCACTAAGAATAGGCAATGTCATATTTCTATATTTGTTATGAATCATTAATAACAACAATTAATTAGCACGGAAATGTATTGAATTTGGTTTCAACATTCAAACATTGAGTTATAGTATACAGGTAAAGTATGGTTCATAAATTGATAAGAATATTATACACAATTTAGATTTTTGATCATTATTTTTCTCGTGAAAGGCTGTCTGCCTATTGAGAAAATTCCTTGATTGAACAGATGATAACACAGATGGATGGAGTGACGCACACAGACACACACACCAACACGCACACACATACACATACACCAACACGCACACACATACACATACACTGATGACACCACCCCCACAGATGCACTCTCGCTAACAACATTACAAATTCACGTATTCAGATTAATTTATGCAAATAAGGGAAATATCCTTTTGCATATGAAAGTAGCCATGCTCTGCATTTGTAGGGGTGTGTGTGTGTGTGTGGGGGGTATCCAACGGCAACGGGGGAGCCTGCTAGGGTCAGGGTTCAGAGGGCAGGGGTGCTGCAAGGGTCAGAGATGGTGGAAGGTTCATTGTCAGGCTGAGAGCTGGGATGGGCTGTGGGGGATGGGGCTGTGTGTGTGTGTGTGTGTGTGTGTGTGTGTGTGTGTGTGTGTGTGTGTGTGTGTGTGTGTGTGTGTGTGTGTGTGTGTGTGTGTGTGTGTGTGTGTGTGTGTGTGTGTGTGTGTGTGTGTGTAGGTGTGTGTGTGTGTGTGTGTGTGTGTGTGTGTGTGTGTGTTTGCACGCGCGTGTGTGTGAATCTGAGAGGGCATGGTTATTAGATAACCTATTTCACAGCCAACTCTGCACTCATACACTGTCCGACTCCCTCTCTGCCACTCTATCTCTCCTTCTTACTATATCTCTCTCCCACTCCCTGTCTGCCTCGCTCTCCTTCTTACTCGATCTCTCCATCTCTCTCTCTCTCTCTCTCTCTCCTCTCTCTCTCTCTCTCTCTCTCTCTCTCTCTCTCTCCCTCTCTCTCTCTCTCTCTCTCTCTCTCTCTCTCTCTCTCTCTCTCTCTCTCTCTCTCTCTCTCTCTCTCTCTCTCTCTCTCTCTCTCTCTCTCTCTCTCTCTCTCTCTCTCTCTCTCTCTCTCTCTCTCTCTCTCTCTCTCTCTCTCTCTCTCTCTCTCCCACTCCTAATGCCTCTCTTTCTCCTCCTCTTCCTCACCCTTTATGTCTCTGCCTCATTTTAGAACCCTCTCTCTCCCACTCTGTCTCTCCCACACTATCCCAATCTCTCGTTTACTTTAGTCACAAAATGGCAATCGCCATACGACATGTTCTGTCCTCATGTCTTCATATTCATGCAAATCCTCTCTCTAGAAGCCAGGTGACCTCTTGAGGGACTTCTTTGGTGGTCAGGTCAACCCTCCATATAGACGACACCTTTACACTCGACCAATGAGACCGTCTGGGCCTGGTTCACTCTTTAACAAACAAGCGCACCTAACCCCAAAAAATATCCTCATGTTATTATCTGTCGCTATCGGTGATCAATGTGACGTCAAAGGTGAACTGCTATTGGACGAGCATTAGGTCATAAGTTGTCATGGTAAATGTGCTGCTGCCCCCATTCTGTCCGCCCCGGCGTATTCTGGTAGCCTAGCAGTGGGCTGACAGTTGTCTATGTCTCATCAGCTGTGTGTAATCAATAACATCACTGTCTGACAGCCTGGGAATCGGGCTCGCTGCTAGCATCGCATTACACACCATCCCAGTGAATTTTTTTCCCACGTGACAGCAATGCGATGCACCCTTCAATAGCTTATCGCACACATCTATCGGGTGTCACGTACCCCCCCCCTCTCCTTTCCGCTGCCCACGTCAAGCGACACCTGATTCATGACCGCTTTTGGCCTGAATCTGTTGATTTGTGGATGGCGATGACGTGATGTTAGAAACAGGTGAATAAGCACTGTGGGTGCGGCCCTCACGGAGACCAGAGACCCCTAATGGACACTATGGACCCCTTATGGACACTGTGGCCCCCTGAAGGAGACACAGTGTACCCTAGAGAGAGAGGACATGGTGGTGATAACAGGTGAATAAGCACTGTGGGTGTGGCCCCTCTCGGAGACCAGAGACTCTAATGGGCACTGTGGGCCCCTAATGGAGACGGTGGGCCCCTGAAGGAGACACTGTGTACCCTAAAGAGAGAGGACGTGCCCTGCAGGAGCCCAGAGGCCACCAAAATGAGAATGCAGGCCCTCAATGTCAGTGGGGGGCTCCATTAAAGACATTGGTGGAGACATTGGGAGAGATCGGAGGCTCCGGCCCTTAGACAAGGGAGGGAGCCCTTGAGAGCCACAGAGCCACAGTCTAGACAGTAGACACTTCAGGTTTACGCTTGTACAGTGGGAGCAAATAAACACAGGTGTGTACACACTTCCTGTGTGTGTTTAGAGTAGCAGACACACTCACAAACATTTCACTGCATAGTTGTAAGGAAACACTGTGAGACTCCCTGCAGTGTGTTACTCAAACACACACACACACACGCACACACGCACGCGCACGCACGCACACACGCACGCACACACACACACACACACACACAACACACACACACACACACACACACACACACACACACACACACACACACACACACACACACACACACACACACACACCACACACACACACACACACACACACACACCGACTCTCTCTCCCTGGACATCTGCACTTCTCGTCCATAGCAGTCGCAGTACATTTTATATTGACTTGTTTGATCCTTTCAAAACTTTAATTGTACTTTTCTCTCACACTCACTCACACAAACACACACACACACACACACACACACACACACACACACACACACACACACACACACACACACACACACACACACACACACACACACACACACACACACACACACACACACACACACACACACAAACACACAAAAACACAGTCATACACACAAACACAAACAGATGTCTAGAGCAGATGATCAGAGCTTGATCGTCTAAACAAAGTCTTACCTGTCTGCTCACACAACCAGTTAATCCACTGGGATCTTCCCAGTTCAACCACAGTCTTCTACTGGTGGACAATCAGCTGCTCAATACACCCAGTCTTCTACTAATGGAGACTGGGAGCTGACCAGCAAAACCAATAGGAGATTCCATGTACAACCTCATACTCCACTTAGCAAATGAGACAGTGATGTGCAAATCCAATGCCTTGAAATGTAAGCTCTTTACAAATGTCAACATTTTCATAATAAAGGCCATTTGACTCTTTTCCTCTAATGAAGTCCTTAAAAAGCAACGATGCAACAGACCATTCAACAAATAGTTGGAGAGTTTGTTTAAATTCTGAGGCTTATACAGAAAAGTTCTCAGGCCGGGAAAAACACCCTGTTAGGAGGTGGAAGTCATTAGAGGCTGCTCAATAAGAATGATTTATAGCACACACACACACACACACACACACACACACACACACACACACACACACACACACACACACACACACACACACACACACACACACACACACACACACACACACACACACACACACACACACACACACACACACACACACACACACACACACACACACACACACACACCCCTGCAGAGGAACTGAGGGCTCCGATCGACTGTGTTATGTCTGGCCAGGTGTGTTCAGAGACCGGTAGAGCTTGTTTAGTTTGGCAGTAATGGACTGTTTAGACAGAAACAATCACACACGCACACGTGCACACATAAAAACGTGAAAATGCTTTCCTTGCACACAAATACACACATGCATGCATGCAAAAAAATCACACTGTGTGTGTCTGTGTGTGCGTTATTATGTCTAGCAACAATCTGGCTCATTGCCACCCCATAACCCCCCCCCCCCCCCCTCTTTCACATTTAAATGAACTGTTTGAGTGTGTGCGTAAGTGCGTGTGTGAGTGTGAGGGTAGGGGCTGTTCAGCCTGCTAGAATTGTAATAGAATTGTGTGTTGTGCTGTTAGTGCTAGTGTTGTGTGAATTGTGTGTGTGTGTGTGTGTGTGTGTGTGTGTGTGTGTGTGTGCGTGCGTGCGTGCGTCTTTGTGTGTGTTAATGTGTGTTGCGCTGGGTGCCGTGGGGGTACTTCTTCAAAGGTTGATGCATTTGGAGCGCCCAGACAGACAGCTATCGTTTCCCTTTACTGTGCGTCACGGACGTGTTTCTGCAGTCGTACACCTCTCTTGGTCACAGGCGACAGGGCCTACAGCCTTCAGCCTCAGGCCCCTAAAGGCGTGCCTAAGTGCATCTGCAAGCTGACATGCTCACACTTACACACACACACATGCATGCATACACACAAACACACACGCACATATATATACACAGATATAAGAAGATTGGAGATAACATCAGACAAGTCATTTGGCTGTTTGATTAATATTGCACCACAGTGCCCTGGGTCTTTACATGCATGGAACTTGTGGAACCCGTTTTGCGATAAATCTCTTTAATCTATGAAAAGTTGTCGGCAAAAGTTAGTTTGGCCCAAGGGTAGGCTGGATGGATTTGGCTTTCACCTACTGATCTTTTACTATTTAGTCATTAAGGGGAAACTTTATCCAGCGATCCAAAGTGAATTAAGATTTGTGCCGTTAAGGAGCGTAGGCAGGGGTTAAGGCATCACGCTCCAGGATCCCTTCAGGTGGACATTGGGGATCCAAACACACAATCTTCAGGCTGAGAGGCGAGCACCTCAGTCACTAACTGAAGTTACTGCGTGCTGACACACCTCAGAAAGTTCTAGAGACTCCATGAGGACACTGGCCTTGACTTTAACACCCCGTATGTTTCAAATGGTTTCTTGTTAGCGCTGAAAGAATTCTTTCAATTCAATTCAATCAAAAATGTTTTATTGGCATTGGAGACGTTTACCTTGTCAAGGCAAGGTAAATGTATAAGTCAAATATAAATAGTCAAAAACTAAATATTATGTATAACTGTACAAAAAGATGAATTTTGAACACAAGATATAAAATGTCAAATATGGAATACAAAAAATATGTAAAAAGTCTCTCATCTCAGTTCTCTCTTTGAGCTCTCTGTGGACGTCTGCTACCCTCACATATTTCACCCCTCTAATATTGACCCTGCTGCTTTTCTGACATCCAGAATATTTGTCCCAAGGCTGTGGAAGAAGCACTAAAACTAGCAGTAAATAGTTTGCGGATGACGGCCATATTTACGCGTCTGAAGTTTTCTCTTGTTTATGTGTCTAGCTTACGGCCTTGGTGAATGTGTTTCCCCTGCTGTTTTACGTATCTCTCGATTACTCTCTTTCTTTCTTTCTTTCTTTCTTTCTTTCTTTCTTTCTTTCTTTCTTTCTTTCTTTCTTTCTTTCTTTCTTTCTTTCTTTCTTTCTTTCTTTCTTTCTTTCTTTCTTTCTTTCTTTCTTTCTTTCTTTCTTTCTTTCTTTCTTTCTTTCTTTCTTTCTTTCTTTCTTTCTTTCTTTCTTTCTTTCTTTCTTTCTTTCTTTCTTTCTTTTTTTCTTTCTTTCTCTCTTTCTCTCTTTCTTGTTGGGAATGAAACCCCTAACCTTGGCATTGTACATGCCATGCTCTACTAGTGGGAACCCCGAACCCCAGCAGTGTTAATGGCTTGCTATTCTAGTTGAGCTAGACATAACCACGTCCCATGACATTTTCCTGGAGAGAACAAGAAAGAGAGGGAGAGTGAGTGAGAGAGAGAGAGAGAGAGAGAGAGAGAGAGAGAGAGAGAGAG